>JAVLVB010000286.1:1651414-1726285 GCA_032876305.1 Orestias chungarensis
ATATATATATATATATATATATATATATATATATATATATATATATATATATATATATATATATATATATATATATATATATATATATATATATATATATATATATATATATATATATATATATATATATATATATATATATATATATATATATATATATATATATATATATATATATATATATATATATATATATGCAGTCTGCAAATCCAGCCTGGCAAACATGTAAAAGAAACAATACAATTGCATTTTAATTCATTAGAGCAGTTTTCTGCAGGTAGCAAGGATGAATTCAGCATCATGATATCCTGCTTCGATGTATTTCAAGTAGTGGTGGAGGGGGCATTAAAATAATCTACTTAGTTAAAAGATACATCATCTGTTCACCTTTCACCGCACAATCAATCTTCTTAATTCTTTTAAAAAGTTTTTTTTTTTTTTTGTAAATGATTAAAATATAATTAACATAAAACTCATAAGAGCTCATTTTCGGTACAACTTGTAACCATGATTGATGTTAAGGTTTACAGCAAGCATTCCAGTGTTTATTTTCCCTCAGACCAAAGCAAATGAAACCCTTACAAAACATCATGAGCTGAAATAGGACTCTTGGGAATTAGAGCTCTTCGTTGTATCTTTAAGAGGGAAAAAAAAAAAAAAAATCGACAGCCCAATCACAGAGAAACATATCTGGAGCTCTAATTTCAGGTAAAGGTTTTAAGTGCAAGAACAAGCGTAAAAAAATAAATGTGCAACTCCACAGGTGGTAATTTAAAACTTACATTAAAAACTTAACTCCAAATTAGATCCATTAGATTAGTTTTTTAAACCTCAATGCATAAGAATTTGTTTCCACTACATGTGATCTCTCTTAAATGGAACAGTTGGTTTCCACGGTTAATTCACTTCGTGTTAAGAGTAGAGCTGCACAATTAATCATATATTGTTCATAATCACGATTTTGGTGGCCACAATTAAATAAACTTGATCGCTAACGATATTTACATAAAAAATGCAAGCTCTGCTGCACTGCCTGAAAACTCTAAGCACATGTTCTCAACCTGAAGTCTGCCAGCCACCAGGGGGCGAACGCATCGTGAAGGTCATTAAACTGCTGAATTAACAAGTGCGCAGTCACGCACACCTTTCAGTAACCAAAGAGTATATATCGCGGCATAATCGTGCCAAAACTTCGCGAGCGCAAATAACAATAGGCTAGGGTTACAACACGTCAGACCATGCAAGCACGCTTTATGCCACCGCCACAAGTATTGAATACCCCGGTGGCAGGTGGCAGCGTGTTTAACGAGAGCACATCATGTCGACTAACTCGAGCTAACTAACTCACAAAATCCCCGTCCGTGCCCAGCAGCAACAATGTCGCTGCTGGACATGTCTGGGTTGCTGCAGCACTAATGTCCCAGATAGACCCTGGTCTTTTCTGTATAAGCGCTTATATTTTAAAATTTTCGTACAAGTTGTTCTTTGAGATTGCACTCCGCAATAAAATCAGTATCAATCTGTACTTTTAAATTTGAAAGTATTGGGTACTTTTCCCCCCCCCATTATTTATCACCCATTGTAATTTCAAGTTTCATTTGTTACAATTTTTTTGTCATACTAGTGCAGCCATAGTGGAGAGATACAAAAGCTAACCCAACACAAGCAGAATATTCTACATGTTGGAAAGCCAACCCACACTCCCTACATGAAATTAATAGATATCGTTCTGAAAGTAAAATACATCATAACATTTCAATCTCGAAACCTATTGCAGCTACAATAAGGTCTATTTAAAAAAAGAAAAAAGCTTGCAAATTGCCATTTCTGTTTGTTACCGGCTTTTCACCCAAAGAGAGAGTAGCAACAATGCCGTAAGGTTAACACACTACTGTATATAACATCCTGATATGAGTTTAACAAAACAGATGATTCATAAAAGATTTATTTTAACCGGAACAAAATAAGAACCAAAAACATAATCTATCACTTTCACACAGACATGTCCATCAACGTTTTAATGGTTCCAACTGAATACCTTAAACGAGTCAAAGCATCAGACTCGAAGAGTTCCTGAAAACCTTTGTCAAAGTTCTCTTCATGTCCACAACTAACCATGGTTCCCTTGTGTCAGGTGATTGGGGATTCAGGCTCCAGGCAACAGCCTCAGTTTAGCGTTCAAGCACAGGCTGGTACCAGTCTGTTTTAGAGGCAAATAATTAGCAGCACTGTTGTTCCATCTGGTCCATGTGGTGCAAAAACTCTAGAATCTCACATATGTGACTGGCCATGACAAAACCAACAAGTTTCCCTGAGGCCATTCTGAAACTGTGGATTCTAAGCTTTTCAATTATTTCAAAAAAGATAATAACATATGACTGTTTGAACACTAGCAGTCTAAAAACAAGTTTACAGAGAAAAACGACTAAAGTTTGTGAGGAATGGTCCCGAACCATTCAGATCAGCATGCTCTGGATGTTAATAATGGCTTACATTTACATAATTACCCATTAACTGATTAACTGACTGATTTGATTTGAATAAGAATACTTTTGTTTGCAAACATAAAATATATTTCAAACCTAAGGCCCGACAGCCAACCCTAGCCGACCATAATCATTTATGTGACCCTCTACAATCTAAAGGTTTACGTATTAGAACCTTGAAGATAGGCTTAAATATTATTTTTAATCAAATCAAATCTAATTAGTTTTAATCTGTGCAATGTCAAATTGCGTGAGTGTGATAAGATGTTCACTGGCATTTCATTTTTAAAAAGTACTCTAATGTAGAGACGGCCATTTATGAATATTTTATGTTTGGGGTTTTTTGGGGGTATTTTTTTGCCTCTTGTTTTTGTCTTTAATGTAATTAAAACAGTCAACAGCCACACTTCCAGCTTGCTCATCTGGTTTGGGGAAAGTTCTTGTGACACTGTGAGTGCATTTTTCCTCCCTAAAATCGTTTGCAGAGTGCCGGGATTCAAATGTCCATATGTCGTATTTATTTTTCTAGGTTAACATTTTTATTTTTTATTTTTTTTACATAATTTGAAAGCTGTGAATCTACACTTTCAAAATCTGTAAGTAACTAGAAAAACCACAAGAGAAACTTGTTCCTAAATGCAAACGTTTATGTCAGTGGAACCTTAAACATAAGTAAAACACAAAAGTAACCAACTGAGTTCAGCTTATGAACTAAAAGAAAGAAACCTGGAAAAAAAGGTAAATAAGAGATATTAAATATAGATTAGGAAATCTCTACTACAGCCAATTGAATTTGTTCCTTGTAAACATTACGTTTGAAATCATTTTTACTACATGAATACATTTTAAACTCATCTGCAGCGTGCAGTAATCAATTGGTAACAGCAAGCACATGATGGCGAGAGAAAGGTTTAGCCAAAGCCATGCATAATTTGATCGTGGGAGCTATAACTCAAGGTGTGTGTGTGTGTGTGTGTGTGAGAGATCTCCAACCAATATTTACAGCTGCGACATTTTAAACAACTCAACAAGTGAATCTACAGTTCATGGAGCTGAAGCAACTAATCCATTTTCCCAGTGTAAGAACCATACAGAAAATGCTTGGTTTTGTTTTCCTCCTTGGCTTGTAACTTTGTCCTGTCGGGATGCAAGAATAACAACTCCCCAATCATCTTTAAGAATGGGATGCTCATTTAACTTTCTAATTAAATGATATTCACCGCCCTCACATTTAATTTGTGTCATAAATAACTTTTTTATGCACCAAGAAATCAACTGGTGATTAGAATCACATCCTTTTCAGCTTAATTGGTTAGGATCTGTGGTGTTCAATGTGGAGGCTGTCACCAGTGGAAGTAGTCCTATTCAGGTTCAGTGAGGTGTGTCAACTCAGGTCAATAATAGCAAAGTACTTCTAATTTTGTTCTTCTGAGGCATCTGTCTTGTTATCTCCATTTGTACTAACTAGCAGATAATGCAGAGGACGTGTCATGCAAAAAAAAAAAAAAGCCAAATTCATTCAAATTAACACAGCAGACACCAGAAGCAAACAGAAGGTCCAATTCTGTCTGTCACAGAACAGCTATATTTGGAAATGACAGCACTCCTTTGGAAATGTTACTTTTGAAATAAACCTCAGCTGAAAGAGGTTGGAAGCCGTAACTGTTTGTAACCAAGTCTTTTTTTAAAAGCTACCTTTTTTAATTTCACGTAAGAGAAAAGAAAAAAAAAACAGAAGAAAAAGCGACGTGTCAGAGCTGAGCTGGTGATTGAAAGCAGCTGCGGAATCTTAATAAATCTTGAATGCTACATGTTCACAAAGCAGGTGTTTCTGGTCAATTCTGATTTTTTGCTAAAATCCTGTGTTTGTTTGTTTTTTTAATCCGATTTATACTACTAATTAATTGTGACCCCTATAAAACTTTTCTTTATGAACTCCAAAGGAAACCTGCATGCGCAGAAGAAGAAACGTTGATGTAATGGCCACGACAACGGATGCCAAACTCGTGGATCCGTCAAAGTTTTTGGCTCAATCAATGTCTTTAAGCCATGGGAGCCGACCATCTAGTCAAAAGTCTTGAAACAACATGATGGAAGCCAAGATGGAAATAAAGCGAAACTCTGCTCTGCTTGCTGCAGCCATTGTTTACATCCAGATTTAACACACCTGACTTGTTCTGGTGCAAAATTATGAACACACGTCTGAAATAAATGATCCAATAGTCAGATAAAATGCGACCTGACCCTTTGGACTTATTCGATTTAGTATCACATATAAAAGTGGGACACATAGGTTTAAAAAAAAAAAAAAAAAGAATTTTTTTTGGGTGAAAAGATGGGAATTTGCCTGAAAAAAAAACAACAACGACCAACATCATACAAATGTATGCTGTACGAACACAGCATAGGTGATGGAACTTTCCAAGCTGCAGCAACCCAACCACTTGCTTAAGCCACTTCAAGAAAAAAAAAAAGAAGTACTACACTTCTACTTTCATCAACCTTTAATTACTCATCGACCTTGAGCCAATTACCTTGTAAGTTTGGGAACAGTGATGCAGTTTCCCCTCCTGTAAGCACTGAACAACCCGACCCCTCCATCTGGAGTGTAATGAGACATAGAAACATATATATATATACATATACATATACACCCTGCAGGCTGCTCTCTCTGCACCTTGTGGGACTATACCTTATTGCATTATGCAATGCTGTAATAGGCTTAGCTACATACTACTCTGAGGGGAGGGGAGCTGTTGGCCTCACTCAGATGACTCACTTCATTAGGTCTGCCTTCCTTGGAGCTTTGCAGAACTTTCCACACTCCTTGCAGGAACAGACCTTCAGAAGGCATCACAGGCGTGCAGCTTAAACAGGCGACAGCACATTACAATTCCTGCTGTGTCGTTCATACAATTCATTGTTATATTAAAGCATTTATTAGTTGTATTTGTTAGCCACACGGCAAAATGTACATTTTTTTTATTACTATTATCACTATTAGTTTAGTCTGAGAACTGTGTGGCTGTCAGGTAACTAACGCACCCAGAAACTGGAAGACATTTAAAAAAAGGAAAAGAAACGGCGACTCTAAACTAGATTTAAGCCGACAGCCAATCAGCTGCACGGAAACGCAACTGTTTACAAACATGAAGCCCTTATAAAGAGGAACAACCGCTGATCAATAGCAGCGCGGCACCGGCGTAACCAGCTGCTGCTTCATTACTTACTTTAATGATGCTCAGAGCGGCGACGTCCCACCAGAAGATGCTGCTGGAGGTGGGGGGGCGAGACGAGACACTGGCTGGCTGTGGGTGGAAACGTTTCCTCAGCTGGGAATGAACACACGCAGGCAGACATGCGGAGTCATTTGAGCTTCTCCCAATAGGAGCTACCATCAAGTGAGACGTAGGAGGGGGGAAGAGGAGCGGACCGTACCAACAGAACGTCCCGGCCAGGACAGGGGGGGTGGGGTGGGGTGCAGGAGGTGTGTCTCCTGGGATGTCCCCTGCAGCAGTGGTTGGTCTGCACACACAATGTGCTCACAGAGCTGCTGTGCTGGATGCTAAAACACACGATTCTTTTTATTTATTTATTACACCTGCTTGTAAATAGAACAGAAGGTGCATGAAGCAGACATTCAGCTCAATTAGTTTGGAGCATGCAAGTGATGATAATAAAAAAAATAAAAATAAAAAAAACACATGGTAAAAAGAAAGGAAGACCAAATCAAGCCAAAACGCAACCTTGCTGATTAAATGTAACATGTCAAAAAAAAGATATGTATTTTGGACAATTGTTCACCCAGGTTTGGGATGTGATGCAGCAGGAAGTATTTCTAAAAAACAAAAAAATGAAATAATTAAAACTTTTTAACAGACACATAACATGTTCAGCTGTTTCTACATCTGGGAGTAGCTGTTTTGCAACACAAATCCTACCTGAACTATGACCCCACATTCTGGAGGAGTAAAAAATAAAAAAGGAGACTGCATGGACGTACAGCAGGACCAAACCGCAGAGAGACGAGGACCAAGTACGAACTATCTCTTTAATCGGTGGCCCCACTCCAATGTTTTCGTGCCTGGTTTTCTACCTACCTCTACGCCACCAGACAGATATTTAAACAGCAAATGAGGTGGATTAGCAGTTCTGGCCAGCGTGTCAGCCAGGGCATGTTCCTTTGGAACATTTTGGCCATTTCCTTGTCATATACCTTGTGATCTGTGTAGGCTAGAATGCCTCTTCGTTTATCGGCTCTGTTTTAACCTTTAGTCAGACTGTTTGGTGGGGGAGAGCTGCTATTTCCTTTGATTCCAGTTTTCTCCTGTTTATGTAGATTGTAGAAGGTTATTTTGTAGGTTTGTATCTTTTGCTTTTATTGACGTTAGGTAAGTTTCATTATTTCTTTCTATCTTTAAGGTTGTTTTGTTTATGTTGCCCTGGGCTCTCCCTGAAGTGTTTAGTCCGAAGAGCAAATCTCTGAATAGCAGATAATAAACCTCTTAAATGCCACCTTCACTCTTCTCCTTTCACTGTCAGAAATTATGTTAGTCCCTTATATTCCCCAGACCCAGCCATGGGATGTAACAGCTCGTTTGAATTCTTCTATCATGGGTCCAGGCATGATTTGTAGCACAGAGCAGGACTTGTAACGACTTTTGCATGTACATTTAAGAAAAGAATAGAAAACAAGAGCATTGTTTTGCCCCAGACTGCGTTTCACAATAGCTTTAATTTAATTGAACCAGTAGATGGTATTGTGCGCGTACACCCTTTAGTAGTTAGTACCACAGTCTATCAGGATAGTTTATTATGAGTATAGTAAGATTTGATATGTGCTTTTCACCTAGGTCACCTGTGTATCCTCTTTTCTTCTCAAATAATTGAATATAGATTCTAAAATATATATATTGTATTTTCAAAACAAAAAGCCAACATCTGACAACAAATCTTCAATTTGTTCCGTTTTTTTCATTTTACTTCAGTGGTGATCTCCCTCGACAAATGCTCTACACCGTCACCAGTGTGGAAACTATTGGTATCAACAAAAAAGTAAATGTAGAAAAAACTTCACAGGTTTTTCTCTATGTTGTCACAACTTCAGGTTTAAAGCTGTTTGAAAAGACTTTCTGCTCCAGTATGTTCAAATTTGTATATATTTTTTTAAACTGTTGTATATTAATTGAGAATGTACAAATAAACAAATACATTTAAAATCTTAACACATTATTTTGTCAATTCATCCTATTCACCTTTCTATAATATCCTTGATGGATAGTTAGATGGTTTATTGAATGCTGACTCTCTGGCATGGCTCATGGAGGTGCTTTATCTGCAATGAGCTGTTTTGCTGAAACCCCAGTGAGCATGGATCTAAATGTTTGTACTGAAAACTTAACAACAAAACTTTCTTCCTTGAGGTGAGAACTTTTCATGGACATTTCACCATGATGTGGTTTCTGGAAGAAAGAACAGATTAGGTTATATAATTCAACAGGTTTATCACCCAGTTAAATTGGTATGGGTTGGTATTGCCACAGTATTTCAAATGTGCCTTCGGATTCTGTCAAGATCTTTAGGTGTTTGGGTTCTGCTGCAGTATTTGTGTTATTATTTATTCCCTTAAAGTCCTCGCCATGGTTAGTTTTCCTCCATGCACTCTACCTAAGCTATTGCTCATTTGGTCTCGTTTACATGTCTGGTTGCCTTGGTTCTTCACTGGATTCTTCTGCTACTTGTACTCCATTTTTTTGCTGAAAGTTTTTTATTTTTTATTTAATCAAAGTACATTGTTTTTTAACCACAGTTTCTTCAATCACAGACGCGACAGATTCCACATAGAAAAATAAGACATTTAAAGATGGACAAGACATATCTCTGGATGGGCAAGACAGAAGTCTTCCATCTCAACAAAATTACATGCCTAGTCAGAAAACAACACCACATGATAGTTTACACAAGAAATTTGCTGTCTTTGACACCAACTGTAAGGGTCAGCGGTCCATTTCAAAATGCAAAAAGACTAAGTTGGCAATCTTATGTCCTTCCATTTAAGGTGGAAAGCTTTTACATTTTCTTTTGTTCTTTTTTTGTTTATGAGTTTAAACTTTAAAATTAGAGAATGAAAATAAGACCCTGGTCATTAAAATAAAGCTTGAACTGAAATCCAATCTTTCCAACACTGCAAACATAGTTTACTTTAACATGGTCGAAGGAAATTAGAATGGGACGTCACCAGAAAGTGCTTAGGGAATTTTGAAAATGTAGATAATCTTAAGGGACATAATTGAATCTGATAGCTATCCTGTTAGCAAGTTTTTTGGAAAATATTTATATAATATATGTCTATAGGAGGCATATGACCTTGGGCCTTTTCTTGTTTTTGCTGTATTGTGATGAGATGGTTAAATTGTGCCTCTACAAATGAATCAGGTAGAACAGAGTACAGAAAAGATGCTGTCTTAAGTGAGGAAAAATTAATGAAAATCTGGAAAAAAAAAAAAAAAGAAGCAGCACTGACAACACCCTAACGCCATGCTGGCAGAGTTGCACGCTGCGTTTCCCAAGTATAAATGAAGACTTGTTACTGCATTGATTGATGGTGCACTTCAGCAGTGAGGGGGTGAAATCAATGAAGGACACATTCAGGCTTAGGACTGATGTGTGTGCAAAATACCCATCTGAACATCCTAGAAGCCATACATAAATAAATGACAGAGGCAGCCAATTTCCAGAGAAAAAGGCTCGGATGAAGTCACTTTAAACACACACAAACACTGGTGGTTAACTGGTAAAATATTTGTTTTTAGTAATTCAAATATATTCACAAGATATAACCAAGCAGGGCTTTGGTTGCACCACTAACATTTAGTCATCATGACAAGAAACACTTGTATACTGAATTTGGTTTAACAGTCACAGATAGACAGAGCATATTAATTTCTCCACACCGGTGAGTTTGAACAGATTTTATATTTTTAAAGCCTAAATTTGCGTCAGATTCCGGGTTTATCGGATTGTTAGCTTACCAGTTTGTTTGCGGGGGCGAGGAGGACGTTTATATTTGTTAAATGAAGAAATAAGGAAAAGTAATTAACGTTATTAAAGTCTTACTTTAAAAAAAAAGCCGTATTTTTATTTTTTTGGGTTCCAACTGTCATTAGAAACCTAAAATTATATCATATTACATTGTTTTGATACTACTGTTATTTAATATCGCTTCAGCTGCAATGACTCCAGGTAAATTGTCCATCATGTTTGCATATTTAGTAATAATTTTCAGTCCCATATCATTTCAAATCATGGCCAATAGAACAGCTCTGTGCTTTGTTCATGTGGGCAAATAATAATTAAAGGGACAATTAAATGAAATTAACAGATTAAATTGCTTTTATGTCACCTAAAATCAGAGTAACAGAAAAATAACTGATTAGATAAATCACAATGCAAACCAAACACACATTTATTATATTTTAGGGGGTCAAACATTTACAAATGAAACAGAACATGTAAAGTCTATAATGTCCAGGTGCATCTTTTAGCTGGACCCAGATGATGTGGCGGCTCTTCGGCTAAACCGGGGGAGCTTCTGGTCAGAGGAGCCGGTCCGGTCTCAGAGAAGGACCTGGATCAGATGATCAGCCGGAGGGAGATGGTGCTGCACCGACTCAGTCGAAGATCCTCAAGACTCCCCTGGATGAAAGCTACCAACCTCCTGGGGCCTAAACAGGCAAGACTTATTCATATTAGCTCACAAGTGCTGACAGAAACTCAAATAAAATAAAATCTGTTATGCTTTTTCCTGTTTCTAATAATAATCACTGTCGTAAGATATTATGTTTATAAATGTAAGTGTTTTGTTTTTTACTTTGTTTTTGTAAATAAATGCTTTTCCCAGATTCTGATTAGTTTTGCTGCTTTTAATTTTTAGTTCATCTCAGGGCTTTCACAATAACTAAATAACTTAGGTGGAAAGACAAGAAAACAAAAGTGTTATTTGCTCTGGAGTGGAGGAAGCACAGTTAATGAGAGCAGGAGCTCGGAGCAGCTCATCTTTGAATTACAGGCTGGTGGGAGTCAGAGGAGGAGCTACTTTTCATGTGTGCATACATAACTAAAGCTAAACAGTATATAGTTAATTCAAAGGTGCCCCAGGTAGTAAAGGGGACATTTTAGTATAAATTATAATTAATGTGTGCTACATAGCACACATCAATTAAAATGTATAATCATAATTTCTGTCAGCTCAGTGAAATAAAGTTAAGCCATCCACAAAGCAAAAATCTGTCATAACTTTATTGTTATGAATGGAAGCATCACGTGATGGTGCGAACCTAAACTCGCGGGTTCAACTCCCAGCTAGAACAACATGTAGTACATGCATTATTGTAATAGTGGGTAAAATAATATGCTAAACTGTTAACCAAGAAATAATCATTGTGTTATCAGCGAAAAGTTGACCTTGTTGCATCATTTTCCTGTGTGTGTGTGGGGGGGGCTCACATATTATATTACATACCTTCCATTGTCCCTATTGGGGGTCCAGTGGGTCTGCTGGCACCTATCTCTAGCTTACAACGGGTGAGAGGCAGGGGTACACCCTGGACAGGTTACCAGGTTACCACACAGATACATAGAGGACAAACAACCACTCATACACACACTCAAACCTAAGGACAGTCTAGAGTGCCCAATCAGCCTAACAGTCATGTTTTTGGACTGTGGGAGGAAGCCAGAGTACCAGGAGACCCACGCAAGCACAGGGAGAACATGCAAACTCCTTGCAGAAAGACCCAAGGTGGAATTGAACCCAGGGCCTCCTTGCCGCTTGGCAGCAGTGCTACCCACTGCGCCACTGTGACTTTTGCTTCAGGATGTTCCTTTGGATGACAGAATTCCTGCTTGGTCTGTCAGGTGATAATATTTCATTCAATCACATCTCTATTGTGGTTCCTAACAATAGTGCAGGCTTATGTTTATTTTGAAGGCCTTTAACCTTATTTTTATTTTCTTAGTTGGTGTGCATTTTACCCTAGTAAGAGTTTCCTTTGTCCAGAGGTGTTGCGGTGAAGCAACGCACGACCCATTCGGTCAGGTGAAGTTCATAATGGAAAAACTGTCATGCAGAGAGATATGACTGCTACTGGAGGATTTAGTGACGGCCTTTGGTGGTTCCGATAGCCGTGTGCAGGAATATCAGCCAGTTAACCTGCTCCGTATGTGACAATACAGATAAGACAAAGAGGAAATGGCTTTTCATCCTCTCGCTGTACTATCTCAAACATGGTTACAAAGAAAGTCTGTAGGCGTGTGGGTCAACACTCGTGATGTGATATTTCAATGGGGGAAAAAAAAAGAAATTCCTACACTTGAGATTAGGCAGAAAACATTGCCTGAGAATATAGAACGACCAGAATAGGTCCCGGAAGGGAGGGCAAAGGACATAATCCAAAAATGTCACAATAATGGTTTATTGTTTGCACTCAGATCTTGCCTCATTCTCTGTTTTCAGCAGCTGTCCTATCATGTATGTGTTGTTTGGGAAAAGTGCCGCGTAGCGAAAGGATAAAATGCGTTGTGTTTGTCTCTGCAGAATGTCAGGGCAGAAGTGGGGATGGACGCCTCCAGACATGGCAAAACACACCCAGTATGGTGTCAAGGTGACCTGGCTCCTCTGCTGTCCTCGCCGGCTGGAGGGCAGATGTTATTTATGAGCGATGTCCAGTTAGAATAGCATAGGAAATTTTTAAAACAACAAGGGAAAAAGAACACTTTCTTCTTGCTCGAATCCACCACAGGTGAAGTATGTATAAAAAACTATGATTAGTTCCACAGCGTCTGGCATTGTAAAGGAAAATACAGAAATAAAATATTATCACCCATAAATTTAGCATAAACAGAGTAGGCTTTCTAAGGTGTACAACATTCTGTTGTTTCAGTTTCTAATTTCAGTAACCCATTGGATATTAATGTTCCATTTTGTCGTATACTGTACCTACCATTGCTAAGCATTTTTTTCAGATTGAGTAATTTCACCTATTACGGTCTTCTCTAACATCCCTCACTACAAAAATTATAAAAGTATCCAAGGTACTCCTGATCTCCACTCTGGTACTCTGGATCACCTCCAGAAAGAATTCAAGTCAATCTCAATCGAACCGCAATAACATTAAATAACTTACCTCTGCTCCGCGAAATGTGATCCCATCCTAACTCATCTCACAACCGTGATTCTGCATGAAGGTCAAGAAGGTAAATCCTAATATGATAACTTAGTCATTTGTTAGTGAATTTACTTTACTTGTTTAAAGCTTTCCTTGAAATTTGTTTAATGTGAATTCATTTTATGTAAGATTAGAACATTAAAGAATCAAGCAAGAATTTAACGAGTAGTGTAGGAGAATGTTACTTTTTGTATGTTTTGAATAGAAAGGTAATATGTATTCATGATATTCCACATTATCAAGTCATATCTTACAGTGTAATGTTCAGATCATGAGCCCACTTTTTAGTAGATTCCATAACTAAGAAAGCTAATTAAAGTTTCAAATGTCATAATGACAGCTGCTTAAGATAGGAGTAAAATACAACATGCAAATAAATGAAAACATAATTAAATTTAGCAGCAATATTAAGGATTTCATCATGCCCATTGAATAGTGGATCAGATCTTTACGCTTGCAGATGTGCCAAATTGATTTTGGGGCTTTGTTTGCCCAGTCTCTTTTATTTTTAGATTTGGAGAGGGTTTACAACGGTGTTCACAGTGGCATTTGTAGGCGGCGTTGAGGATTGATGGGCTTTCCAGTCCTGTGCAATCGATGTATCCTATGGCATTCCCACACAGTGGAGACTTTCTGGTTTGGATGGTATGGGTTTTACTTTTGCAATGGAGCAGTCTGGGACTAAGTTTGTAATTGCCAGATTACATTCACCCCTATAATTCACAACCTATGGTACTCAAGTTAAAACTAAGCCTTGCTTTCTTCAGGTTTAGGGGTCCGTCTATGTATCAAGCGGAGGAGTTCAAGTTTTGGTGAAATTAGGGTTCCCTAACGTTTTCCTAAGTGGTCTTAAACTAGTTTTCGATGGCTTCTGTCGTCCTGCTACGTTTAGAAGTGTCTCTGCTTCAGGACAGCTGTCCCCAGCTGGTGTGGATATTAAGCCTTTTGAGTCAAACATGAAGGGCAAAGGACACATCTAAAAGTTCCAGGACTGGGGTTTAAAACCACTGTCCTAAAGTATAATATGTGTTACACATTGGCCCTCTGACAATATTGGACCAGTCATCTCTTTGGCTGAAAGTCTAGCACAGTTTTACGCTTCCTGTTTGCAAATCCAGCTTTAAGGTTAAAAATATATATATATTTGTTGGAAAAAGTTATTTCTCACTTCCCACTAGGAAGGTGGGGAGCCAGGAGTTCTGATGGGTCACACAGAGGTATAGGGGCCAGAAAAAAGGCTTCATAGAAGAGAGAAGCAACAGTTTTGTGATGAGACCATCCTTCTCTCACTTTTAATTATGTAGAGCTGGAACAGAAGCAAGAGGCTGTGATGGCTCTGCGTCATTACCTTTAATCAACCATAGATACCCCGACACACAAACAAGCACACTCACACAAGTCGCCTGACACTGCACAAATAGCTGACATTCATCATCATCCAGCCAGGCTTTTTAATTACTGCAATGAATCCACTGCACGGCTTAAGTCACCTGCTAAATAAACAGGTTTTGCCTATCCTACTCTGAAAAAACACAGCAGGGCGGTCTGGTTTTATAGGTTCCAACAGTATCTGGGAAGCATTTTATTCCCCCCTGAACATTTTTTATGCATTTCTCAATGTTACAATTGTAGAATTTCAATTTTCCTAACACAAAGTAGTGTATTATTGTGAAATTCAAAGGTAAATAAGACATAATTCTTTTTTAAATGTAGCAAAACATTTGAAAAATTAGATCAGTCTCCCTGTGTTAATTCCATACAAAACTAATTTTTTACCTTCAAACAGTTGCTGGATTTATTCTTTCCAGGTTCAAAAAGGATTTCCATCTAACCTCAAATGTACAAAAAATAGACAATTAGATTTTCCTGTTAATTACCCCACGAATGTACGTGAAAAAAACTTTAAAAAAAACCCCAAAAAACAACAAGTATCCATTTATATAAGTTGCTTACTGTGAACCCAGTTTTCCTGTACACCCTCAGGAGGTTTTAATATATGCTGAGGGCTGGATTGCTTATAAAGCCTTTTCGAAAAGCAAAAACCACAAAAAGCAAACAAACTCTGCTTAGGAACTTGCTCTGACATATTTTATTGTATGTGGATAAAATGTTTGCATATTTCATTATTGTATTTATTAAAGACGTTTTTTTAATATTTGGGTTAAAATAATCTCTGAAAAAGCAAAAAATGATTAATAATCATTCTGCTTTTGTTGGTGTGGAGCAAACGTAACAGGGAGGCAAAGGAAAGAGTGGATTTGTGTGATACAGTGGCTCCTGCAGGCCACTAGTGGTACTGCTGCAGATAAATGAAAGACTCGGCTGGGAAACATAACTAAACAAACAAAACAAAACTAATTACAATAATTCTTGGCTCATTTATATATAAAGAGCTATTACTATTACTTTATCATTACTACTATCACTACCACCAACACCACCACCACCACTACAACTACTACTAATAATAATAATAATTAATAATAAACATTAATAAGCTATATGTATCTACCTGTAATTTTCAAACGTTAACTTTAAAACAGGAACACATCGGGTGAGTCAACTCTGGCTCGATTCGCACAACAGGATGATTGTCCCTCGCAGGCCCCCGTAGCTACTTCAGGAAGTCAGCTATTAATTTCATTCATTACTTTTTCCAGGTGTTTTTCTCGAGGTTCGTTTAAACATGCGTCGGAAACCAGAGGCTCCGTCAGCTGGCAGCGACACGGGCAGCGGAGATAAGAAGGTGAAGCTTTGTTAACTGCTGATGCGTTCAGGAGCCAACCTGTAAAAAAAAAATTACGTTTTCCTGCCTGAACTAGTCCTTGTTTGTCTCTCCGCTGGAATGCTACTCTAACTTTGTGTTCATGTTGTATTTATTGTGAATTAGAGAGACAGATTGTCAGAATACTGATGTTTGTTATGGGGTGTTTACCAAGCCCACTAACAAAACACACAAATAAATAAAAACTTTTCTGGCGTCACCATTTTTTTTAATGAAACGGTTTCCTTGCTGGATTAATCATTTCCTGTCTGAAAGACTGCAGTGTTAATGTTTTCATACGGAAAATGACATCTACAACTACGGAAGTATGAGATCAGCACCTATTCAGATATCTGTGCATGCTGAACGGTGGTCCGAGCATTTCTGACCACACATACACACAAACAGACTTAATTAGAGCTGAAAATGTTACAGGATTTGAGAAAAAGACATTAAAACATACTAAAGAAAAAACCCCTGTAATTTTGTTCCTACGGGATTTCCAAATAAAGCTCACTGTCTAGATTGCCCCACATAATGCTGCCACCCCCACCCTGGATGACAGTTGGTATACTGTTTACACCTTCGCTCCCCTCCTGACATACTTCTTGTCTTTGCTGCCAAAAAAAAAAAAAATATCATATTTACTATTTCATGTTGAGAGCCAAACCTTTTCACGAGAAAGCTTCTGGCTTTGCTCACTTTGCACAGATGCTAATTTCAGTTGAGCTGTTAGAGTTGTTGGTGTTTCTTCAATGGACTTTTGCTGTTCTTCAACACAAGGCCCTATCAAATCAGTTTAGTCTGAATCATGTTTTGCAAGTCATGACCAAACTGTACCAGCCGCAACCATTTCAATCAATCAGTCAAAATCAAAAAAATGCTTTATTTATCTCAAAGGGAAATTAAAATGAAATGAAATTTTCACTTACTGAAAAGAGACATGTTTCTCTACTGCTTGTGTAATGGATTTTGAAGATATGTTTAAATTTTAACCATGGAATGTATACAATAAACAATGTACCCATACAATATATCATACTGTCGCACACATTTCTAGCTTTTTAACAATCATTGATAAAATTAGTCTAACATTTATACTCATGATGAGAATATGCACCTGTTTCAATGATTACATGTTTCTTATATTCTTCTCTTTTTATGTCATGTCAGAGATCGGGGCGGCTAGCTGAAGCCACAGGCAGGAAGTCCTACAGCTCAGTTCTCATCAACCTTGGAAAGTGTTTATTGCTGATTGTGGTCGTTCCTCCGGTCCTCAACTATGCGTCGCTGCAAAGGGAAGGACAGATGCTGCTGCCCAAAGGTATCCTGGAATCCTGATTCTGTTAAAGGCATATTTGAATTCTATTGAGTCTCGATGTGAAAAAACAGTTAAAACAAAGCGTAATAAAGTTTGGTTAGTTGACTTCTTTTTTTTTTTTTTTTTACTTCCAGAAGGCCAGATGGTTGATGTTGGTTTGGGTCAAAAGATGCATTTTTTGTGCAAAGGACGAGGAAAACCGGCCGGTAATAAATCCTCGGCTTGTCTCATTTACTGTTCACTGTTTTCTCGGTTTAGCTGAGCTAACTAGTCTGTTTTTTTTTAAAGTTATACTGGATGCACCCACAGGAATGTCCTCAGACATCTGGCTCCATGTCCAAGATAAAGTTTCCTCCCTGACAAAGGTGACGTATCATTATGTGAATGAAGAATGGAGTAAAAAAAAAAAAAGAGGAATTCTAAACAAATCCCAGAAAAGTGATGCAGGGGTTAAAGGTTAGCGCTGAGCTAAAGCGGTGATCCTTCTGCCGTTGTGGCCATGTTGTTTTGTCACTTCACTCAGGGTCATGAAGAGACCGTCCTTGCGGTCGCGCTGTCACTTTGTTTCTGCTCAGCCGCACTGAGGCTGACAGCCTGCCCCATGTTGTTTGTCTGAAATAGTGACCCAAATTAGGTCACTGGCTTGTTGGGAAGAGTGTAGTTACACTGAAACAACTAAAGTAGAACAGCAGTGACAACAGAGCGGTACTTTCAGGAGTATTTTCCAGGCAGGGCAACTTTCCTCATATTGTTTTATAAGGAAAGTAATGGATTACTATTGGGAATGTCTCATGCGATTAAAACCAAGCAAAAATTCAGGGCTGTCCCTGTTTTCAACACCTTCCAGGTTTGCACGTATGACAGGATGGGATTAGGATTCAGCAAGCGGCTGATGCAGAACGAAACAACAGGAACAGAGAAAGTATGGCAGGCGTCCACAACCGGACGGTGAGTAGGTCACATGGAATTTTGTTGTTCCTGTTTCATCAGACGGCCGAAAAGTTGGACATAATTGGGTGTTCTAGTTAGATCAATACATATTTCCATCCAATGAGCAATGTAAAAACATACAAAGAATAAGATATAATACACACTTCATTATATTATAAGTAAACTATTATTAACCCGTTTTTTTTAATTGCTCTAAACCAGCCTGATCACTCTCTGCCATATTGTACAAACCGGATTCCAAAAAAGTTGGGACACTAAACAAATTGTGAATAAAAACTGAATGCAATGATGTGGAGATGGCAAATGTCAATATTTTATTCTAAATAGAACATAGATGACAGTTCAAAAGTTTAATCTGAGTAAATGTAACAATTTAAAGGAAAAATATGTTGATTCAAAATTTCACAGTGTCAACAAATCCCCAAAAAGTTGGGACAAGTACCAATAAGTGCCTGGAAAAAGGAAATTGAGCATATAACAAACAGCTGGAAGACCAATTAATACTAATTAGGTCAATTGACAACATGATATGGTATAAAAAGAGCTTCTCAGAGTGTCAGTGTCTCTCTGAAGCCAAGATGGTAAGAGGATCACCAATTCCACCACATTTTGCTATTTTATGCTGTTACCCAGTGTAAAAATAGCAAAGGCTTTTATGTTATCATCTTCAACCGTGCATAACATCATCAAAAGATTCAGAGAATCTGGAGCAATTGCTGTGAGTAAGGGTCAAGGTCGCAAAACTACTGGATGCTCGTGATCTCCGGGCCCTTAAACGTCACTGCTCCTCAAAACAGGAATGCCACTGTCAAGGAAATACCAGAATGGGCTCAGGAAAACGTCCAGAAAGCATTATCAGTGAACACAATCCACCGTGCCATCCGCCGTTGCCAGCTGAAACTCTACAGTGCAAAGAGGAAGCCCTTTCTAAGTAGGCTGCACAAGCTCAGACAGTTGCACTGGGCCGGGGGTCTTTTAAAAGGGAGTGTGGCAAGATGGAAGACTGCTCTGTGGTCAGATGAGTCACGATTTGAAGTTCTTTATGGAACACTGGGACGCCATGTCATCTGGACCAGAGAGGACAAGGTTAACCCAAGTTGTTATCAACCCATCACTGATGGTATGGGGTAGCATGAGTGCTTGTGGCATGGGCAGCTTGCATGTCTGGAAAGGCACCATTAATGCAGAGAACTATGTTCAGGTTCTAGAACAACATATGCTCCCATTTAGAGGTAATTTCTTCTAGGGAAGACCCTGCATTTTTCAACAAAATAATGCCAGACCACATTCTGCAGGAATCACAACATCATGGCTAAAGGAGAAGGATCCGGGTACTGAAATGGCCAGCCTGCAGTCCAGATCTTTCCCCTATAGAGAACATTTGGCGCATCATAAAGAGGAACGTGCGACAAAGAAGGCCCAAGACGATTGAACAGTTAGAGGCCTGTATTAGACATGAATGGGAGAGCATTCCTATTTCTAAACTTAGAAACTGGTCTCTTCTGTCTCCAGACGTCTGTTGAGTGTTGTAAGAAGAAGGGGGGATGCCACACATTGGTAAAAAATGGCCTTGTCCCAACTTTTTGGGGATTTGTTGACGCCATGAAAGTTTGAAACAACATATTTTTCCCTTAAAATGATACATCCTCCCAGTTTAAACTTTTTATCTGTGATTTGTGTTCTATTCTGAATAAAATATTAGATGTTGGCACCTCCACATCATTGCATTCAGTTTTTATTCACAATTTTGTTTAGTGTCCCAACTTTTTTGGAATCCGGTTTGTAAGACAGACGGATAAAAATGTCCTTTACAACTGGTACTGTTAGCCTGGTTAGCCAGGACCCACACTGTCAAAAATACAATTGACTTACCTCTTTTTATCCTGTGTGGTTGTTTTCACTGCTCGCCGCAAAGTAAATGGGCCCCTTGGTGATAAAACGGTTTCCTTGAACTTGATGCAACAGTTTGCCTCAAGGACACAGAAAATCAATGCAAAAAGAAAATGACATGCTGTCTAGAATTTCTAGTCCCACATGCTGAGCTGTAGTGGAAGGGTTTAAATCAAAGCATATTTAGCCCCTAAGTTAATCAAAATCTAGACACAATTCTTTAAAATCGTTGAGTGTAGACATTTTCCTATCAGCGCGACTAAGCCTGAGCTATAGACTGTTTATCTAGGTGCTAAACACATCTCACTTCCGCCACCTCCAGGTTCAGGTTGTAACTCCCACGTCTCTGGCGTCTTTGCTTATCCTACATTTAAGTGTTTGCAGACGGTCCGGTGTGATTGTTTCTTTGGAGACTGGCCAGTTAAGAGATGAAGCAAATCAGCTACACAGAGCTCTATATTAGAGGGAGAGTGTGACAGATTTCTACAAAAAATTTTTGGTGGAGATTCTGAAGAAAACAGTGAATCGCTCCATAACATAAGGTTTGCGTATTATGTCCACCCATTCAGAGACGCTTGGTTTTCCTACTTTAGCCGTTTTCTTGTTATGGCCTTTTTTCTATCAGGAATTTCAGGTATTTCTTCAGCCTACATAGATTTTTAACTAGCTCTCCTCTAGCTTTACCCGGGCGATCAGTTTATTGATCCAGTTGGTGGAAATCTATGGAAATAGCCAACTGACATACATCCGCAATTCCTCCAACATTTCACATGATCTGCATTTTTGGATTTTTAGAGCTCCTTAACCCTGTGATTGATAAACAGCATTTTGCCAGGTAAATCTCTAGTTTTAGTAATATTTAAATCCAGCTTTGTTCAGCTATATCCAATGAAGTCTCTTATGCTAAACCGTGCGCTCTCTGAGCAATTTCTGGTCAATTTGGCAACACTGCTTAAAAAATGCTTAACAGCTTTAAAACGGCAACCATTAGTTTAAGACCAGTTCTGTTGCCAAGAATCATTTCCTGATGGAACCTATTCGCAAGGAAAAATATGGCTCTGTAGGGCAGATACGGTTCAATCGATAGCACTGCAGTGCATGTCAATGATGCGGGATGAGTATCAGTCTGTTGACCCTGTTAATGCGACACACTGTTCTTAAATGTTGTTTTTTAATCTTTAACCAGCCAAATGTCTTAATATTTAATCAGGCAGTTGCTCTAATTACAGTTTAGAATCTTTCCAGACTTTGCTCCCATGTCTGATATCTTTCGCATCTTACCCTTTCTGGGTCTTTTCTATTTAGGTGCAGGTTATTGGTTCGTCCATCTTTCATCCTGGTAACATTGAGCCCGTATGAACCCCCCGTGCGACCTGTTTTCCAGACTGATGAGTGTGTTGTGTCGCAGGATGGTGGATGATCTGCACCGACTCCTGCGCGCCGCTGGGATAGCCGCCCCATTCGTATTGGTCGGCTCGGAGGTCGGAGCGCTCAACGGCAGGTTCTACAGCCACATTCATGATGCGTAGGTCCTCCAGCACGGAAACCAGTGTGTTAGCAAATGAAGGCAGATATGTTTTTAATATAAAGTGTATTCTGTGCCTTGGGGAATATTTCAGGGTGGACAGAGGATATCCTCTGCAAAAAATTTAATTAATGAAGACGGATGGAGATTCTAGATCTCTTATTTTTAACCTCCCAGCAAAGTAATTGCATTAGATGCTTTTAGTTTTTCCCCAGTAAACTGTAATGGTTTTTTCATTATGAGAACATTCTGAAGGATTTTGAGTTGGTCTTTAACAATTGTGTATCATTTTACCATCCCTTGCTGTTATTTTAGCACTGACACCATTTTTAGGTTTTCCATCCTTTGCAGCTTAATGTTTTTGGGAAGTTAGAGATGTTGGCATTGTTATTAGATTGTTTAACATTATTATTAAGTTCACTTTATGTCATTACAAAGGTTGTATTAGTGAGATCAACCTATCCTATATGCTATATTATATGCCATAAAAGGAAAGGATATGCTTTTAGCAACGTGTCTGACAGCTATTATAGGATTTTTTTATGTATTTTATCTAGAAGTGTCCCGATTCAACGTTTTCACTTCCGATACCTTAACGATATTTCAGTCTTCACTCTTGCCGAATACTAATATTGGCCTGATACGATCTTAGCATGAATCATACAGAGTTTTATTACTTTTGTTGGGTGCGGAATTTTAGATAAGCTTTCCTTAAAAAAAACGATTTTCTACAGCTGGATAAAATAAATGATGTTTTGTAAAAGGAGCACAGATCAAACTGCTTCTGTTAAACTGCTGATATCGGAGATGTAATAATCCAATATTATTATATATTTTTTGACTGATATCGGACCAATATCAGATATCAATATTCGATCGGCACACTTTGTGAGAATTTGATGACATAATCTCTCAAAATGAGTTGCTGCTTTATACAACGTAAGATCTGAAAAAATAGAATTGCTGACTAACGGATCGGATGTCTTGTGTTACTCCATAGCCTTCTCTGATTGGCTGCTCAGTCCTCATGACTCATTTTGTAGAAGCTCCCACTTCAGGAGAAATGTTTGAATCCTTTGTTTTGGTTTTTGGTTTTTTTTATTATTCCAACCTTGGCAGGATTGGCTGCAGTTCATAGTTCTGTTTGTATCGCTTGCTTTCCTACGTTCATCTAATTTAGTCTAAAATGACATGCTTGCAGACACAGTCACAGTTGGAGCAGATATGCTTTATTATATTAAGCATTTTCCCAGAAAGACCCATGTTCGTAGTCTTTATGTTGTCTTAAAAAAAAAGCATGTATCTGTGTGCGGCTGATATAGATCTTCTGTCTTGTTTGAAACAGTTTACTTGTTTGGATTGTAAATAACATTTCTGGGGTACCTGCAAGCTTTTATTGTCTGAACCTTTTTGTTTTGTCGACTTCTTTTCTTGAGCTATTTCCTGCGCAGTGTCCGAAGCTTCCACTGGTTAAAGGTTGTCAGAGGTATCACTGTCATAACAATTTTCCTGTCAAGGATTACCTTTCGGAAAAACAAAAATGTCAGCCTATAAAATAGTGAAGCTGTCAGGCGTTGCCGTTTCATACTGCAGCAGTGGAATGTATATCTGCCACAGAATGTGGATGCAGCAGTTTTGCATATTTAGATTTTGTGGATTTAGGATGGTAGGTCACAATTTCAGAGGACTCCGTGTTTTAAAACTTGATTTAAAAACATGATCACACTAAAATAATATATTGTGCTCCTTAGTAAGATTGCAGACGCGTTTAACACTTCCGGAAATGCTTAATAGAAAGTTATGTATTCTCATATTAAATATCTTTTTGGCTCAAATGTATGTGTGTCTGAAATAGCAAATATATATATAACAGTCCCTGTTGGGGGTGTGGCCTAAAGATCCCTTGAATAGGAGCTGGGAATATGATTGAGCAACTGTATTTATGTATTCAGTTATGCAGGTAAAGGTGGTGTGCTGATGAAACCTTTCCAAATGTAAATATCACCTCGGAGTATGCGGTCGCCGTAAAATGACAAATCTGCGACGTGACAGCAGGGATGGCGCCATTTATTTCACAATCATTATGGCCCAGGCTTGGAGCGTGAAGTGGTCAAGTCTAGTTAAAGTCTTACCTCATCTGAGTGTGTGTGTGTTTTCCCCGTTGTCCTCAGGCAAGTGTCAGACCTGGTGCTGATAGATCCCATCCCAGAGGACGTTTTCGAGGAGGACAAATGGAAGGAGTACTGGTGAGTTTATTGGAGACTCTTCATCCGTAAGAGGGGGACATCGTGACAAAAAGGTAGAGGGTGAAGGAGCTCAGAATAAATATTAGGCAGATGAGAAGAAGGCGAGATGAAAAGGCAGAAACTCTCGAGGGCTGCAGAGAAGCGGGAAGAGGTGAAGAAAAGAGGGTGATGTAACAAGAAAAGGAGGATTTGAAATAAGTAAAATTTTTGGAGAGATGAAGCCACGTTTCATTCGTGCATTTGACTATCCATCTTGGGCGTGGCTCATTAACATGATTAATTGGAGGCCGAAGAAGCGCATTAGCAGGCTGTAGTCCTCTGGCATGAAACAGACGAGTAGTGAACAAAGTGTGGTAGTGGTTTGCACTGGGTTGCAGAAAGGGTGACGACACTGCTTTAATCTGCATGGCACGATTCATGTCAAGTGGTAGTCATTGTCACAGCACATATTTCATTATTCTGGAATTACCATACATGAGCGTGCAGAAGAGGATGGCTGATTGGAATGGCAGTTATGCAAAATTTAACTGTGATTGGGAACATGTACAGCGTGTCCTACGTAGTTGTTAAATGCTGCAACACCGCTTCAGAAGTTGTTCTGAGTCTATAATATAGCTTTAAGGTTTTACCGACAGCGTAGCACCAGTGGGTGAACGACGCACACGTGGCCGACGAACGTTCTTGAGAATTTTTGTAGTTTGTTTGCAACTTGTTCACTCCAAAACACAAACTGGATGGTTATCTTGCACTTGCAGGTTCTCTCGTCTGAAAATATTACATCATCTTTTCACGTTGGTGTTTCAGTACTTGCGGATGGTTCTCTCACATAATGCGACAGGGTTTATAAGTAGCCTTATATGTTTGCCTATACCAAAAAAAATAAATCCATTTGAGAACAATCACATTTAAAAACCACATGAGTCACATGAATAATTCGTGGTGCCCCTATTTTCACCTGGGTTTCATGTTTACACATTTTTGATATATATGTATCCTATATTTCCACATATAATACACATGCGTGTCTCATATTCCCTAATCAGGTGGAAATATGTGATAAACCTGTAACATATAAGTGATACACTTTCATGATTCAAAAACAAAACATTTCTTTAAACTAGGCGTTTAAATTTTTGGGAAACAATTAAAAATGAAATAAACAAAATATGATCTGAACGCATGCACACAATCTCAAACACAATCTGTTTTTAAGTATTTTTTAATAATTTCTCCTTTTGAAACATGTTTTTTACTTGTAATAATATTGAAACAAATTTCTCTCTATTCAAACCAAAGCTGTTGTTTAGATGAATCGGCGTTATGATAAAGCTGTCTGCTATATCACGCTGATCCTCGTTTAGCATAATTCAGCCGCTTCACTGACAACCTGGTTGTGCTGGCAGTAATTTTCCCCAGCCAGCAGGTGGTGGTGTTTTCATGTTAAGTTTGTTGTTGAACAGTAGAATGGGTTCAGAAACACATGTATAATGGCTGACAGAGGCAGTTTATCAGTCTTCATTTAATCATTCTTCATCCTGTTTTGTTGTTCAGAGAAAGCACTGCTTATATTTTGTGTTATTTTATTACATTTGAGATAACGTTGAGCTATATTTGGGGGCATTTATGTTGGAAAAGGTTGATGTTTGTAATGTTGATTGTGACATGTTATTTGCACAGTATTAAGTATTTTCTGCCCTTACTATTTGTATGATTTGTCTACTGTTGTATTCTAAATCATGATTCTCATCTTTATTTGTAGTTTCACTCTTTTGGCATTGAAAGCAACGTCAATTAAAGTGACATATGCCTGTCTATCGTCTAAGAATTGATCTATCTGCACAACTGTTACTTGGGAACACAGTGGGGGCAGAACAGTGAAAAAGCACAGATCCATACAACAAGCAGTGAATGTTTACATTGAAGATCTACTATAAAATTAAAGATGTCTCAAGAAGCTGGAAAGGCTCTGTCAACTCGCTCCAGCAAGAAACACTTGTCAAATTCAAGTAAGTCGTCTGCAAATATGGCTGCTGTAAATGCCAGTGCGAAGGCTGAAACAGCTCTCACTAGAGCAGAATTTGCTAAAAAGGAAATGGGAATGAAAGTTAAGAAAGCAGAATTGGAAGCCACATTACTGGTTCTTCAACACCAGTGTGATGCAGAGGCAGCTCATGCCTAGGCAAACGTTTATGAGGCAGCTGCTAATGAAGAAGAACATATGTCTCGACCAGAGCAGCAAAATTATGATTCTTTAGAACGCACTGGCAATTATATGAAGGAACAACTTGTCTTAAAAGGTAGTCTAAAGTACCTGCAGCCACGACATTCTGTCAACCCAAACAAGAATGTGACCGTTCCATAGACACTCTGAAAGAATATGCTCTTCCGTCAAACATTTCAACCAATTATGAAGCTGTTCCTCAATTTTCCCAGCATAATCCTATACTTAAAACTTCATCAAGCTTAAACATGATGTCCAATCAAAAGACCAAGTTAACATGTCTGAACTAACGAGGTTCCTGGCTAGAAGTGAGCTACTCACTGGAGGACTAAGAAAGTTTAGTGACAAACCAGGAGTCTACTGGTCTTGGAAATCCTCTTTTGAGAATGCAATCCGCAACTTACATTTGTTTGCCAGTGAAGAACTGGACTTATTGATCAAATGGCTTGGCCCAGAGTCTTAGAAGTACGCAGAGCGTCTAAGAGCAGTGCATATTAATAATCCTGAGCAAGGGTTGCCTAAAGTTTAGGACAGACTAAAATAATGTTATGGTTCTCCTGAAGCCTTAGAAAGGGCCCTGTTAGATCGGATGCTACAGTTCCCTAAGATCTCAAACAAAGATCCACATCTCCTGAGAGAACTTGCAGACCTTCTACTGGAGATCGACTCAGCAAAGAGTGAAGTTTACATACCAGGACTACTCTACCTCGACACAGCAAGGGGAATCCACCTAGTAGTCGATAAATTGCCTTTTGGAATACAAGAAAAGTGGATGAATCATGGGACTAAATACAAAGAAAAATATTCTGTGTCGTTTCCACCATTTTTTGTATTTGCTAACTTTGTTTCCAGTGAAGCAAAAATCCGCAATGATCCCAGTTTTAGACATTCAGTCCAGCAACATCCAGCACCTACCAAGATGTTTAAATATCGGGAAAGACACAGCAGGAAAGAACCCATCTCAGTAAGTCGGACAGAAGTTGTAAACTCTCAACTAAAACCTATAGCTGAGACAAAGATTGTGGATGTAGATAAAGAATGTTCCATCCACAGAAAACCCCATGCACTGAAAAGATGTAGAGCATTCAGAGAAATGCCCTTTCAGGAACGAAAGATCTATCTTAAAAAGAACTCAATATGCTTCAGATGTTGCGCCTCTACCAATCACCAAGCAAAGAACTGTAGTACAGAGATAAATTGTGCAAAATGCGGCATAAACAGTCATCTTTCAGCCCTTCATCCTGGTCCAGCAGTTTGGGTAACAACAACACCACCAACTGGAGAAACAATCTTTCAACAAACAAGCTCAGATGAGAAACCTGGCATCTCACAAGAAGAAAGAGCCTTTCTTCAGATAATGAACAAGGCAGTCTTTCAAGATAGTTCGAATAGTTTGGTCGCTCCACTACCCTTTTGTTCCCCTAGGCCATGCCTTCCCAACAATAGGCGGCAGGCTATACGGCGCCTTACTTCTGTTTGCCATATTCTGAAGAAACGTCCTAAAATTAAAGAACACTTCCTACAATTTATGCAAACCATACTTGATAACGGCCATGCAGAATTGGCTGCCCATCTCAAAGAACAGGAGTGCTGGTATCTCCCTTTCTTTGGAGTTTATTATCCTCGCAATTTAGACCAGATTCGGATTGTGTTCGACTCCAGTGCACGTCATGATGGATTGTCACTAAATAATGTTCTTCTTACAGGCCCTAATCTTAACAACAGTCTCTTAGGTGTACTAATGCGTCTCAGAGAAGAACAAGTGGCAGTGACCGCTGATATTAAGCAGATGCTCCATTCATTTGTGGTCAGAGAGGACCATTGGAACTTCTTAAGCTTTCTTTGGCATGGAAACAATGACATAGAACAATCAGTTGTGGAGTATCCCATGATTGTTCATGTTATTGGCAACAGTCCATCGCCTGCAGTTGCAACCTATGGGCTTTGTTGTCCATCAGAAGACCAGGAGAAACGGGACAACACAACAAGACATCTTGTAGAATGTCACTTCTAAGTTGATGATGGCCTTGCATCCTTTTTATCGCGTAATGAGGCAAGCTCAGTTGTCAAAAACGCTCAAGAAACATTGGCTGCATCCAATTTAAATTTGCACAAGATTGCGTCTAATGATATTAACGTGATGAAAGTATTCCCCAAGGAGGACCTGACAAAGGGCCTTAAAGATCTCAAACTTGGGGTAGACCCTCCACCAATGCAAAGCAGCTTTGCAATAAGTTGGGACATCAACACAGACGAGTTTACCTTTCAAGTCTCAAATGAAGAAAATCTTATACACATAGAGGAGTGCTGTCAACTGTAAACAGTTTGTACGAGCTGCTTGGATTCGCAGCCCCCGTTAATATTCAAAGTAGAGCTCTTCTAAGAGAGCTTTCAATTGCAACCATCAGCTGGGACGACCCACTTCCAGAGAGGAAACTACAGGAATGGAGTGCATGGACGAACTCTCTTAAACATCTTGAACGAATCAGGATCCCTAGACAGTACATCTCCCTTTCCTTTCATAATGCAAAAAACAGAGAATTTTGTATATTCTGTGATGCCTCTTCTAAGGCAATTGCTGCCGTGGCTTATGTCAAGATTTCAGATGCAACAGAAAAAGTGAACTTGGTTTCATGTTTGGTAAAGCAAAATTTGCTCCACAAAAAAAGTTACCATCCCGAGGTTAGAACTTTGTGCAGCTGTTCTTGCCATTGAGATTGCTGACATGATATCTGAGGAGATTGATGTTCCCTTCCACGCAACAAAGTTCTTTACCGACAACAAGGTAGTTCTCGGCTACATTCAGAATTAGTCGAGGAGATTCTACATTTACGCCTGTAACCGGGTCCAAAGAATAAGGAAGTCATCTAATCCAGACCAATGAAACTACATTCCTTCAATCCTTAGCTAACTACATTCCTACATTCCTTAACTTCAAGATCCATCTCAGCTCAAGCCTTGGAGAACAGTAAGTGGATAACAGGACCAGATTTCCTACTGAGGCAAAACAGGCATACTGAACAAACATCAACCTCATAGTCAGACTTTGCAAGAAGAAGAATCAAATGAGCAAATGTCAAGGTTGGCATATGTGCAAGGATCTGAGCCCAGATGATATTGTAACAGCAAAGCGTGTCATTTTAAACAGCCTTCAACACAAGAGCTACCCTGAATTATTTACATGTATTAGAGATCAGAAGGAGATCCCTAAACATAGTCATCTCAGAAAACTGTCACCCTACATTGATGACTCAGGTTTCCTCAGAGTAGGAAGTCGTCTTACACAAGCCAATCTCCAAAGCGATGAAGCAAACCCATATACTCTTCCTAGTCATCATCATCTGACGACCCTTCTGGTACGTAATTATCATCAGCGTGTACAGCATCAATGACGTTTATTTACAGAAGGTGCTGTGAGGTCAGCTGGCTTTTGGATAATTGGTGTAAAACGATGCATCAGCTCAGTTATTTACCACTGTGTAATCTGCCGTAAATTAAGGCAGAGTATGGAAGAACAAAAGATGGCAGACCTGCCAAAGGATCGTACCATAGTGGCTCCTCCATTCTCTTATGTCGGGCTGGATATTTTTGGAGCCTGGATTGTAACTTCTCGGCGAACATGGGGAGGCTCTGCAAACAGTAAACGCTGGGCTGTTATCTTCAGTTGATTGAGTACTAGGGCCATTCCTGTCGAGGTGATGGAATCTATCGAGTCTTCAAGTTTCATCAATGCCTAGCGAAGATTTGTTTCCATTTGTGGACCCGTGAAGCAATTGAGATCCGACTGGGGAACTAACTTCTTAGGAGCATGCAAGGAACTCGGCATAACTCCAACACACTGCAACAATCAAGAAATTCAGGGTTTCTTAAATGAAAATGAGTGTACATGGGTTTTTAATCCACCTCTTGCCTCTCATATGGAAGGAAGTTGGGAGCGCATGATCGGCATCACAAAGCGCATTCTAGATTCCATGTTGTCAAGTACTCCAACTCAGTAACTCACCCATGAAGTGCTAGTTACCTTTCTAGCTGAGGTAACTGCCATTGTGAACTCTCGACCTTTAACTCCAGTCTCTTCTGATCCTGATTGTCCATTTATTCTCACACCTGCTATCCTCCTTACCCAAAAGACTGGGGATTCCTCCATACGTCCTCGGGACTATGAGAGTGGAGGTCTTTATAGACGTCAGTGGAGGCAGGTGCAACATCTTTCCAATGTTTTTTGGCATCGTTGGAGGAGTCAATATTTGCCCACCTTGGAACCGCGACGAAAGTGGCAATCAGAGAAGCCTAATCTTGAAGTTGGAGATCTTGTGCTTTTAAAGGACTGTCAAGCCAAGAGGAACCAATGGCCCATGGGCATTGTGGTTAATACCTTCCCTAGCCAAGACGGAAACGTTAGGAAGCTTGAAATAAAAGATCAGTTATGGAGGTACATGTAAGACTTTCTTGAGGCCATTTATTGGAGTTGTTCTCCTTCTGAAAAACCCCTCTGGCAAGGGGACTAGTTAGACATAAGGTAACATCTTATAATGTCACGCGGGGATTGTGCTGGGAGTAAGTTTTCCCGGCCAGCAGGTGGTCATGTTTTCATGTTAAGTTTGTTATTGAACAGTAGAATGGGTTCAGAAACACATGTATAATGGCTGACAGAGGCAGTTTATCAGTGTTCGTTTTAATCATTCTTCTTCCTGTTTTGTTGTTCAGAGAAAGCACTGGTTGTAAGTATTTTGTTATTTTATTACATCTGATATACCATTGAGCTATATTTGCGGGCATTTATGTTGGAAAAGGTTGATGTTTGTAAGGTTGTGATATGTTATTTGCACTGTATTAAGTATTTTCTGCAATTACTATTTGTATGATTTGTCTACTTTTGTATTCTAAATCATGGTTTTTCATCTTTATTTGTAGTCTCACTCTTTTGGCATTGAAAGCAACGTCAATTAAGTGACATACCCCAGTCAATCGTCTAAGGATTTATCTATCTGCACAACTGTTGCTTGAGAACTCAGTGGGGGCACTGGTGATTAATATGTCAACCTTCTCATGCCAGAAGTAGAGATTTTGTTTGTTTATTTTTTGTATACATTTTTATTTTTTACGCTCGTTCTTTGCTTGTAATAGCTTTGTAACACATTGATCTTAATAGAAAACAAAAGTATGGTTCGCATGCAAACATTCATGCCTTGCATTGTGCAGTGTCAGCTTAAATTACTCAATAAGTGGAATATATAAAATCATGTGTAAAAGGGAAAAAAAATACAGTGAGGAAAGTGGTAAAAGCATAATAATTGAGTTATGCCCATGAGGATGCTGCACATCCAAAGACCACTGTTAGCTTGACTTATATAAGCGTGAGTCAGGCCAGATAAGAAATGGATCCCTGAATATGGCCTAATTTGTACGTGACTCAAAGTGGAGCAGCACCATTTATCAGTGGTATGTGTCCAATTATCCTCTGATTAATAGGCATTCATTTAAACGAGGACATGACAGTGCAGCCACAATCCAATTACTCCGTGGAGAAGCAACGAGGAGAGGAAATGAAGCAAAGAGTTACATTTAGTCCGGGGAAGAAATACATTTTCTTTCATCCCAAAACGACTTTTGTTACTTCCTACAAAATGACTCGGCACCATCTCTTGGGAAAAAAAAGGAATGTGTGCATGTGCCTGTCTTTGTGTGGGTATTTTCTGGTGTGCACCGTTCTTATGAAGGGTCAGATTCTTTGTTGGGGAGGGGGGTTCATCTGAAGACATCACAGCAGGTGTCTCAGCTCCTTTCATGCTGAGATTATGCAGCCTGATGATGAATCCAGCCGTGGGTCTTGCATCAGAGATTGGGAGAAGGCCAAGCGTCTGTTTGGAAAACCTGCGCATGACGAGACTCACTCCTTGGAGGTACAAGCTGCTGTCGGTTCTTTTAACTAAAGTTAATAATTTGAAGACTTCCAAATTAGGACAGTACATTAGCTTAAAGGCCAAGCCATTTCAGCTCAGAGCAAAACTTGCCGTGCAAAAGCTTTCTTTAATGGGACAGAAATAGGGAACTTTAATACAGCCAGTTAATTATCTGAATGTCCCAGTAAGTCAAACAATCACATTCGTGAGAATTCTGCTTACCTGGGAATATTTGCTCTCCAAACCAACGCCGCTGCTGCTTTGTGATCTGCTCTGCAAACAGTGTTATGTCTCCAACACGCCAGCGTTCGCTTTGAGGAAACCGGTCAAAAGACCTTTGGATTGAAGCATTTAGTTAACTGGCATTTCCAAAGTGAGCTTATTATCTGACCTACCTTCAACAAAATGTGCTGCTGTTGTAAAAAAAAGAAGAAAAAAAAATAGAAAATATATCTATTTCCATGTTGCTTGCTCAGATTTTTATAACTGATATGAAAACTATGGAAACAGGCAACGCAGGCAGGAAACACAAAAAAAACCCAAGAACTCTGAAATAACTTAATTTTTTATAGGAAAGAGAGTAATAACTGCATTTCCATAGTTGATCCAGAGTCCTCGAGTGCAGAGAGTGAAAAGCTAATGAACACCATGGGAACTGTCTTTGCAGAAACAGCGTGCAATTCTCTTCTCTAATGGAATGGTCCTTACATTTTAATGATTACTGATTGCCTGTTTTAATGTAACCTCACTGTTTAGAGTAGTTGAATCTTTACAGGATTACCACTTGAGGGGGTTTTCTCATCAGTTTTCTCTCTATGTTGCTGTCCCTTTAAGTGGTAGCCATTATGCCTTTGGTTGATTTGATCATCATTTGATTTGGCTAATTTGAATTTCGCACTAAGGCATAAACAGGCATTGATTTTTCATTAACTTAACGCAGACGTTTGATAGAGATGCTGGGAAAGGATCAAGGAAGGAGGCAGACAGGTTTGGGTATTATGAACCCTTAACAATAGTAAATTTTCAACTATGGTTAAAATGTATTAATGCAGAGTTAAGAGAGCTTTTAAGCAGCACCAGCTTTCTTCAGATGGATTATTTTAGCAGTAGAAGGGCAGCGCAACAATATGAGAATGCATCTTGAGGTCAACAGGCAATAAAGTCGTTCCCTCAATTGGCAGCATCAACCAAAACGTTACTGGTGGGAAGAAACGCCATGGAAGCTTCGTTTAAAAACAAGCCTTCTTTTAACATTAGGTAATTAGCTCAGAGAATAATATGAAAATATATAAAGGCTTCTGCTGATGTTTTCCAATTCCTCTGTCTTAACGAGTTTGAAGTTAAAAAATATTTGACAAAAAGGCACCAGTCATTTACTTCTTTCTGTCTTTGTGCATCCCTTCCTGAAAGCTGACCCAGAGGTGACAAGCCTGTCCTGCAGCTGTCTGTCCTGCAGCTGTCTGGGTAAACGTACGGCAGAGTTATGAGTCTGGATTAAAGCAACATTCTGTAGCCCATTCATCAATCTGCGTCGTTAATAGGCTCATCATATCCTGTTTGGAAACACAAACACACACACACACACCCTGTCATGATCACATAAACACTAGTAATGTATGATGAGCATATGATGGCCACGCTGACTGAGGACTCGTCAGGCTCACAGCTGCTACTTTCAATTAGATTTGTAGACAATTGATCGAAAGATCGTTAAAGATATTTAAACGTGGTTACATGGAGGTAGTTAATATCTCTTTTCCCTTATTCTTTTCAGAGCTCAGTAGATCCCCCTCTATAACTACATTCTTTAACCTCTCCTGGAATCCTTAGATGATGCTGGCATCAAACAAATCTGTGTTGATCGAAGCATGGAATAAAGGCGTGTAGAAACAGGCTCTATTACCGCAGTAATAGTATAGAAATTAACATTAATTTGGAATGGATGCACTATTGAAGTTATCACGTGTTGCTACCTTTCAGAGGCCCCTCTTTAAGCCGAGCCAGTTGAAAGTTGTGAGAGAAAAATCGTGGTGGAGACGGCCCAGAACAGGGATGTGAAACAGTTCAAAATGGAGGGCAATGCGCACTTTGTGCGGTTCTGTTTTGAAATATTGAAAACTCCAGGATCTCCTCCTGTTATTATCTTAACAGCGCTCGTTCTGCCGTGCTGCGTCGCAAAGCAGCTATTCAGAAATGACTTATGTTTTAGAAAGACAAGTGTGTGATGACAGAAAGCCGAGGGGATTGTGCTTTACAGTGATAACACAATAGAAATAGACGTTATTCCTCTAAGCATGGTCAGTATTCAGGGCTTTAGAGAGTCTTAACATTTCTTCAAGAGAAACCTAACCTGTTTAAATGTTAGCTAGGTGAAAAAAAACCATGTCTAAGTTTGGCTCTTACCTCAATCTTGGATTGCCATGACAACACAGCTTAATCTTTATCTTAAACGCTCTTCTTAAACAATTGTTTTGAATCTCTTTAGGGGGTGGAGGTTTTCACATGTTTTATCATTTTCATCTTTCTTTTCCTATTTAGCTACCTGTTTTATTAAACCTGTCTGTACAATAATGTTAAAACATCCAAACAGTTTATTAATAGTGTAATACGGCTAAATTGTAAAAAAAAAAAAAAGAAGTAAATTGTTAAATTATAATGATGCGCTTAATTTTTAAAGTGGAAAAAATGTGGCCCTTAATTTTATGAAAAGACCCTCTAGATAAAAGAGGAACTCTGGTTATTAAGAAAATGGCAAACTTAAGAAATGATCATTAGTCGATCAATAAGATCAATCAACTGTAGATTAACTCATTAATCGATAACTTACAATTATAATAAAAGCATGTTAATGTGGAGGGAAACAACAATCTGACTTACAGTAGTTGATTTATTCAGTTCAGTTTGTTTTGTTTTTGCTGTGGGATTCATTGCAGTCCACATTTCGGGCCTTTTAATGGCTCTCAGTGTTTCGGGCTCCCCTCCCAGTCGTCTCCTCAGTCTGCTTCCGCCCGATCCTCCCTTCCACCATCCTGAGACTACCTGAGTCAGGGAGGACGACTGTAATTAGAAGCGCTGTAAGCGAAACTATTGCTCCCATCACCGTGTGTTTGCCCCCGTGTAAAATATAGTATCGTTGCCAAGCTGAAGAGTGCAGGCAGACAAGGAATGCCGGGTCGGCGTATGCTGTGGTGCAAGACTGACACCTTGTGTTCGGTTTCATCAAGGCAGTTTGAACTTTTGGAGCCCTGCTCTTGATTAGAATGGCTTGATTCTCTTTGAAGTGGTCGCGTTGGGTGTAATTGTGTGCACGCTGTCGAAGCTGACATTGTAGTGATTAGGAGTCAGAAAGCATAATCATTCCAACTGCTCGTCGCTCTGGGGCAGCTGCGGCTCAGTTAGAAGAGGCCTCCGGCAATCAGAGGGTTGCAAGTTTGATTGCGTCTTATCCTATCAGGCATTTCCCACAGATCGCTGTATGAATGCATGGTAGATGGATGTACAGCAGGGAGGATGTGACTCCTAGTGGAGAAAGGCTTAAACTGGTCTGTCAGACAAAAAATGCACTACAGTTCAATTTGTTAGCATTAAATTGAAAAGAAAAAAAAAAGAATTACAGAACTTCAAATTTATAAAATACGTTCAGGTTAGATTATTGTAAATTCTGAGATTAATGAAAGAACTGCAGTGTTTTAGATCGTGTTAATTTAGAATTTACATATCTGATCCTAAATCCTGGCAATCCGACAAATTTAAAGAAATTAGAAATATGTTAAAGACTTTCTTTAGTGTGCAGTAGTCCTGTCATGTGGTTTTGAATACGTCAGGACATAAAGAATTAGATTTAGATCCTGTGGGGGAATCTTCTTCTTGGTCTGCACATGTTTGGTTTAAAGATGTGTCCTCCGTTATCCACACTTAGGAGTGGCTTTCCGATCCCTCTGAGAAACTCATGGTTCCAAATGGCCGTCTCCTAACTAATAAAGATCAGTAAATGTCTGCCTTTTCTAAACCTAACGTTTTCTTTTCTTTCTAAATTTCAAAGAGGCTAAACGAAGTGTTGTTTTGTTTGAAATCCAATTAATACCCCAGGAAGACCAGAAATAAAAGGCGTAAGGAAGATTGATGGGGAGGCAGCAAGGAGGTTTTGACAGAAGGAGGGCTGGACAGGTTAAAAGAAGGGAGGAATGAAGGATTGGCCGATGGAAGGAAGAAAAGCCATTAGGTTGGTAGGTCAGGGGGAACATTAATTTAGAGGTGTGCCTCCAAAAACTCTGCCTGGGTTCAGAAAATTGCAGTTTAAAATGCACATCCAGTATTTTTATTTTTGCCTATTAAAATGTTATAACATATTTATGATTTCTTATGTACACCGTGCTGAATAAAAACAGCATTTACTGGGTGTATTTATTAGTAGCAATGCCCTGGTAGAACTTTTTCACTTCCGATATGATACAGATATTGCATTTGTCGGAACTGCCTGATGCCAATATTGAGCTGATGCAATACCGGCATGAATTATACACACTTTAGTTAATTTTTATAGTGTGGATTGTTTAAAATTAAGTGTTTTTGCTCAAACAGAAAACATCAGTAATCAACTGCAGGGATGTGAAAATGTAACCACTTCATACTTTGTATGTAACTTTGTTGCTGCTGGGTAGAAATGATGGCACGGGTTAAAACTGGAATGCACAGCTTGTATTTGAGAGCTTAAATAACAGTTTCTAGATGCAGGCCGATATCAATTACAAATTTCGTACTGGGAAACCGCCAGTGTTTAGGAAATAAAAAAATCCAAAATCATATTTAAAGTGTCCACTAAACTGTGATATGAATCACAAGATATTGTTTTATTCCATAAATAATAGCCATCTTTCTGTGCGGTAGTTATTTGAATTTTGAGCAAACTATTTACAGTGTTCAAAAAAAAAAGAAAAAAAAGAGAGATAGATTGAGGAGTGAGGCTTGAAGAAGCAAATCAACCATTGTACGCTAGACTTAATATCGTCAGATGTCGACATGGTCGTAATAAACAGAAAGTACCAGAATAGGTTAAGACAAACAAAATCAACAGAATCTCCCAGTTTGCTCTTGAACTCCTCAACAACTCCTCTTGTTTTCTGGGAAATTGAGCAAGTTATTTAAAATTTCGCCATGTCCATCGACCTTCTCTTACATCACAATTAAAAATGAAAAAAACAAAAACAAAGCACGTCTAAATGAGACCCATGGGGTAAACCGTGTCTTTCATATCCAAATCTATTTATTTTTTATTTTTTGCAAGACAAACCCCCCCCCCCCAAAAAAATCTACCTTTTGATATAACAGTTGTGTCTTGTGTAATGGTCCATGTTTAAATTTCCACGCTGCTGTTAATAGTTGGCAAACTCATGTGTAATAGTTGGTGTTTTGCGTGTGAGCGCACTCTCGGGTAACAGAGGACCTGCATGTGGAATGAGATGGTAATGAGTGGGAGAAGGGGTTTGGGTGGGAGGGAGAGGCGGGGTGAGGGTGTGGGGGGCCTTATCGCTACGGGGCCAAATTCCGACAGTGAATTGCGTAGTTGTAACAAAAGTAACAGAGCGTCCATTCAGCCTGCACTAATCCAGATGGGAAAGTCAAACAGCAGAAAGTCCATGGCACAAACTCATTTCATTACTTTATTAATTTAGATATTACCTCCTCGCTCCTGTGGGGAGGAAAAAAAAGAAAAAAAAAAGCCCCCCTGAAATGACCAACATTGGTGAGGCGTTTTTGCTCTACATGGTTTCCCCACTTCGTCTCCTCCTGTTATCTGTTTAATTCATCCCACCAATCTTGGCTGTCTTTACCCACTAAATTTCCCTTTGACACGCATGCCTTGCTTCGCATAATCCTCACTCAGGGGCAGAATTAAAAATGGAAAAAAAAAAGAGAGGAAGGAACAGGACAGGTGGCTGGAGAATCCTTGAAATTATGTCTGAATGCCAGACCTGGGGAATGATTGGAATAGATTGGAACTGGCTTGCTGATAGGAAGACACTTTCCTCACCCCTGCTTTTTTTTCCGTTTTTTTTGGGGGGGGCAGGGGGCAAGTGGTACGAGAAGGGTGACAGGTGGAAAATGCGCAGAGACCGAGATGACGCTTAAGAGCCGAGGCGGAAGAGTCGGTTCAAAATTGTGTTGCCAGAATGACTTCTTAGGAAAACTGTGGAAGGGGAGATGAAAATGTCAAAACGTCACTCTTCAGAAGTCTGATACACAAAGTTTTCTCTGTCTGGCAGAGGCGGAGAATTATTACATCTCACTTGTTTCATTTTCCATGCTGCCTGTAGCTGGTATTGTCCAGAAGGGACAGCTCTTTTTTCTTTCTTCTTCTATGTATATGGCAGATATGCTATCTCCCGCAGCTGTGTGTCACAGTTGAATACGTTCTCCGTGATTTGTTTGGCCTTTATCGGGCTAATCACAGCTGACACGCTTTGTCGGAGCTCTGGTATATCTAGCTGCGCTTGTTTATGTAGAAACACGTCGTATCAACCACAGGTGGAATGGGTCATTTTACACATGAAAAGCACATGTTTACGATAGCGCTTTGATAAGAGCGGAATAAAGTAGTGCTGAAGAATGGAGCCTCCTGCGTGTACGGCTGACTCTAGCTGCGAGTCCGAAGCATTTTCAGTCGTATTGGTATGAAAGAAAAACTCAAAACAAAACAAGAGATCTGTCAGATTTTTGATGAGCGATTAGTTGCAGAAATGATTAAATCATGCGTGTTGCTTAAGAGTTTTTTGCATGTTACAGAATAGTTGATAATAAAACTATTTACCCAGGTATAAAGTTATTTACATGGGTTGTCAGCAAGCTGCACGTTTTACATTAGCATTATCTATAAAATCCATACCACACAGCTGTGTAAATACTTGGTTAGTTGACCAACTTTAGCAGCAATAACTTTCTGTCTGTTGTTCATCGTTACCGCGATTAATTTCTTTTCATTAGAACAATGGTTTCATTAATTATTTGGGGATTTGTCATCAAGATAAATTAAGGATTTTCACATTCCAAAACCGGCTTAATTTTTATTCATTGGATGTATTTTCACACAGTTTGCTCCATTAGAGCAGTGAGAAAGTAAAGTTACTGTGTGCAGTTTAGTAGTAGAATTAGCACTTCTTTATGTAAATGGTGTTGTAAAAGACCTTTTTTAAAATTGGTTTTATCGTTGTCAGATAGTACCAGATATCTTTTAAAAAAATCCATTATACCCCCCCCCCCACACCACCACCACTTTTGCCAAAGCCCTAAAACAGATACATCAATTCATCTGCCAACATTTTTCCCCTGATACGCCCATCGCTGTGGAAGACTGGAAACCTGGACTAATCAGAGCTTCTTCCATTTCTCTGAGCTCCCTTACAAACTGAAGTTGTTTTTCTGCATTGATTCTCACTGATTTATGGTTGTCTGTTGGCTTTACAGCTCTTCAGTCACAGTTCCTTTCCATAGTGTGTTAAGAAAGAGGTTCCCAAACTCTTCAGGTTTGGAACCCCAAAGTAACATCGCTGGATATCGACAACGTCGTATTGGCAACCTGGTGAACCCCTAAAATTAACCCCATGACTTTATTTAAAGGTAATATTAAATTATTCAATACAACATTTAATGGTGCATACAATTCCATCCAAAAACCTCAGAAGTCACATCAAAATGATTTCGATGAGACCACTGCCGGGGGTCCTACCCCTTACTTTAAGAAACCGTTGTGTTAGGAGATGCTCTGAGTTTTATGATAAAACATAACATAGTTCTGCGTTTATTTATTTATTTTTCTTTAATTTGATCTACCCGATAGTTTAAGGGATCTGCAAACACATTCATTCAGGATGTTTTAGTTCTCACTTGTGGTCTGTGGTACATTCACATCATGGACAAAAGCTGTGAGTTTCTGTCAATTTATTGTCCAAGATAGGACACAAGTGCCAGCGTTTTATTTTTTGTTTGTTTTTCAATAATAAAATGGAACTTTTTGCAAGCTGAAAAAGAATCGCAGATGTGGTAATTATTTAATAGGTAGCTCACACCTGTGTTTAGTTAAACGGCCATTGTGGCAGAGGTCATCTAGGTTTATCCAGATGTAAAATAAAAAACTTTTTCGTAGATTTTTTTTTTCTTTGTTGTGAAGCTGTATCTCTTAATAAACTGAAACGGAAGCTTCTGAATTTTTTTTAATGCAATTTCTTGGAGCATTGCTTTGTTTGACCTCGGCTTGGTTCTGCTGGCATCACTTTGCAAAGTCATTGCTGATGTGTTTTCATCTTGGCTTCACCTTAGAGCACACCTGCATGCCTCAGAGCACCACACTCCTGCTTTTATATAGTCACATTCCTTGATCATCAGTTAATCAAGTGCTGCTACTTTCCTTCTTAAACTGATGTTAAATTTGAATAGCACAGATTATTTTATTATGTTTAAATATCTCTACTAAGGTGCAATAAGGGATATTTTCTTCTGTTTCATGTGAAGGCTAGTTTCTTTTAATTTAGTTTTTGGGTTGTAAAAAGAAATGTCTAAGTGCAAAAATAATCTATAAACTGATTGATCAGATGTTGTAAAGTGAGAGCATCAGAGATCCATTACTAGCCAGAAAATGGAGAAACGGCAACAAGGCTTTTCGGGGCATGCGGGACGAATATCTGCCTGGTGCCGGCTGCATGTAAGGGTTCTGAGTGAGCAGCGCGGCGATGTTGGCAGCCCGCAGCGTCAAACTATTGATTGGGCTCCACAGGCTGAGCCCAGCCAATTCAGAGCACCAGTGAGCCGAAATCAACTGGGCCTCCTGAGTTACAAAATCCCACAGCCCTTCTTGTCTCATCTGCCAAAAAAGTCGTTTTTTTATTTAATTTAATTTTTTTCATTCCCAGGCAAATGTATTCTATTTAAAAGATAGTTGGGAATATTTAACTGACACAAAAGCAACACGACATGAATTTTAATTCAAGTTGATTTTGTGTTGAATCATGTCAGTCTACCAGATTTATAAAAAATGTTTTTTAAAAACACCAAAGATTTAGCACTTTTCTGTTGTGAACATTATCAAATTCAATTCAAAACTTTATAGTGTTTAGTATGATGAATATATACTCTGCTTTTACTAGGCGCATTTATGTCATTTAAAACATTTCCTAAATGTTCTTCGACAGATCGCAAAGTGTACTCAGCCAGATCTAGCTTTTTATTGTATTTCTGTTTTTTGGTTTTTCTTTTTCCTTTAAAAAAAAAATCTGCTCAGGTATGGGAAGCTTCTGCCTTCGCTCCAAATGCAGCAGTTTTCAGCAGCTACAGGTCTGAGCCGCCTGCTGATCATCCTGGGGGTGATTGAACCGATGCTGAAAGAAGAAAACGTCTCGGAAGAGGTCATCCAGCGTCAGGTCTGGGTTTCACCACGAACTTGAATCTTAGAAGCTTTGTTTTATTGATGGGATTTACTGAAAAACTGCTTTTTTGTGTTTACTGTTTCTAGAACATAATTTAAAAATAGAAAAAAACAATGCCGAGCATCCTGACGTGTTTGCCGTGCGGCCACTGGAGGGTGCTGGCGTTAGAAAAATCACGGCTCCTCCTCTGCCCAGATTAGAGTGGCCGATGATTGCTGGAGCGTTTGTCTCCAAACTGTCAATTCTGCAGGACGGGCGCGCGTCTTTTTTGAAGACATGAAAGCCGAGGTCTGGGCTGACGCGATGCCAGCAGACTCTGCGATGTGTGCGTCGGCTTTTCTGCACATCCATATTCAGATCTGCTGTAAATCACACGCCACTCTGCTTGTCTTGAAGTCCTGTAGTCATTTCCAATTTCTTATTGAGATCATCTGAAAGCAGAAATAATGGTTTAACAACAAGGAGCATCTTTCAGGTCATTGGAGGGGATTTGATTTAAAAAAAATAAAAAAAAATTCTTTGCCCCTCTCTGTGATCCGTTCTGCATCTCTACCGTTTTCCCGCTGCTGTCGCTGGGTTGTGATGACGTCTGCCTAAAGTGAAGGATGTTAGCAGTTTGTTAAGACGCCTCGTTCTCTGCTTGCCAGCCACCCACGATTTGATGGCAGCAGTGATGAGGGACCTATTCCAGCTTTTCAAGTATTACAGTTGTTGCCAAGGAGATAAGGACATCATTGTGCTTAAATTCTCCAAGGACAGGGAGGGGGGAGAAGGATTTTGTCGTCAGACCAGTGAAGGTTATAATGTACACACATGCACAACGGTTACAAGCAGACAGAGCTCTATAGAGCAGGCAGTCCATTACTCAAGGACATGTTGGCCTAATTGAGCTCAAGCAAAATTGTTTGTTAGAATGTTAATGACACCAGAAGATAGCTGGTCCAATAACTTGTGGATGATGGGTTGAAATCGGCTGAGTTTGGGAGTTCACACCTTCTTCACGGCGCGTCGACGTGTCAGCCATGATCGACTGTTTCCGAAGTGATGCCACACTTTTCGCTTTGACCGCTGTAGAACGAGGTTGTTATAATTTTCCGTTCGTCTTCTGATCAACCCGGTGATGTAAAGGTTTTTTTTTCTTTTCTTTAAGCTGAAATTCTAATAATAGGAGTGAGCAGTGGAGAAGTGAATTCAGTGCAAAAAGAAACCAGTTTCCACTCATGAAAGATGAATAGAATGATTAGTTAATCAAGCAAGTTTTTAAAGTGTCTTAACTAGATCTGACCTGGTACTCTGTAAGCAAACACGAAATATGAACAAAACCTTCAATAATCCATTTGCATGAAGCAATAAGTTAAACTATAGTGTAGCTTGATGTAATTCATCAATAGTTTTATTCTTAATAAATAAGCAGTTTATTGAGCTTTTTCTGCCCTCTTCAAAACTTTATCAAGAAGTTTTCCAGCAGAAACTTAACTTCTATTTACTCAGTTTAAAGTTGTATTTTAAAGCTTGATCACTTCTTATTCAATACATAATAAGGAAACGGTTACTAAATAACTTCCAAATTGCATATGCAAAACATTTCAAATGATTCAAAATCATACAGAACAGATTGAATCATGTGAAATGTTTTTGATGTGAGGCTAATTTTCTTGCTCTCCTCCTGATAGAAGTACCTTCTTAGTAACCCCGCCCACCAAAGCAGTGCTGTGGATGAGCATTACTTTATGAATGAAAGTGTCGCTCAAGTCAGGTAAGACAAATAGTACCTTGAACTTTTTAAATATTAACACAAACAATAAGTGCTTTTTTTTAACATTGTTTTTTTGTGTTGTCTTTTAAAGGGACATAACAAAGTTTAAACCGCTCTCCAGCCAGATATCAGTGAGCATGCTCACTGGGGATTTCTTTGATGAGCGAATGCCTGAACACCTTAACCAAGTAAGTGTGTTTGCTTTTGCCGCACAACTTCCTCCTGCTGTAAATGAACAATGCTCTGGTAACATTTTAAATCATATTCCTCCTGCACCAGATGGTAGCCCAACATCAAAAGAGGTTCCTGAAGGAGTCCTACCCATCAGCCAACCATGTTCACATAAAAGGAGCAGACCGGCGAATGATCTACAAGAAGCCATCTGCCATCAGCCAGCACCTGTGGAAGCTCGTCAGCCAGCGACAAGCCAGACCGCAGAGCGAGTGACCCATGGCCAGAAAGGAAGGAACGCCTCGGAAACGGCCCGAGTAATGGCTGAATATGTTTTGAATATTCTGCTTATCATTTTCCCGTTATCTGCAGCACTTTGTGGAGATTGTATACAAGCATGCTCAGGTTCGTTAAAAAAGTCAATTTCAGGGTAAATTTCAGCTTCATTGGAGGCTTTTTTATTTTTTTATTGAAGATGACTGGGGGGGGGGGGTTCAGCATGATGAAAGATTTTCTGTCTTAGATTCATCTTATCTTCCAGGTTATTTCATGCTCTTCGCCAGATTGGCTTGTGCCAAAAAAATGTTTTTATACATTATTCTTATCAATATAAAGGCCACACATGCACACCTTGTCATCATCCAACTAAATACTTCTATCTCATTTAGTTAGAGCTTAATATCCTGTCGGCAAAGGTATCTACTTTTTTTATCATACACCGTGCATGCAAAAAAATATATATCATCTTCAATAAACCATTCCATATTTTATATATTAAAGTCTGAATGAGTTTTATTCTGACTTTATGATGTAATCATGAATTAGTGGATCATTAAGAAGAACAAAATTTATTCATGGTTATAATAAAATTCTCCCCCTTTTAGACTAATTCCCTTAAATAAAGTTCAGAAATTAAAGGAAAGTATTACTAGATACATAAATGTACCATTAAATGTAATATAACTCTTAACTGATGAAATTAAGTAATTTAACATGTTCACATTAACTTTCATAATGCAAATGTAAAAAAAAAAAAAAGAGAAGCATAGACCACCAGTTCATCCTGAGGATTTAAGTTTAATTATGACACCACATCAAAATAAAAATTTTCAACAGATCTGGAATTTAATTCCATCCATATACATGCATAGCAACAACGTTTTTAAGAAACCTTTTCTCCTATAATCAGGACATTGGAATGATCATTTTACAGCAGTATTCCCACTGACCTCCCACCCGGCTTGTTCATAAGCAATAAACATAATTCTCGTACAGCGTCTTTTTTTTCTTCTTGTTTTTTTTTTTTTTTTAATGGGGTAACAAATAATTATATGCACAGTCCCCATGTCATAATACTGCTTTCAGTAATGTTCCCTCATTTACAAAGTATTGCATTGAGAGCAAATTTCAAAAAGGGAGACCAAAGTGTTTCATCAAACAGAACTATGTTAATAGTTACTATACAAGAATGTTGTCACCCTCATGAAAACACCCACATCCGAGTTGAACAAAAGAGACAAAGACAGACAGCCACATATGTATGCAAAGCCATGTATGTATGCCAAAATGTAAGATGCAGGGTTGAGCCTGGGAATCACCTCCAAAGAAAGATTTGTAAGGCGCAGAATTCATTAGCAGTAATCTGCAGGAGACATTTTGAGCATACAGAAACTGGTACAGCAAATAAGAATACACAAGTGCCTCAGTAGCTATTTTTGAGTCTAAAATGCATCTTGTTTTGTTTATTGTTTCGTTGAGCCTACATTACAGTGTAAACAATATGTGTGCTACACAAGAATGACTATACAATAACATTACAAACAACTCTGATATAAATTTCATTTTGAATTTAAATTAAGATCACTACTCCTAATAATACTGATTGTAAAATAAATTAATATGAACGTGGCACCAATATTGTTCTTGATTCTCGTTTTTTTCTTCTTTTTTTTTAAACCAATGGTTTGCATTTTTTAGTCTTAAAACGATGAAAGAAGAAGCTTCTCTTGATTGTCCACAAGCAGCATTTAGCACTGCATGATGCACTATTCCATACACAACAGTGTACCAAAAACAAAGGAAGAAAAGTGTGTTTTAAAGGTGGGGGTAAGGGGGAAAGAACAAGTCTTGGTGTTTTCAACTTATTTTACATGCTCTGCAGCATGTGATGAACAGTAAAACTTCTTATGGGTAATAAAGTTTGATAGGTTGTTGAACTGGATGTCACACAGGCGGCAATATTTGCCACTTCCGGAGCCATTGACGCCTTTGTTCGCCGCCGGTGCCGCCTCCTCGGTGGGGGACTTGGAGGATGGGGACATGTTCTCGTTGGAGTCAGCCTGATTTTCGCCAGCCCACGTGGGTGAAGGATTGGAAGTTGTGCTGTCTGACAGGGGCTGGTTTTCCTGCTGCGCTGGGGCCGTGCCTGACCGCTCCTCCGGCTTGTGCCCTCCGTTGACAATGACCATGCCCCTGTTTTTGGGCAGGAGTGGTAGGGGATCTTTGCCTGGGTGGGGGCAGCCGTTTGCTGTAGGCTGTGATGCCTGCTCTCTGGTTGTTCCTGTTTCTCCTCCTCCTCCACCATTGACACTCTGTTCCTGTTCACCCGCCTCTCCTTGCATCACTGGCCCCCCTGCCACATAATCTGTTGGCTTTATCCCAAAATACGGTGATATTTGCTCAGGACCTTTCACCTTCTTTATTGCTCCTGGATAAAGGCAGTTTGGCAGAAACATATTCTTGTTCTCGTCTTTTGATGGAATGAGGTGAGGCTCTGTAAAAGGCTTAAGTCCTGGTACAAGCGCCAGGTGAGGGGGAAACATGCTTCCATTCTGCACCACCACCTTCCCATTTCCATTCTTCTCACATTTGTCAGGGTTCTTATCATAACCATCATCGGGACTGTTATTCCCTTCACTCTTCACATCTGGGAACATAGCAGACTCCAAGGCCCCGCTTTCATTGTGCTGCTGCTGCTGAGCTGCTGCAGCAGCCGTGGCAGCAGCTGTCGAAGGGCAAAAGTTCTGTTTGTGTGCCAGGTAGTTCTCTACTTTGTTGAAGCTTATCTTGCAAACTGCACATTCGTGATAGTCCAAAAGTCTTTTGGGAGAGCTACACGTCTTGTCAGGGACGGGTGAACATTTTTTGCTGAGATCAATGGGTGCATCCAGCTCCTGCTGCTCCACGGTGTTGCATTTGGGAGGCAGAATAGGCTTGGTGACAGTCAGAGAGGCCTCCAGGTGTTTGGGTACCAGGCCAGGGAAGATATCACAGCGGGGGTGGAAGCGGTCGGCTAGACTCTCCACGGCCTCCTGAGATGTACATGGGTTCATTGAAGGAACTCCAAGGAAACCTGGTTGCCCCATAGGGATTCTCTGGGGGTCTTGATCAGGGAGACACATTTCATACATCTTCCTGCGTTTACGGGTCCGCATGGTTCTTTGCATGGAAGGTACCTTGTTAGCGGACATCCGTTTCATGGGGGGATCATGACGAGTGGCACAGTAGTACTGCTTGTGGACCATGAAAGTCTCGTGACGGCTGAAGGTGATATTGCAGGCTTCACAGGTGGTCTTGTTGGGATCGTTATCACTCTCCACTAAACCTGTGCTGGGACTTTTCCCTTCCGGTTGCTTCCCATTGAGCCGGTCCTCTGCTCCTGTTGGTGTCGACACCTTTTTCACCTGTCCTGCTAGATCCTTGTCAGGGGCTTTGGCACCTGCATTTATCATGTCCAACACATTGGAGTTCATGCATGCAGACTGCATTAGGTGGCCTTCGGCCTCTGTGGGGTGGCAGCCGGCCAGCATGCTAACAGAACTGTGACCGCTGTTAGGGCTCACCGCTTCTGGAGCCTTATCGGATAGGGCCGAGAAGTCCGGAGATTTTGTCATGTGCTGCCAGCGGCTGTTACAATAGTGCTTTTTATGAACCAGGTAGTTGTCCAGGTTGCTGAAGGTTATGTTGCATTCGAAGCAGGTGGCCCCTTTGGGCATCAGAGGACTATAGATGACAGGTGGATAGCTGTTCCCACCATGGCGGAGTCTTCGATGAACTAGCTCTGACATTTTAGCCAAAATCTCTGATGCCTGCGGGACTACAGAAATATCCTGGGAGAAAGCAAACTGAGACAAGAAGGGGCCCATGGGAAATGTAGGCATGTTATGCTGTACAGGGGAGGAGGCCAGTCGGGGGCTGGAGGGCTCAGACTTGATCCTAGTGTAGGAAAAACTGGCTTTGCTGCCTGGGTGGGCCTCTCCCTTCTGTGCAGACAGCATCGGCTTCTTCTCAGCCTTGTCAGCTTCTCCGTCTGTGCCCGTCTCCTTGCCGAGGGCCCTTTTGGGGCTTCCCATCAGTGCATCTTTCTTGTTGGCCAGCTCCGCACGGCCTTGCTGCTGCTGGTGCTGGAGGCTTTCCTCCGGACCCCTGGGGGAATGCTCGGTGCCGTCGCCTTCCCTGTGAATTTTGCTGCCGTGCCCATGTAAGTCCTGATGCTGTAAGAGTTCCCTGTGGCTCTGGAAGCTGATATGGCAGTGATTGCATCTGAAGGCCGCCTGTGACAGGTGAGACATGATGTGATGCTGGAATGTAATAAGAGAATCTGCCGTGTAGTTACAGATTGTGCATTTCAAGCTGGTGCCAGGAGGGAGGCTCTCTTCCATTTTGACACCTGTGAGGGAGATAAAAGAGAGAATTGCTCAGAATCTCGTCGCCCACTTCTCCTTTAGAGTTAACTGCAGAAACCATCAAACACTCTCGCCTTATACCAAGCTTATTCCCATTCACTTGATTTCTACTGTTTTTGCTGAAAGATAAACTGTCAACTGTACTTAGTGACAGAAAGTTGTTTTTTTTTTTCTTAAAATAATTGACAGTATCTGTGTCCATATACATTTTTAAACCTGTCTAATTGTCAGAATGTTATAAAGAATTTTATATTCAAAATTAAATTACATCTACAGTAGGTGAATTTTAGGTAAAAATCTACAAAAAAAAGATGTTTTTAAATTATTTATAAAAAATATAACGGCTACATTAAACAACCTAACCCTGTGCATAGCAACTCATTCGTGTCCTAAAGCATCAAAGCATCACACTGCCACCCGAATGCTTAAATGTTGCTGATAAGTTTTAGTTTAGGCGTAACAGGAAACCTTAGAAAATGATAATGTTTTTTATTTCTAAAAGATGCGTGTCATTCTACAATATTTATATAATATACTCTTAAGATGTTTTGATTCTCAAGGTCCAGCTATTTTTATGCCTGAGTAAAATTTTAAATCAGCTTTGAACGTTTTAAAAATGCAAATAACCATGGGTGATTTATGATTTAATAATGGGGGAAAAAAATATTTTTTCACTAACCGCTGTGTGAGGTGCTCAAATGCATTTCCAAGGCCCTGGCTCCGGAGAAGCTCTTGTTGCACTGAGGGAAGGGGCAGATACTGGAGGTTTGGTGGGGTCCAGTGTCGCCGTCCTCCACCACTGTCTCCGTTTCACGCTGCCGCCCGCTGCAATAGTACATGAGATGGGCCTGTAGATTCCTCTCGCTCCGAAACCAGATTCCACACGCCTTGCATGGAAAAATGTCTTCTAAGAGAGACAGAAGGGGACAAAGGGGAGGACATAATATCAGGACACAAACAATGCTTTCAAGTGTGAGTATGCAGATAAAACAGCTTGCAAATAAACACTCCTCCAGTGGTGAGACTCCAAAGCCTGCATTAAAAGGCTTTTCCACAAAATCTTCGTCTGCAGCCTATCGCTGTGCCGCTACCATGATGTTGGTACCCTTTCTCAAGGGCAAACAAGAACACTGGACCATCTGCTTACAGAAGCCTCCCTGTCGAGCTGAACCCAGATAGCCCTCGCTAAGTAAACAAACGCACTATTTGCATGAGGCGAGTATTCTGCAATTAACACGTTAGCTTCGAGCCTTGGTGTGTTTATGTGAACCCGAAACTTCAAGGTCGATGGTTTTTATGTGCACCGTAGAGCTTCATCTGGATTAATCTACGCCTGTTGGAGAAAACGCTCCTTGTTAAGCAGGTGATTAAGTGCAGATTGGACTGAAATGGAAGGGAGAAAAGAGAAAAAAAAGTGTTTCATCTCTGTGTTTGGACACTTACTGTTGACGATGGCAGTTGGGAGGATGGAGGCCATGGCGGCCTGCTGCGGCAGGAGCTGGATGCTGTCCAGCAGCCGGGCCGGGTACATGCCCTCGCTCAGGGACATGTGGCTCACGGCCTGCAGGCGTGAATCAAAGTCCACGGCGAACGCCACAAGCTCCTCTCCTTCCATCATGTTCTTGGTGGTGGTGCACCACAGCTGGCCACCTGGAGAAAGCACAGAGAGGTGTCCTAATGTCAATGGAAATGTCTGTTCCATGGGAAGATTTAGATCTAGACAAACATCTAGTTTCAAATGTCTCGGGAAGTCACATTTTACGCCATGGTTGCCTTGGAGATCAGACAAAAAAAAAAAAGAAAAAAGGAAACAATGTTTAAGTTGTGTAAATGTTTTCAACAGGTAAAAAAAAAAGATCAAATGAGACCAAGACTGCGCCTTGTACTGACTTATATGACTGAGTCAAGTCCTTTGCTCATATTCATATTGTATTATACCTCAGCAGGGTTTACACTGATGCACAGAGAGCTGAGCACTGAGACAGGTCCTCCACATTATTAGATTGTTGGGTTTCGGGATTAAGCATTCCTCTGAAATCTTCTGAACATAGTCATTAAGTCAGAGACAGTGGAGGGAAGGGGGTAAAAGGGAGAGAATGAAGGTTTTAGCTCTGATAAAATTTATCTCAACACATGACAGGCTTTTTAGCTGCACTTCATTTTTTTTCCTCCCATTGACCAGATTAAAGTTTTTAGTATGACTATTTACAGAAATCTGGCCGAGGAGATAACAACAAACTATGATACGCTCCCGCTAAATGGCAGAATTAGGACATTGTTTTTCAAGGGAGGCTGGACAATTAATTAGAGCACGCTGCTGGCTTTCAAAGATGTGCAAACATACCGACGGAGCGTCAGGCGGAGAGGGGACGTGATGTGGGGTCTGGATGGTTCGGAATAAAGAGAGTCCTGAGGAGAGGTGTGAGGGGGGGTGGAGCCGTTAGGAGAGCGCTGATTACTCATGTTTACACCATATCACTGAATCACCAGGTTTAAAAAGGCCACTGCAGACTGGATCGAGGCGAACAAATGGAAAGAAATCCACATTTGTTTCTAGCTTGGGAAATTTACTATAGATGCATCATGTGAGAACCAGCGTTAAGTCTTTGAGATAAACCTCCTTTGTATTAATCAAAACTGAATACATCAGCTCTAACATTGGTATCCTGATTGAAAGCTCCCTGATTGTGATTCACTGAAAATCAGCACAGCACAAACATCTCAGAGCGGTAAAATGCTGTCAAAATATGCTATCTGTCTCCATCCTGTTCGTGTGCACAAATATCCAAGCGAGTGCGTGCGCTCGTGCACGCCAGCGCCACTTTAAAGAGCAGTGACTATCTGTCGGGCCAATCTGCTGTGACGACTCGCACACTTCAGGCCTCTCTGCTTCAGCGGGGGTTTTTTTTGTTTGTTTTTTTATTCAGTCATACCACACACTGCCTGGAGAGAGTCTTTGAATTTTTATCTCCTAATTAAAATAACAAAACTGCTCTGTACTGTCTGCCTGAGTCGCCGTCAAGGTAGATACAAACTACCGCTGACAATGGCAGGAAATATATATTGCTGCACCAGGCATAAAAGTTGAGTCTCCCTGTATTGTTCAGATTCTCTTGGCTTACAAAGAGCACCAGGAACAAGATCCTGATGTTCTGATATCTTGTCTTGCTGAAATTGACCCAAACCTGAACTGCTTTTCCTTCGCTGGAATGAAGCTGATCATTTAGTGTCTGATGAAAATGTTTGCATTTTTGACAAATACGAGCTCAGAATGCTTCCCCCTGGCCAAGATTGCTGCACTTCCATCTGCTGTGTGTGAGACAGCTGGAAGAGAGTTTGAGGACTGTGTGTCCTAGTTTGACCCAGTCAGTGCTGAGCTGGTTATAGTGACTCGCTTCGGACTGAAAGACGACACCGTTCGAGGTGTTATATTACAAACCTGGAAACAATTGCTCAGGTTTGTAGGATTTTAAAATGGAGTCTTTGCAGAATAAACATGTAACTACGGCCTTACTCTTACAGGTAAAACACATCCAATCATAGGGATGAATAAATATGGGTGTACGTATTAGGGCATGAAATTTCAGAAACTAATACGTTTTGCCCCAATTACAAGTTACAATTACATAAGTCTGAGCTTCCACCCACGGTCTAACGTCCTTTGCACCCTCATAGATTTTCTACCATATTTAACCACTTTCTCTAAGATAAGATAAGATAAGATAAGATAGACTCTAATGATCCCAGAGGAAATTGTTTTGCCAGGGTTACAGAGTATTAATTAACAATCAACACGACACACTCATCTAACATACAACACAGTAGAGTACACATCACCATATAACAATAACCACACTACTATTTATCCCTCCTGCAGATGGAAGAGGAATTGTACAGTTTGATTCTCTGACACCTCCACCACAGACTCCAGTTCCTGTCCCAGGACAGAGCCAGCTCTCCTCATGAGCTTGTTGAGTCTGTTGGTGTCAGCCGTCCTCAGCCGGCTGCCCCACCACACGACAGCGTAGAAGATGGCGCTGGCGACCCCAGAGTGGTAGAACATCTGCAGTATGGTCCTGCAGACGTTGAAAGATCTGAGCCTCCTGAGGAAGTACAGTCTGCTCTGACCCTTTTTGTAGACAGTGTGTGTGTTCTTAGAACAGTCCAGTTTATTGTCTATGTGGACACCGAGGTATTTGTAGTCCTCCACTATGTCCCTAGCTGAGCCGTTGATGATGACGGGGTCTGGGCGGTTCCACTGTTTCCTGAAGTCCACCACCAGCTCCTTTGTCTTCCCGACGTTAAGCTGCAGATGGTTCAGCCCACACCAGTCCACAAACCTGTCCACACTCCTGTACTCGGCCTCCTGGTCCCTGCTGATGTAGCCCACAATGGGTGAGTCATCTGAGAATTTCTGCAGTTGGCAGGACTGTGAGCAAAACCTGAAATCCGAGGTGTAGAGCGTGAACCGGAACGGAGACAGTAGTGTCCCCTGTGGGACCTCCGTACTGCTCCGTATGATGTCCGATGTGGTGTGTTGCAGTCTTACATACTGTGGGCGGCCTGTTAGGTAGTTGTTGATCCAGGCTACCAGAGCGTCCACCCGCATGTCCAGGAGTTTGTTGCTGAGGAGAGCTGGTCGGATGGTATCGAACGCACTAGAGAAGTCAAAGAACATGACTCTCACCTTGCTGCTTGCCTCCTACAGGTGCGAGTAGACTCAGTGCAGCAGGTAGATGATGACGTCTTCCACTCCCATCCGGGGCTGGTACGCGAACTGCAGGGGGTCCAGTGAAGGTCTGACGATGTTACGCAGGTGCTTCAGGACGAGCCGCTCTAGTGACTTCATGACATGTGATGTCAGGGCAACCGGCCTGTAGTCACTGTGTGTGGTGGTCTTATTCTTGGGCACAGGAACCAGACATGAAGTTTTCCACCGGTCGGGAACGACCCTCTTGCTCAGGCTCACGGTGAAGATGTGATGGACGATCCCACACAGCTGAGTGGCACATCCTCTCAGCAGCTGGGGGCTAAGGCCGTTGGGACCAGCTCCCTTTCCTTGACGCAGGCGACTAAACTCTCTTCTCACCTCTTCTGCGGTGATGGTTATGGGGGAGGGCGGGGAGAGTCCCTCAGATGAAGATTGGCAGGAGGGCTGTGTTGATACTGAAGCAGTTGAGGAGAGTTGGTGGTGTGCGGGGGATGCAGTGTGGATGGGCGTGGTCAATGAGGTGCTAACAGCGTCGTTGGAGGAGCTGGGGGGAGGGCGGGCAGAGACTGTCTCATCAAACCTGTTGAAAAACAGGTTTAGCTGGTTAGCCTCCTGTAGGTCTCCTTCCATCCGCTGGTCGCCCTTTTTGCTGTGACCAGGGATGGCTATCATCCCACTCCAAACCTCCCTCATGTTGTTCTGCTGGAGCTTGCTCTCCAGCTTCCTCCTGTAGCTTTCCTTCCCCTCCTCAATCCTCACCCTCAGTTTCCTCTGTACTATCCTCAGCTCCTCTTTGTCCCTGCTCCTGAATGCAGCCTTCTTCCTGTTCAGTACTGCCTTGATGTCCCTGGTCACCCACGGTTTGTTGTTGGGGTAACAGCGCACAGTCTTGGTGGGGATGATGGTGTTGGTGCGGAAGTTAACGTAGTCTGTGATGCACTCCGTGAGGTCATTGATTTCCCCTCCCTTTGCGTCACAGAGAACATCCCAGTCTGTTACCTCAAAGCATCCCTGGAGGGTCTCCTCAGCCCCCGATGACCATTGCCGAACAGTTCTGGTGACCACAGGTTGCCTCTGGACAGCAGGGATGTAGAGTGGCTTCAGGTGCAGAATGTTGTGGTCAGCTCTGCCAAGTGGAGGTAGAGCTGTGGCACTGTATGCATCCTTAACATTAGCGTACAGCAGATCTATTGTGTTATTGTCTCTGGTTTTACAGTCCACAAACTGCTTGAATGTGGGTAGGGTTGAGGTGAGAGTGACATGATTAAAATCCCCAGAAATGGCGATGAAAGCACTGGGGTGCAGGGTCTGCAGTCTGGCGGTCGCAGATGTGTTTACGTCACACGCCCACGACGCGTCTGCAGCCGGTGGAAAGTAAACAATGATGACGATGGCATGGGAAAACTCATGCGGCAAATAATACGGACGCAGGCTGACTGCTAACAGTTCGATGTCCGGTGAACACACACGCTCCTTCACAGTAACGTGTCCCGGGTGGCACCACTTGTTATTAATGTAGACAGCGACTCCCCCTCCTTTCTTCTTGCCGCTGTCGGCGCTACTCCTGCCCCCTCGCACCAACTGAAAGCCAGGCAAACTCACCACAGAATCGGTAATGTTGTCGTGCAGCCACGTGTCAGTGAACCACAGGAGCGATCCCACACGAAAAACACTGTCCCTCTTCGTAACCGCCGTTAGCTCGTTCATTTTATTCACCAGCAATCTCACGTTTCCCATGACGACGGAGGGGAGATACAGCCGGTATCTCCTCTTCCTCAGCCCCCGCTCCGGGGAAGATAAATGTTGTGACTTATATAGCACAATTTTCCAAAGAGTCATGTCATGGATGCTGATGACAACATCCATGTACAGGAAAAAGAATCTCTTGTAGCAGTCAGAATCACAGAGAGTCAAAAGCAGCCTCTGACTGAAAGTCACATGAAGGGGATCCTCAGGCTTTTCCTCAATTTGATTAATAATTCCTCTTCCATCTGGTGTGTTCTTTGGTCTTCGTTATATCATTTGTTCACTAATGTTCTTCATAGGAGGATGTATTTATGCTGAGAATAGTATTCATACACTTGAGAACTACTTAATACTTTTATTTAAGTGAGTCAGATCTGAAAGGGCCGTTATGCACATTCTTGACTCACATTACAGATGTTTATTTTCTAAAAATTTAAGATTTCATCTTGTGATGCAAGACACAAGCAAGTTTTACTACATTTTTTGGAAACAATTTGGAGCTACTGGCTTGGGTTTCAACCTACCATAAATCAGTGCATACCCACTGATGGCTACAACTACCCATTCATCTATTAGAATATATTTTCTGTTGTGCATAGGACAGCAAAACTGGCTCCAGACACTTAAAAAAAAAATCAAAACTTCACTGCATATGATATCTAAATACTTCTCCGAGGCAGTGCGTTAAGAAGGAGGGTATTAAAATTAGCCTGAGGAGGGGCTTTAGCTGGGGAGCAGACAAAAAAACAAACATTCCATGAAGGAGTTCAAGATTTGTCATGGCTGTTTGCCTTCGCGCAGCACCTTTTCATGACAGGTGATTGAAATCGGAGAAATTCTTGTCACAAAGGCATGAATGGGGCACTGAGGGAGTTGGAGCACGGGGGGTCAAAAGTTAGAGCAAACAATCAGAAGTGTTAAGTCGAGAAACTGGGGGGAAAAAGGCTGAAGGGAAGTACAGCTTGTGATTTGCACTTGTTTGCCTGCTAACTGTCTGCAGTGTGAGCTGCCTTTGTGCAGTGGCCAATACAGTTGGAGAGAAGTCTATTGTTTAAATCCTCCTGCAGAGCACCTGATAAAAGAATAAAGAACTATGACATATTCTAAAAACAATGGAGGAATTAAGGGGAGACAATAGGCCAGCTGCCTCATTAAAACAATCAAAAACGGCATCCTGTATGTAGTCCAGATAATTAAAAACCATTCCTTCCGACCGTCTCTCAATACCATATCCACCAGCTCGCTGAGGCCCTGATACTGCTGGCTCTGCTTGCTAAATGCCCTCTTCCTTCTCTTCTCTTTGATTAATGGTTTATTTGAACATGCAGCTGAAGATGAACATATGAAGCAATTCATGAAAAAAAATAAAATTATAATGCAAACCCTTTCCCCCCTGCATAAGCACTCGTGAGCTAATCAAACGTCTCAGGATGAATCTGAGGAGACCAGGGGCGTGTGTCTCCGCCCTCTTTTGCCTGAAGCTGCGAGAGATTTCAAAGTGCAGGCATCACAGGGCATTTTTTAATTTTCTCACTTTAAATGACTTCATAATAAAATGGATGCATATACAGTATCTGTGTTTGTATGGGGAAAGCAGAGAGAATGGAGCAAGAGATACTTGAGCTATTTTTCTTTTCTTTTTTTTTTTTTTCCTTTGCTTCCTACAAACCGCCACTGCCACCATATCTTAATGAAGTTGCAAACAAATCTCTCATGCCTCGTGCATAAAAAAAAAAAAAGCTGAGAGACAACAAAGCAGCAGAAATAACAGAAGGGCCCGGATAATTAAACTGGCCTGAAGACAGGTATTCAAATGTTGGTGTGTAAACAGCACAACTCTTTTAATAGTTTAGCTGTAAAATGCGTAGTTAAGCACATCAGCACTTGCCTCTCCCATCTGTCCCAACACATTAAGTTTGCTGAGACCATTACGGCTCTGGAGTAGTCTAACCGCACTGCAGCCACATTACAGGAAGGGTCGAGTGGGGCTCCTAGAAGCCCTATGAGGGGCCCATTGGTATTATCTCATTGCATCATTCACTAATATGAAATATAAAATCTAAAGGGTATTACACATTAGTCATCGGAATTACTTATATTTTTTAATATTAATTTCACTTTACATAATTGTTAAAATCAAACAAATTCAACATAAACATTTTGACTTTAAGATTTGGCTTTAGTGTCCTTCAGGGAATAATAATTCTGTAATAAACTTTGAATTTTGTAGAGGCTAGGAACTTTTTAAACCATTCGGGTAGAGAAAGTTTCTGTTCTGGAGCAAGAATTCAAGTACATTTAGCTAAAATAACTACAGTTTTTTTTTGGTTCTTAACCCGTTTTAGTCCAAACTATCATTCTACTCCTCGAATATTGACGGAAACGCCTGAAGTCTGGCTACATGTTTCTGTTTCTGAGACTCTTGTTTTGAAGTATAAATATGTCCAAAGTTAGCCAATAAATCCTGCGACTTGGACTGGCAGGCAACACGACGGTATAAGCATTTAGAACTTTGAAATAGTTTGTTATTTTTTAGTTACAGACAAGATAAATACACATGTTAACGGTAAAGGTGCTATCGTTGTCAGAGCTTCTGTTCAGTGTTGAATGAAACGCCTAGACTCAAAATCATAATACTGAAATATGCACAAATTAATAATTTTACACGGAAGCAGTATACCTTAAAACGTAGGTGCATGAAACTATTAAAGCATTTTAATCACCATAGAATTAGACAAAAAAACTAGAATCCTGATATAGACTGGATTCAATTATCCTACATTAAAATAAATATTCTTTTTAAGTCATATTCTGTGAAACATTTGAATTGTTTATTAAAATGTTTTTGCAACTTTCCTGGTAAAATCAAAATCTAATCAAATAAATCGGTACAGTAGTATTGCTTTAATTAATGCAAACCAAAAAAAAAATAATAATAATATTCTGGTCTACCTGATTTACCTGAGCTGTTAAACATCTAATTTCTATTCAACACTATCGGAAAAAAGAAAGCTGTAAAACGCACCACCACATCCATCCATTCATATTTTCAGTGTTTTAGTCATGTAAAAATATTAAACTTCTTTTTTTTTTTTTGTATTTTAAAACAGTGAAAGCTTTCAATATGGGATTCCAGATTCAGAGTGGAATTCAAATCTCCTTTGTAAAGTCGATTATTAACGTGGCGACTTCCCCTTTTTTTTCTTTTTTCTTTTTTTTTCCACGGCTACTTCCGTTTCTCATCTCTCGTCTATTGGCTCTGCACTAACTGCTCGTCCTAATTGTGAAGTGGGGCCAGTGGTGCCTGAAGCCACAGAGAGGGTTGTAATTAAAGACCTCTACTCCTCTTGTCTTCAAAATCAGCTCCGGCTCCTTCTGGTCAAATGGGAACAAGCCGCTCGCACCTCAGAATATCAAGTAGCTGTGCGCCAAAAACAGACGCCTGTCTTCCCCTAAACAAAGCTTAATCGCAGGAGGACTTCACAACATGACACAAACATGGCTTCCCAGCGTGGGTCAATGGAAGGCTGGATACCGTCTGTATCTGCACCTGATCGGACAGTGTAGTGACAAACACTGAACAAATCTTTCTCATGGACACCAGTAAATATTTGGATTGTGTCTGGATCATTAGAGATGAACATATTAGGACGACAACCGTACCAATCCAGACCCATGTTAGAACCCGGAGCAGTCATCTCTCATTAGGTGAGATAAGCGAAACTTTCTTGTTGTTATTAACAGTTATAATATTCCTGATGGCACACTATACTCAAATTAGCTGACTCTTATTCTTTCAATACAGCTCTGACAGATTATTGGTACCCCCCCCCAACCCCCCGCATGTGTTCGCTCGGCCACTAGGAGGCACTCTTCTCATGCTCAAGCTGCAAGTGTGTCTGCTCTGCTGTGACAACGCTGACATGCTTCAGACATGGCAGCACAGAACCCTGTCTGTGTATATATCTCTGTATACATCTCTGAAACTTTTGATTTGAAAGGGGGTGAAATTGCCTAATTGTTTTAATGTGTTCTTTTCTGTGGCAAAGTGACTCAAATGTTTATTGAATGTCTCATACATGAAGGCCTCTAATGTAGAGGTGATTTAGTAAACTTGCTTCCTCTGGCGTCCGGCGCCCTCTCACTTCTCCTCCCATCATCCCAGATATCTCTCCTTTCACACTAAAACATCCAGATAAATTTTAATGTCAAGCTTTTTCTTGCTTTACTTTTATTTTATTTTATTTTTTTGCAGACGCAATCAGTTACTCAGAGCTCGAGGCCTTGAGCGAATGGCACGCGGGTCAGAATGCACACATTAAAGAATTCTCCCAGGGGAGCCCGGCACAGTGCATTCAGCTCCCTCTCAATTAGGAACTGTTTGAGGACATTATAACACACAGTTTTGACCCAAATCATGCAGAGATGTGACCGAGTAAGCATTTTGCAGAGGGATAAATAACACATTTCCCTTTGAAACAAGAGAGAGGGAAGGCTCGGCTAGGAAAATGGCGACCGGCAGAGGCATGTTTTGCCTGCTTAATGGGGTTGTAATCATTTTATAAAAGGGGAGAAAATAGGAATGGGAATTAGCAGCTATTTCTGCACTAGAACGCCTAATTATTATAAATTGTAAATGTATCAATTTAGGAATATTCAGTACGTGTTACATGAGAATGTGTAGGTGTTTCATTCCAGCATGTTATAGTTGAGTACAGTTGGAGGGATGTGCTGACAGAAAAAGCCGCATTCCTTCAGAGCGAAGCTGCTCCCCCTCATTAGACGTCAGCTCCTCCTTGTCCACAGTAAAGTGGAGTTGACTATTAAAGCGGAGCCCCGACTGGCCGCTCTCCGCTCGGCTTTATTTTTTATTTGGACAGGTTTTTCCCACTGAGATCTCTATTAGCTTTCCTTCTCTGCAGGGTAGTGCTTGCCTGTGTCCTGGTTGTGGCCAGTCGACATGTGTTTACCGCGGCCCCCGCTGCGGCAGCAGGCTGGTCGGGGGCCCGTCCTGACCAAGCCCTGCTAATGGGACCAGAAGACCCCTCGTGACAGGAGAGCCCAGTTAAACCCATGCATACCCCTCCCCTCCTCCAGCTGTGGCCCCGTGGCCCATGTCCCCCTTCCCATCATGCCTCGGCGAGAGCAGGTGAACGGCGTCGAGCCAATGGCGGAGAACTCAATTTTCTTTTCGTTTTTTTTTTTCCTGGGAGAGCGGCGCTCCACCACCACTCGCCTCAGTGGTTTCTCCAACATGGCTCCGGCCCTGCACCACATGGGCTGGCTGGCTGGTCTGCGGGTGTGTGGGTGTATGAGTGTGTGTATGTGTTTGAGGAGGGGCTTGCTTGGGGGGTGGTGGTGGTGAATGGCAGCCCTAATGCAAATGCTTGCCTTTTAAAAAATGGAAGCCTCTCCTCCACTGTCTCTCTTCTTTGGAGAGGTCTATTTTGGCCTTCTGGTGCCTGGCACTTATTTTTCTCCTCTCCAGAAGCACAGAATGCCAAGAAGATGCACCTGTCAGGCGGCTTTGAATTAAGCATTTATCGATTTGCTCTGTTCACGATGAAATTTGCACCCCGACATGTGGATTTTGTCTTACTGAAGTTTATCTTACTTGCACGGATGCTGATTCGGTATTCACGGCACAGCTACACACACACACACACACACACACCCACTCGCACACTCACTGCACCACCTCAGCATGCCCTCTGCCTCTTCACCCCTGTAACTCTACATATTGCTTAAAGTATGCGCTAATTAAATTTTCAGTGGCTTTGTGAGGGAAATAAATAATTTGCGGCTAAAAGGCCTAATTGTGTTTGTCACATTGTGCCTCAGCGGATGGTGCATCGGGAGCACAGCCGATGCCCTCGCTCATTGCCATTCTGTCATCCTGGCAAGCCCCCACGCTGCCCCAGGTATCACCACGCGGCCATCTGGAGTCGACATCTGTCTCTCTATTGATCACAAGGGTTTAGCACTTGATCAAACAGACTGCGACAGGAAATTGCTCTTTTCCCCACAGAAAAGGCCAATCGCCTGCGTGAGGGTAATAGAGTGGAACTGAGATGCAGCAGCAGTTACGGCGGGTATGGTGGGCGGGCACCGGCAGCTGGGGGGATGGGGTGGGGGTGGCATCGGCAACAGGAATGTCTCTAACCTCTCTGGTGGTGCACCAGCATGAACCCTTAAGGATCTCCTGAAATCGTGTTTTATTTTTTCAGCTCAAAGAAAAAGAAACAACTATACTCAGAAAAATGTGTTTATCTCTCGCTCTCAAATAATTCTAAAACCCATTCGGTCAGGTGGGCATTATTGGTTGTTTATCATTATCATAATACATTTCTTATCATAATAAGGGATAAGATAAATATTTTTTTTTTGTGTGTATCACGACAATAAATTAAGATTAATGATGTTTGAAAAGTCCCAAAATTTATTGTTTTTATTTTCTCACTGTTTGTTCTATGATGAGCATTGATCAATTAATACATGTTTTTTACACTTTGTGTAAAGAATTTTTAAGGTTTGCGTTTATCATAATTTTTTACATGATCACGGTAAAATCACAAAACTTTGTGATACGATTTTAAATCCACATCTCCCAGCCATAACTTCCAGGTAACTGTTTAACTTAAAATCAGAAATCAAAAACAATTTAGCTACAAAGTGTGAATACGCCAGATGGACAGAAGTGAACGTGCTTCATCAAAAACGAACAAAAACAGAATTCAAAACAAGGGACAAAAGACCTCTTAGTTTCCGCAATAATTTAATTGCACCACGTGCTGGAAAGTGAGTGTCAAAATCTTGTGAAACTACGTCTGCTTTAATATGTAAGTGAGCGCCAGGGTGTAAGGTTTCACTGGGAGGAAATCCCTGACAAGACTGCAGTTGCTCGCTGTATCCCCAGCGGAGTTCGACACACTATTAGAGCCCGAAGGTGAACAGCACCTGAATGTGTGTCACAGCGCGTTAGCTGAGGCTGTGGTCCACTTTAGGGGGAAAAAAAATCCCCCTTCTCCCTGCTCGGGCATGCTTTCGAGGCACTTGGTGCAACAATATGTTTAGCAAGTATGGACAATTTGATACTGAAGGTGACATTTATTCCCCATTGTAGCAAAACATTTAATTGTTCCTGCAGAGACCGAGATATGTTTCCCCTTGCCTACAGTGATGGGATTGTCCTTTGGAATATGATGCAAATTTGGGATGAAGCAACTAATTCCTTCCTTGCACTCTTGCACCCCCTCCACCCCCCCTTCAATCCTCCGCCAGCCTCCATCTTCCCCCAGACATGAGGTTTCTGATTAATTGTGTGACCGCCCCTCGTTTCTTTTTCTTTTTTTCTTTTCTGCATTTTGCCGCAATCTCACGGTGCCACGGTGAGATGTCTGAGGTGTTTCGCCACTTTTGGCAGGCTCAAAAGATGTAGCCCAAGGAAGAACAAGTCGAAAGTACGAACCGGGGGCCGGGTGAGGGAGGGGAGGAGTGCGTGCATTGGGGTTGGAGGGAGGGGAGGAGGGGGCAGAGAGGGGGAAAAAAAAATATGACCAGGGGACGTGATAAAAAATTATCAGCCAGTGTGTTTTCCTGTTTGGTTTTAATCTACATTTAATTAAATTCTTATCTGCTGTGTGCTTATGGCTGCATTTGAATGGCGAGGCTGCATTCATTATGAATGGTAAAATTGAACTCAGTACATTGTGTGTGGCCCAATAAAGAAACAAGACTCTTATTGGAGTGCATGCGCAAGCTCCGACAGACATGCGGAAAAAATAAGTCAATTAAGATCGCTCTTTAAATTACTGCTGTATCAAAACAAGGGGCGGGAGCATGCTCCATAATAGAATCCTGACAGGGAGAGAGAGCACAGCTCACTGTTTTTTAATATACATCCCAATTGATATAGCCCAATTGTATTAGCTTGTTTATAGAATAGTTGACGCGCACTAGATTTACTGCTCTGCCGGGATAGTTCATAACGGACAAAGGTGTATAGAGAGGAAAAAAAAAGTGACTTCTATGGATCTAGAGGTCAAATAAAAAATGGTGCCAGCAGCATGAACAAGAGCGCCTCGTAAAGATTCTGCTTGTTATCTGAATATTAGAGGCCAGCAGCAAAGGTCAGTGACAGAATCTGTAGACAATATGTGCACTGCAGCAGATGCTGCACAGTTAAATCCCCAGGAAGAAGGCACAGAACAGAGGAAAGAGACAAACACTCAGCTCCGAAATTGTAATTCTATCGACAAAAAAAAAGAGAAATAGATAGCTTATAACAGGCGGGCGGCACTTCATAAGCTAAGAACAATATCCCATCTGCAGCACCCAGAAACCGCAGAAAAACACCCTGAGCTGATACAACAAAGTTGTGACCCGCGAAAATCCCTAAATCTTCCCTCTTGCTTATTCCAAGCAAGCGTGGGGTGGGAGTGGGAAGCTCCCCGCTGCCTGCTCATGTTTACAGAGCCGTCCTCATCTCTAGGCCCTGCTCATCCACGGCGCTGACACGCAGTGTCGACATGATTAGGGGGGCCTGCCTTTGCATAGGGGCCTGCGTGTGAAGACAAGGAAAAGTGTGTGTATATGTGTGTGTGTTTGGGGGGGGGCTAAAGGAGGATCGGCAGATGAATGACTGGTGCATCAGAGGGGGGGATCACGGCAGATAATCGTACCCGACTGCCGCGCTGCAAGCTTTTCAGATCCGGTCTTTAAAATAATGTTCGGAGTCAAGTCTCTCAAAGGCCCCCCCTCTTATTTTTCTTTTTTTCCAGGTTATCTTCCGTATTTTGTGTTTGCTGTTTAAATCTTAACAGGACACAAGGACCAAGGGAGAGCAAATATGTCTGGAGTCGGAGGAAGCCGAGTGGAAATGTTATTGCGAGGGGGTTAAGATTAGCTGTGGCAGCGGATAGAGAGGAGGTGAATCCCCTCTCTATTTGAACAGCTCAAGAAAAAAAAACAAAAAAACACTTGGAATGTTTGAATTTAACCTTGGGAGCCCGGATTCCACTGGAAAAAATTACATCTGACCTCTTATAAAAGGTTGACGTCACCCAAACGCATTTACTCAAACACAAAACAAACAGCAGATCTCCTTAACTACATTCGCATACAGTCGGAATACAGTACAGCGTCAATTCCAGAACAATAAATACTACTATCACATCTGCAGAGCTGCCATAAAGTACGGCGGCTGTGTCTGGGACTATAAACCTCTGGCGTTACTCATCAGGAATAAACATGCATGCACAATTTACTGCAGTAGATTTCCCCTTTGTTTATCTTTTAAATAAGCACACTTTATCACCCTCCTGCATAAGCAAATTGCATGCAATGTGTGTTGTTTTAACATGAGATACGCTGTCCAGAAGATTCATTCCTCCCGACGAATTCAATTGTCTCAGCAATATCCTGCTGCCATAGGCATCAGGCCCCATCACCTGTTCGTTATCACTGGCCGTCCTGTTTGGGAGCTCTTGAAACGGTGCCACCGCGCTGACTCTCTGCTAACAGCGGGGTCTCTGAACTTCTCACGGTTGATGGCGGCGGCGGGAAAATTACGCCAACAACTAATTAACATCATAAAGAGCGATTTAAACGGACGGACGACACCTACAACCTTCATTTGCACACGCTAATGTGGAATTACCTCTGTTTTTAGTGTCCAGATAACACGTGCATTTGTTTTAGACATTGTTGCTTTAAAGACAGGCTTCATATTTTATTTTTCCATCCATTCTTATCAGACACACACACAAGCTGTCTGGTTTCTCTTGCAAACATACATTTGATGTAAGACAAAACTAACTGACTTAAAACTAAGTAACTTTTTGGCAAACTGTAGGAATTTGTTATAGGTCCAAAACGTTGAATGTGGCTAAAAAGTACTACTGTTAGATTTGTCCTATTTCTTTTCTATATTTGCTCAAATTCTGTTGAGTGCAGAAATTGGCAAATGGAACTAATTCAATATTCAAGGATTTTTAACATAAATCAAGATCCTCTATCCTATATTGCTACTAAAAAGTTCCTTTTAAGTGAGCTTTGTCTTATTTCAAGTGTATTAAGGTGTTAGCACAGGAAACTAGACAAATATACTTAGCAAAATGTTATGTTTTTGAAGTACTCTGTAAGAACATTAAGTCCAAAAATAATTATTGTCGAAGCACAGCTGCCAGCATTGCTGCAACACCGAATTTTATTCATAATTTCTATTTGAATACACAATTTTGTCATGCCCGCGTGACATGGACTTCCAGCTACTGGTCCGGATAACAAAGTTCCGCCTGTCAGTCTGAGACACTTTACTGGCTGGCTGAACTAAGCTGGTTTAGACTGACAAGTCGTCAGCTGTGGCAGCGTCAGCTTCCGCTGGCAGGCCTCTGGAGTCCCTTCCCTTCTCTCCTGCTCCCGAAGTCTGGCGTTGGTGATGGCCTCCAAGTGCGGGCAAGTATCTGCTCCCTTCCCTTAAAGCAAGGGAGCAGATACCGTCCTGTGGCTTGGGCAGGACGGTAATGCACTCGCACCTCATTACAGGCCCACATTACGGACTACAGCAGTAATGCCGCTTTAATCTCCTCCAAATCGTTCTAAATGTCAAACTGGGGCCAGGGACTTCCCACTCTGCTGCACCAATGGCTTAGCCTGCTGCTACCCCCCCTTTTTGCGTATTAGCTTTAGCCAGGGTATTACACTCACTGCCAGATCCCCTGAAACTTTCGACTCTTTTGTTCCAGCGTTCAATGCAACATTAACATACCCTTTGAAATTGTGTCTTCCACCCTCAACACCCCTCCCCGCCCAACCCCAAAAGAACTCCATACGGCAAAATATGAAAACAGTTAATACCCCCACCCATACCTCCTTGCTTCTTTTTTCCTCGGCGCCTCCTAATGAGACGCAACATCCCCGTCTCTCCACTGAAGGATCCAGACTTTCCGTGTGATAGAGACTGCGGCTGTTTATTAATAATGAATTTAGGATGTTTTTGCGTGCGGAACGTTATCAGCGCGCGCACAATCCCACCAATAGTTTGCCCTGATGGGGTAGCTGGGTTCCTCATTAGCAGAACATATTTAATCCAGAAGTTTCTTATCAAATGTCACACCTGCATCTCCAAATGGCATTTTCACATTCATTCGCCTGTATTTGGGAGATGAGGCTCCAAGGTGCTTTGCAGAGATTAAGAAGGAGAGAGAGTGCAAGCTTATTTTATCATTTAGCGGGTCTGGAAGGAATCCAAGGAGTTTTTGTCTTGTTGTTGTAATTAGAAAGCCTTTTAAGTGATAACGCCTGCATAGAAATATGAATATGTAGCGATCAGGCCAGTAGTCAGACCCCCCCCCCCCCCAACAAACCCATCCACCATCCACATAATTCTTTCTATGTTTCTCGTCCATTCTCCCTTACTTTGCTTATGTTTTTTTGAAAATTGTTGAATGTTGAGTTTTTGCTCTATGTATAGCAAGGATTACCTCAGAGACTTCAGAAGTTTTAATGAAAGACTTGAAAGTACACACTTTATTTCTTGTTTCTTGCTGTGACAATGTTTCGTTTCTCCTGTGTGAAAGCAGGAATTGTTTGGTTTTTTATACTCAAGGCATAAAGAGCGACAGGACTTCACATATGGTCAGAAAACAAAATCTATAGTAAATTAAATGGCTCATTAATAACAAATCTTAAAGGGGTTGCTAAGAATTTTTTAAGTGAGGTTGTGGTGAAAGATTATAAGTTGTTAATACCCGACCTGCAGTCGATAGGTTTTGGTATGAATCCATATTCTGGTTCTGGAGGATAAAGCTAACCGCTAAAGTCAAGCAAAGCCGACTTTCACACCCTTAGGGTAACCGCAGTGTCGAAAACGTAACAAAAGTTTATGCTGGTGGAAGTTTTTGGCCCTTTTAAACCATCACCATGTTCACAATAAGCAATCAAAAGTCTTCCTGTGTGAAACTTAGACAATAGAACATGTGGAGTCTGATAAGGAAGGGAACATCAATAGAATAGGTTTAACTTAAACTGACATGTTGTTTTTGATTTTTATATAGATTTACTTTTAAATGAAAGCAGTGACTAACAGAAAATGCTTCAGATGCTTTATTTGTGGAACGCTTTTTTCCGTAATAAATATACATTTCATATGTGAAAATACAGTAAAGGTTCACTAAACTGCGTTGGCATTTTCGAGACTTGGGTTGTTGTAAGAAGTTAAAAGCTTTGTCTTGGCCTCTCTTGGAAAAGCCGTTAACTAATCTGAAGGTAGACTAAATGAAGACTCTGTGAGGCTCGTCTTCTATTTTTGAATTCTGATGAGCTGGACCCTAAGGCTGAGGTTAAAAACTAAAAACAAAGTGACTATTGTCATATTATGTTGAACTACCAAAATGTTCATCACTTGTTTTAAATCAATTACATTTTACAAATCCCTGATCCAATCTTGAATTATCCCTTCATGGAACATTCCTTTCTTTTGGTGGAAATTAGATGTTTATTGTTTCCCGATCCAAAGCGTCTCTCTCGAAGTAAAAAGAATGAGGCCATTGGTCTCTCAGTAGTGGCATTTAGTCCCTGTGTTTACCCAGAGAAGCTGCAGGTAACCATCAGCCCAGAGATAAGTGCAAAACTGAGGAGTATTGATCCAGTAATAGTGGCTCACGCTTTGACTCTGACAACGTAACCCAGCAGACATAATGTCATAGCCTCTTATCCTTTCCTCTTAGCACAACCTGCCTATCTCCCACGAGCTGTCACCTCTAGTAATACGCTTCTCAAAAGCTCCCCTAAATCACCAAAATCGTTGCACTTTCAGACATTATTTATTTCTCTACGCTTAAAAGTGAAGCATGATTTAAAGGTTGGTGAAAGGTTGCACTTTTTCCTCTGTCTGCCCTCCCGCCTCTCGTTTGGCTCTTTCTCACGACCCGTTGGACCTGCTAACGCTTTCCGTGGAGATAATTCTGCTTCCGCCATTGTGAGAGCTGCTACTTTGCAATTACAGTTAGGTCTGTGTAATTGTGCTGGCTTACAGCGCATGACAAATACAGTGGAGCTGGAGCCTGCACGCTGATCCCAGATGTATGCCGCTTTAGACGTTTCCATTAATTGAAAGCGTCACCGTGTAACAGTGCAGTATTACACTCTGGAAGGTATGAATGAAGTCTAATACAGCTTAATTACTCTGCAGCTAAATATGTTTAGTAGGGATTCCTTATTATCTGTAACCAATCACAAGTTTGAAGCAGGGGAGGGTGAGAGGAATAATTAGCGGAGGGGTATCAGGATCCAGAATTCTGGCGCAAGCCAGTCCAAAAATCTTTCTCGCGTTACAGGAGCCTGTAAACAATCAAACACTCTGGCCGAACTTTTTTTATTTATTTTTTTATTTTGTTTGATCGATGTGTCTCACAAGAGCGGCTTGGCCATCGTCAGAGGATGACAGACGTTGACAATTATATGCAAATTCCGTTTATTATCTTGCAGGCAGCACAGATCCTGCCTTGTTTGGGCCCCAGTGCAGCCCACAGCAACTCCCAAGCAAGGTTTATGCACGAGGGTTTCTAATTAGCTCTCAGAGGGCCCCGTTCAGAGCGCCACTCTCCACAATAGCCGTTAGGAAGTTGAACGCTAACTTGGAGGGCTCCATATGTTGCCCAGGAGGCCTGAGAGACACACTGATCCTGTGTTCACATTAGGAGACACCGTGTTCACTCCTGAGAGAGGCTTTTCATTCTTTTGTGGATGGAGAGGGGGTAGTTGCCAAACCAATGAATGGAGTTCATCTCTTATTCTGCTCTGTGTCTTTGGGCTGCCTTTGGTTAAAAATAATGAATTCGACATATGAAGCAGGAGCTACATAAGAAACCATTTTTTGTCCCAACACATTCAAGCAGGAAATATGGCATCAGTGAGTTTGGTGGGAATGACCATACGGTCTTTGTGAGCAGAACACCTACAGTTTGGTAAATGTGCAGGGATGACAGCTGTTTATATTCTGTTCACTAACAGACTTTTGGTCCATTTTGGTTTTCAAGACAGATGTATCAACAAAAAGAAATATTTAAGGTTTGAAAACAAGCAGCAATTCAGTTCTCAAACTGTTCTTAAAAAGGTTGCTCACACTGTAAAAAAAAAGCCTTCATACCACCTGAAGCTTTCCTCATTTTTCTACTATAACAACTAAAACTTCAACATAAATTTTTGTGGACTGAGTTTTATAGACTAAGTAAACAGCCGTATTGTGTTTCACCAAAGTTAAGCTTTTGGGTGATGTCTGTTCTAGGTTTGTACATCTAAGAAGTGAAATTTTGGCAGATTGTATGAAGAGCAGTTTTGACATTTGGCACAGATTCCCAATTGAATGTAGCAATTGACATCCAAACATTTCACTTAAAAAAAAAATTGCTTTTCTTTCCTGAAATTCTCTTTCTTTATGGGTCATGGTGCTGCTTTCATGTGAACAAAATCAGTATGAAACACTTTTTGATTAAATTTTAAAGCCACATCGGGCAGCCCTCTGTAAATATTTGGAAACAGTCTTGCCCGTTTGTGCTTGCGCATTTAAGCCTGGTTTTCACAACAATAACAGTGGTGGACCTTCATTTTCTGCCGCACCTCGTCAGATTATTTGTTATATTAAAGTAAACATTCATGTAACATAGATTATGTCTAAAATCTGTAGAGCACATACTCGGTGTGACATTTAAAAATGTACACACAAACTGTAAACTGCTATGAGGTGCACACCTGAGATGTGACCTCATAACAGTTTACTGGCTCCTACAGGCCTGGCATGCACACTACATTTCAAGTCCGATATGCATTTACATCTATAACTGTTGTCTACATTTTACTCAATTACGCAACAAAAAATTATTTAGGAAATGTGTACATTATATTTAGGTGGGTTCTAATTAGTTGGTTTCTGAAGCTGATTAGCACAGATTTTTACTTAGGAGGGCAAGAGTAAAGGGAACCAAATAGATTTGTGAACAACAGATTTGCGATTTGTACTGTGTAAAAATTAAAGAAAAGAAAAATTACTTTGTCAGGAAAATTTTACAGCATCAGACATACCTTTGGTTATACTGTTTGTTAGGCATATTATTACAGTCTTATTAAGTTGGACATAAAACAGTATTTTTTTTTTAAATGTGCTATAATAACCTTACAGGTTTTAAATTAAATAGCTACATGTTTGGGATTCAGTTTAGTCCATAGCATCAGTTTCTTCCCCTATATGGGTTCAGTTTCCTCTTTATAAACTCTGAACTACGTTTTCAACTACGGCTGATCTGCAAGCTTCCATTTCAAGGTTTGATCCAACATTTCCTTCAAAAGCTCATTTAGAGCAAAGAAAACCATGGTTCAGCCTCCTTCACCCTCTCTTTTCTGATTCGCCATCTCAGTTTTTCTATGCTTCGCTCTCAATCAGCGTTCCTTCTGGTTTTGACCCCGACGGCACATAAAAAAAAGGGCTGAAAAAAAAAGGAAAGGAAAAAGATGTGCCTCATTAACTGAGGCATAACGCTGGCTTTTTCAACTTATTGTCTCGTGTACCTTATCCACTGCTACATCTAAGACTTGGAATAAATTAGGATGATAACAATCGCGTGTGTGCCATTAGTAGCAGATGAAGTGCTTAATGCAGAAAAGAGGGAATATAGGGTCGGGATCTGATGCCAAGTCATAAATGGAGGGGGAAGCAAAAGAATAGCCGGCACAAATAGAGTGTTGACACAAAATTAAATGTTTTTCTTTGCCAAGTCTCCGATCGAAGCCTCGAGGGGACACCGAGGAGGAAGGACACTCCTGTGTTGCAAACATCATTCCTTTAAACAAACACTTTAGGAGGCGTTGATGCTGCCTTTACTTCCAAAACGTGTTTGCTTTTCATTTATACATTCCACAATGTGACATTTTAAAATTCCTTTATTGAGACTCAATTTCAATTTCTGCGATGACATAGACCACATTACGTCCTAAATGATAGTCCTGAACAAATGGAAAACGGAAGGGAATGAGTTCCTGATAACGAAATACAGTGTTTGTTCAACTTGAGGCTTCTGCTGGCTCAGGAAAGTCTTTTGTTCTTCTTCTTGGCTTGTATCCTATGTTTAGTCATGGCCTTACAGCTTAATACTTCTAATATGTGATACTTTGTGTAATTTGTGCCAAAATTAAATCTTCACAGGACAATGTTTCAGCTCAACTTGGAAAGGAGAATGAGGAAGATAACCTAATTTACTGTAGAGGACAATTGTGATGGAAAAAAGGAAGGGGAATGACACATCATAGGCCTAGGTAGCATAACTCCCCTCTGAAGAAGACAAACTGATAGATTGAAGGTCTCTTGAATCCAGGCTGTCGCTGGGGGTAGGGGAGCTCTTGTAATTTGCAGAGCCGAATCCATGGAGCGGGCATAAGGGAATAAGTTGGAAAGCGAAGAAGACAGAGAACAAACCTGGCAGGCACGTTGAGGCCATGCCAGTCCTGCCTGCGCCACGCGGTGTGGCAGGGGGGCAGTGCCAGGAAATGTGGCAAGAGGAGGAAAGATCAAACAACAAGGGCTGCAGATCTCCACCAATCTGCTCTGTATTAATGTCAGAGCCAAGGAGCAGCTGAACCAGACGTGATCCACAATGTGTGACAGCGATGTATGTGTGTGCATGGCTGTGTGTCTATAGGAGAGCAAACTGGGCTCAGTTCATGATGGCCTGGTTGTAGGAGACTGTGCTCAAAACGGGCAAGGGGTGCATATTATTATTTTTTTCATCAAGTTGTCCTCACAAACTTGTCCACAGAAATCTAAGTCAATCCTCAAGCTCAGATGGCATTTTACTTTTCTTTGTTGTTTTTTCGTAGCCTGAGCCAGCGGCGGTTGAAGCTTTAATACATAAGTATTTTGGAGAGACAAACAGTGGAGTAACGGGAACCTAGTGCCTGGACGGACACGCCTCTCCGCTGCACTGGGCAGCGCACCCGGGCCTGAATCCTGCTCCAAAAACTTGTTCCGCATAGCCGCAATAAAGCAAGCAGACGGCAAATGAGGTCCACGCTGCCATCCCTCCCTCCCAGACAGATGGCAAAATTAGACAATATGGTTTCCAAAATTACTCTGAAATCACACGGCTGCGTGTCTGTATGCCCGATTGTCTGTCCGTCACTCTTCCACCTATCAGCTCAGTCCCATATGGCAAGGCCCGGCACCCATCCCTGTTTGGGTGTGGCGCCTGGGCAAGGGCGAGGCGGCACAGTTCAGCATGATGGGGAATCCGGAGCCAGCCTCATTGCTGTTGATTGATATCAGAGCTGTGTAGTGGGATGTAGGGCCAAGCAGGAGCATCGGTGCACTAGACAGAGGGAGAGGAGTTACATGGGGGAAGGCAAGGAGGGGTTGGTAGGCAGGGGAATGAGGCTGTTCTATGACAATGCATGATGAACAGCCTGCTATTTGGAGAGCGTCTGCACGAGCCAGTTTGTAGCGACGAGTCCTTAGAGAGATGTGGGAGGAGAGCAAATGTTTGAGAAGCAGACACCACGAATGCTGATCTCCCAGAGTTCCGTTTACTTTGGGCCACCATGGCTCCTTGTCTTTTTGAATACATTGCTGAACTAGCTACTGATAGCGGTATCTTCAACTTATATGGGAGTCTCTGCTAACGGGATAACTGATTTAGGTGAATCTCAGAGGAAATCCTGTCTGATGGAAGCTACGTGCAGATCGGGAAATAAATTCAGAGGTTGCCAGGTTGTGTAAATAAAAACAACTTAATTGTCGACTCGAGTAGGTAGTTGGATTTACCGCATTCCCTACAACCTCCTTCGTACACTTGGAACACAAACGTAACTTTTCTTCAAGACATGGGATCTTGTTTAAGTCGATAATTATTCAATAATCTTTACTCGACATGTTTCAAGTGTACTAAGATATTTGCAGTAGAAACTAGACTAAAATAATTAGTAAGATCTTGTGTTTATACAGTTTAAATCAACACCAAGTTTATTTGGGTTATGTTTATTTCACTTTTTGCACACTTTTATTTTATTTTAGATCAAACTCAGTTTGAATGTAAGACACCTATAAATATGGATTGTTAAGTCTTGCCTCAGTTGCTAAACTGGATTTAGGTCTGGACTTTGACAAGGCAATTACAACACGTGAACATGAATATGCTCTGATCTAAACCAGGTGGTTAAACCTGCATGAAAAATCTTAAGATGACAATTTGGTCTTAAGATCTTTCAAAATAGCTTCCTAAGAACATGGTTAAAAATTTTTTTTTCTTCAAACATACATATTACAACAACCTTCAAAACTCCTCGCATCTTCAGATTGGCTCTGACCAGCTTTATTGACTCTGCTGAAGAAAATAATCTCCACAGCATGATGCTGCCACCACTATATTTCATTGTGGCTCCTGTGTATACAGGGAGATCATTTCAGTTATGAGAAGTGCACCAAATTTTATTGCAAAATCAGATTAAAGGATATGGAAAAACTGATTTAAGGCACAGTTTTAATTTTTTTTCTTTACATTTTGAAAACAATGTACCTTTGGCATGTAATTCACAACTATGTGCTACTCCATATTGGTCACGTTTTATTTTGTATTGATTTGAGAATAATTCAAAGGGGTAGGAATGCCTTTACAAAGCAGCGTATTTAGGAATTTATAATCATGAATCCTAGTCTTAGAAAAAACTTGCTTAGGAAAAAAACATACACAAACAAAATCATTGAAAAAACATCTGGTTATTAATTAATTATAAGAGCTACAGATGCTCTGTGGTACCAATTAAAGTGTGGAATAAGAGAGAAAAAGAAACTACTATTTGCTAAAAAAACGTAAAAGTGGTCTTTACTGCTCCAGGAGCAGGGCTGTGTTTGGTACTAGGGTTGGATTCGGCACTGGCCCATGAAGACAGTAGCCGGTCGAAGTAAGTAAACATTAGAAAGTTGTAAAATGTTTGAAAGAGTTGGAACAATCTGAAGAGACTAATAGTTTCTGTATTCTGTTGAATGATCACAACCACACACCGCTGACTTGCTGGCTTTGATTGGCCTCCTGCTCTGTCACCTGGGACAAACCACGGCCGCCTCACTGACGGGTCTGTCTCAGACTTTGTGCCCCGGTTCAAGCAAGTATGCCCGGTTACATGTTTTCAAATGCGGGGAAAAAAAATGATTAAAGTGGAGGGGTGGGCATTTGACGTTGGGGGAAAGAGGGGGGTGGGGGGCCGCCTGGCGAATAAGTCATTTTGGCGCTGCATTGCTCAGTTCCGGTCATGCTCTGTACCGACGCAAATTAAAACCTCCCCAGTAGCCTATGTAAATATGCTGCCTACTGTGCTGCGCTTTAATGAGCCATGATATGAAAGACATCTTAGACCATTGGAAAATAACTGGCCACTTAAAGGTGGGGTGCATCTGACAGGTGAGGCCACATTTGAGAGAGCGTGCTGTTGCTGGTCTCGCAAAAATGATGGGCGCACACTAGCTCTGGCACTGAGAAATAATCCGGAGCTGTGAGCTGGAAGCCAAGGGGAGAGTAACCAGCTTTTTAGCCTCAGGCGTTTTCAGAGAAATCTGGGTGGCAGCGGTGGGGATGAGGAAGAGGGGGAGCAGCTGGAGATTGTAAATGTGTGTACCTGGTGTGTGCTCGTTTTTTAAGGAGGTTGGATGATGTTAGGTGAGAGGTGAGGAGAGACATTTACTGTGTCTCTCGTCTAGAGACACAGCTCATTGTCTTAACTTAAAAAATGTACATCATTTTCTTGGCACTAATACACAGGCACACAAACGTGCGCACACACACAGACAGATACACTCAGCCCTCAATCCTCTAATAACCTGTCGTGAGAAAAAAAAAAAACCCTACAAGGATTACCTATCTACAAATCTGCTTTGTATGCAGAATGTGACGATGGAATGGAAATGAGCAACTGTTCAAGATGGCGCGCACCAAAAAAAGGAAGGGGAGAACCGCATCTGCACGAACCGATTAATCCAAAACATTCAGAGGAATCTCAAGTCATTTACAATATCACAGAGTCCATGATCAAGATTCACCACCCGGGCTCCGAGTCTGCAGCTCAGAGTCAATGCCCAGTTCAATGAGGGCTGATGGATTGTATAATTCCATGACGGATTCATGCATTCATAGCGGAATGTTGGGTCATTTTAACACTAAAAGCCACCCCCCCAAAAAAAATTTACACTAGAAAGAGAATAAACCTCTTTTGATTAGCTGCCAACGGGAAGCTGTAAAATACTGATCGCACATCAGACATGTAAGCGCTGATTTCAATACGGAACAGATATCAGCATTATTAACAATTGAAAAATCACTATGTCGTTATTTAGAAACATGGTCGTAAATATGCATCTGTAATTTGGTCAAATCCCAGTTTATGCCTAGCACTTATTAGGATCATGTTGACTGTAAAGATTACAGGCTTATTCTAACAGGTGATGCACTGAGAAGACACACAAGAGACAAACCACTGTGGTCTTGGCCCCGTATTGGGAGGAGACCAATTTAATGTGTGGCAATGCATTTTAAATGTGAAAATGGCCTGAACAGATATGTAGATTTGGACGGGGGAAAAAAGGAAAATCTGTGTCGTGGTTTGAACCTTGCCAAGCAATGCTAAATCCACTCTTTCAAAGCACGCAGCAAGCTACAAAGGTCGGAGCTGGCTGATAGGGTGGTGAGATCCATTGTTGTGGGGCCATCTGACAGTCGAAACCCATAAGGAAAGCAGGGGGAGGAAACAGAGCAACGGGCCAGTGGGGTGCCTTATGAATTTAGACTAAGTTGAGATTCAACATTTGGCCAAAAACAC
>JAVLVB010000286.1:1726385-1748617 GCA_032876305.1 Orestias chungarensis
CCCCCCCCAAAAAAAAAAAAAAAAAAAAAAAAATACAACTTGCTACATGTAGATCATGCTCCTTCTGTCTTCTGGGCCAGACCTTAATTCTTTACTCTTTTTGGCAACAGAAAAGTCTGATAATAGGATATTTTATAAACTTTTACGTTTTTTAGATGACCAATGTAAAACTTTTGCTGTGTTACATTGACTGGTTTACGAAAGCAGCCCTGGCAAAGGCAACCATTTGTTGAACCAGACACAAAATAATGTGTTATCCTCTCATTCTTTTTGAAAATTTAGATTTTTATGCATTTTAATAAATATCTAAAATATATTTAGAATTGTATTTTACTCAAAACATCTTTTAGAGCAATTATCAAACCTTGGTAGCTGTAGAGATCTGGGAAATCAAATTTGAGCATTTGATGGTATAGCCTGTAAAACCAAACTATGAATTTCTATTAAATCTATTACTTAGAGGTTAAGTGTTTAAAGACCAGGGACTTTTTATTTAAGCCCAACCCCTGACAACTGTGTTAACAACTGATGGCATCCATGAAGAGTTACAATAATGATCCCTGCTCCACTCCCAGAATTACAGTTTGGGTTATTTTTCTTTGTTTTTGTCACGGACAGAGGTGAAGATATTTTCTGAATATCTAGAAAATCTAAACTTTTGTGTGGACAAGGCCAAACACTTCATATGTTGTTATATAAATGCATTCAAGAAACGAATGTAGGACCATAAAACTGGCTCGAGCACTCCTCTAAACCCTGTCTTTCTTGGGACACTCTATTCTCCTGCCTCAGATTGGCCTTACAAGCACCCATCCCTTGCCCAGGCAACTTTGTGTGACCTTGTGGGCCTTAACAATACTGTAAAATTGATTCGGCCACTCTAATAAAAGAGCGCGTGCATTATCAGCATTCTAATTATAATTAATACAAGCAGCAGCAGCAGGCCGATTATTTATGACGGGAGGGGGAAGTGTGTGTGTGTGTGTGTTTGTGTGGGGGGGGTTATGCTATGGAAACGCAATAATAATCTGCCCCATATTTTTACTGATATGTTGATGAATGGCTCGCTTTTGCACAAAACACAAATGGAATTTCTCAGGGGCTGATCAAATGAGTGGAAGCTGATTATTTCCCTGGCCGTTTTCTCGCCAGCTACCACCTGCTTCCATCGCACCTCACCTTACCGCCAGCCTCTCCTCTTCAGGCTTTCATTAGCCCTTTGTTTGTATCACCCCAAGTCCCTGACTCCAAACCTCGTTACAGAAGGCAGGGTCAGGTGAGGGGGACAACTAACCTCCAGGAGGTGAATGACCGTCAGAAATGTCCAACGGCGTAGGAACAAAAACGTCTGGCAGTTGTGGACAGAGATATCCAGCATAGAGCTCAAAGCAAGCAATTTGAAAACTGTTTAAAATTGTGGAATTTTCAGCAATGCACAAAAATTACACATTTTGGCTAATCACGATTGCTCTTAAGCTATAGTTCAACTACTGGTCTGTTGTTATTGGTAAATACAAAGAAACATTTTGGTGGAAAGTTAAGCTAAGTGAAATAGTTTCTATTTATTTTTTTAACTTAAAATAGTATTTATCCCTGGGTAAAAATGTAATTTACGATCAAACAAAAAGGTGCTTTTTAATGGATTTTGAATTTTTTTTAAAAGCTTTTCGTTTATCAGAATTTGCCCAAAAATGAAAGTGAAACCTACAAATTTCTAACCTCTGAGAATGAAGTTTCATAAATGAAATCTGTAGATATAAACTGGTACCATTGAACTAATACTATATTTATTTTTATTTGATTTAATTGCACTATTGGCTTTTACAACAACTTCTGAAAGCATTACTACTCCAGAAATATTTTTAACGATCAGAGAAACTTTCAAATGCGGTTTGATTTCCTCCCTTCTCTAAAAAGTTCTACTCAAGTTACAGGAAAGAGAACGGCTCTTTTTAAAATTCATTTTTGACTAGTCTAGTGCATATCTGTATGTTTGATTACAAAAGTCCCACCGCCTTACAGTGTTAAAAAAAGGACAGAAACCTTTTGATCTACATCATTCTTTCTAATTGGTGTCTATGCAGCTTATGCCGTTTCAACTGTTTAATTATTGTGGTCCATCCTTCCAAATTTTACAGAGCATCTGAAAAAAAAAAAAACATCCTTATTTGTGCCTATCTTTTTTATTAATTCTCCTCACAAATCCTTGATTATTTTCCAACCCTTTCCTCTGATATCTCTGGCTCTGTTTGTCTGTTGCGCTCACTCCTCCACCGAGCAGGCTGCCTTCCTTCTCAATCGCCTGTTTTGTTTCCCATTTTAATGAACAGTTGGATTCTTTTATTTCTCTACAAGTGCTGGATTTGCCTTATCAACCCCCCGTCCCTTTGAGGGTTGCCAATTGGTTTTATCCATGGATGTATCATTTCTTAGGCTTCCTCTTTTTTTCTCCACAAAGAGAAAGAACCACTCCGTCAACAAGCCTCTCCGGAGCCAGAGATTAAAAACCTCAACATCACCTACCTTCCAGCGCTACTCCCAACTGGTTTGTGTAAAACTCAATTAAACCTGTCCCCACTGAATTTCACATTACAGTACATTAAAGGGAAATTCTTGAAGCGTGATGACAAAGCTCAGACCCAGCTTCAGAGCCGCTATTTAGGAGCTTTCCTAACCGTTTCAGTCTTCAGGGTTTTAGCCTCGTGTTGGTGCAAACACAAAGACAAAGAGAAAGAAAAAGGCTCCTTTTGACCCGGGAGGAAAAAAACCAAAAACAAACTTTATGATTTATTTATTTACAGAAACATTTAAAGTCCCAGTGTCTGCTTGATGCAGCGCACACAAACGAGGTCTCGGTCTATCAATTAGCTTCCAACTGAAGGTGAAAGGCAGCCTTTTGATGCCTGAAGATAAATACTTTCACAAGAACCCCGGGACACAATGATGGTTGTCTTCAGGGTGACAATAGCCATCTTTGTAAAAATAACGATGTTAATCTTGCTCAGGGAGCTTTTTGATCTCAACTTCACAGCCTTTGTGAGTCAATTACAAATTATTCCACCGCCTTGGTACAATCTATCAGGGCACAAAGAAAAAAAAAAAAGAAGCACCCAGTCAAGCAGTGCACTGTTGTGCAGAAACATCGGGGTCGATATGTGTGCTAACGTCATGCTCGTGTGATATTGTGCTTTCAGCCTCGTGATTGCAAACCTGTGATTTAGAGAGCGAGAAGAGAGGGGAGTACGTCGACATCTCTTTGTGAGGATCTTCTTTTCGTTTGTATTTTGTGTCCTCCCGCTTAGTGTGAGAGAGAGCAAGAGCGGCACAACAAGAAGGAGGAAAGAGAGCTTGGCTCTGCTTCAGCCAGTTCAGTTTTACAAGAGGAGGCTCTGGAGATTGGTCTTCTTCTCTTCCCTGTCACGATTCATCTTCTTCTCCACATGCACACTCCTTGCACAACACTTTAAGGGCAGCTTTGAACCCTCTCACTGTTCTCCCGCCCTCAACTCCCCTCGTCAGCCACCCAAAGGTGTTCTCGTGCTGAGATTAGTGGATGAGGTGCAGTCTGTGTTTGGGGCCAAACATGCCTGTCCTCTGACACGAGGGTCGGACTCCGACTCCGACTGGGAGACAGACCAAGATCCCTCACTCTCCTCTGCTTTCCGTTCTCCAACACATGACATGTGTCACTGCCACAGATCTGCTCGGGTCGATACGTACAGTTCAAGGTCGGGGGAGAATCCACGCAGAGGTGAAAACATGGGGTGTAGGGGGGAGTCTGGTAGATCCCGTTCTTTCTACCGTTTCTTCTTCGGGGATGCTTAAAAGATAAATTTTTGTGAAATGCGAAGCATATTTTATGGTGCTATATTGTGAAATCTCCATCTCTAGAGATGGGAGCAGTAGCAATGCAAATAATCTGTCAGTTTTTTTGTTGTGAAAAAAATAAGTATGATTTCTCAGGGATTTAAAGTCTATGTAATGTTCATATTTTCTATTTTCAGGCCACAATATTCAGGGAGGAACCAAACGGATTACGCATAGCCAAAGAACCATTATCTATTTAAATTTAAAGACTTATTTGAACCATACGAAGAAACTCAGTTTTTTTTGCCAATACATCAATAAATTATCACCTAGGTGAAAAAGGTAATGAGAATACGGAAAGGTATAACGAGGCCTTTGTGCGATTATTTGGAACTTACACTGCACTACGCTTCGAAGTATGAGGATGGCAAGCAGAAAATCTGTTTACAGTGGAGCCCGCTTGCATTGCTGTGATGTGCACAGATGAAGACGTTGAATAATTCATGGTGACTGCCACAGGCATGTGACGCGGAAAAGCGGTGGAGAGTATTGCAACAAAGATGGCACCCCTCCATTATGGATGTTGTGCCCTTGCATCCCCACAGAACTCACATAATGTAAGTGAATAAAATGTCGAATGCAGCATATTGAAAAGCTGCAGAAGGCGGTGAAAGTCTTCGGAGTCTCTAAAACGTGCTAATTGACTTAAAAAAAACAAGCTACAGAAAAACCACTGCATGGCTTATTGTCTTCATATATTTATCTCCAACACCTCATTGCTTTTTTGTGCCATTACAAGAAATAAGTGGAATAAATTTAGTTACTACAGCTTGTGTTCAAAAAGCATGACTTCTCCAAAATAGAACGAGGGAGGGGACGGGGGAAATGAGGATGCCATTATACTGAATTGGTCCACCAGACATGTTTTTGTTGTCATTTCACTTTTGCTGACAACTCGTCTCATCTGGATGTTGCTGAGTGAAACAATGTGAGATGTGTTTTGCACTTCAACACTGCCGAGCCTTTCGTTTGGAGAAGCTTCATCTTCACTGACAACATTTTATTGAAAACTAAAGCCTCAGAGAATAGGCATAGTTGTCTAATTAGTGTGTTTCTCCACTGCCACGTTTCCACAGCCGAAGGCCGACGCTACATTAGAACAACGGTTCAACAATGTGAATATCAAGGGTGTGCACAGGTATTCATGCACAACTATTAGAGCGAAGGCGTCTGGTTGGAGTAGTCGGTCTGAAACATTAGCCGCAGGTGATCGCCACTCCTATTCAGAAATCTTTAAACATTTTAAATAGGTAGGTCTAAATTTCTTTATATTACGTTTCACATATTAACATATTCAGTTATTTTTGCTAGTCTTTGAAAATCCCAGGGCTCCTGTACTACCAAAAGCACCCCACACCAAGGCAATGCAGGAATGGTTTGCACAATAATAATTACACACAGCAGCTTTAGAATGTGCCTGCTTGTATTTTTTATTTAATAATAATAATTGTAGAGACTTGCATAAAAAAAAAAACACACAACAGTGTTAACACATTGCCTTTATAGATAACAGCTCCTGACTGGATTTTATTTCACTACACAAGCCAATCCTAAAGAGAGCAACGGGACGATGATGGATGGGGTGGCTGTGTAACTTTAGAAAGGAGTCGGTGGGCAGGCCTGCTTAATTCTTGACATGAAATATTACCCGCGGCACTCGACAGAGCAGACCTGCTTGGATGGCGCGAGAGATAGCATCCATCCACTCGTTATAAGAAACAAACAAACAAACAAAAGCTCCAGGACCATTGACCCGACGAAGGAAGTACAACTGATAAGTTCAGAGCTTTTTCTACCTCGTCTACACTTCTGCACTCGCGCCTCTTTGAATAGCATTTCTCTGCCTTTAGCCCTAGTTTCACCTTGCTGCGTCTGTGCCATTCTATTAAAAGGTGGTAACGCTTGCCAGCATCCCTCCGGCCTTCTTTTTAATATTTGTCACTCATGAAAGAAAAAAAGAGGGAGCAGGGGGGTTGGGGGGGTTTGAGAAATCTTCCTTTTGCCAGCTAAGGGCTTCCATTTCCCATACAGTCTAAAATCCAGTCCAAAACACTGCTGTGCGCATTAGAAAGCAGTGGGTTTAAGCCTTGTCCGCCATGATCAAACCAGGATTTATGAAGCATCGTAACTCCCGACAACATCCAGCGGCTTATTAATTTTATATATTTCTGTCCATTCCCTGATATTCGCAGCCTCGACAGTCGCTCAAGATAAGCCAAAAGCGTTGTGACAGGATGGAGTGTATGTGTATTTTTCACTGTTCTGCCGCTCCCCTGCTTTTGTACTGCTTTAGCAGAAACCTTGAGGCTGCCGCCGTGTGATTTGTCTCTTGTTTTTGTCTCCACTTGCAACCTTCCCATTTGTTAGGGCCCCTTAAATCAGCCTCGCACTCTGCTGAGCCATGAGAACTGGCTAGACCGATGCGGGGAGGGAGGCGAGTCAGGCGGACGCATTTAATGTATGTCTCACTGTACGTTCGCGCACAGACACAACAAGGAAGGAGGCAGAGGAGGAGGCAATTGGCTCCACCAGAGAATCACAAGTGTTTGAATTTTAATCAAAACACTCACTAATCAGCATTTACAGGCCGTCTACATAAAGGGCCGCTCTCCGATATAAGGGGGCAACACGCTGATAGGCTTTCATTTAAGTAGAGTCTGGGTCGGGGCTCGGTTTAATGTGGCCCACAGGAAAACATTAGCATGAAAAAAAAGAAAAATGCAGTGATTACATAAGTTTGCATCAATGAAGAGCAAACTTATCACCAGAGACCGAACACGAGAGGAGGGGCCCTGAGAGAAAGGGCTACATGGCCTTTTATAACAAGCCAAGCTATGGTGGAATCTGACAGACTGCATTGATTGCAAAATCAGCTCTTACTAAATTATCTTTTAGTTTAAAAATGTATGTTGGCTGCAACAACTCTTCTCAGCTAAGTAATATTCCATAGATGTAGTCTGCACAACTACACAAATTGACTTGTTTCATATTTCTTAATGTGACCTGTGAACTCTGGTTTTTCAGTATTTGCTCTCCCCTCTTTCTAGCAGGGCATGGCAGATGGCTCTCCTCCTGTTAAAAGGGAGTTTTGTCTCCTCAACTGTTGCCAAATTCCTTCTTAAAGGAAAATCACTGGCTTTCTCTCTGTAGCACTCAGAGGTCCTCAGTTGAACAAGTAAAGTTCCCCGAGATTGGGTAGCCGCAAGGATGGCAAATGAACTTCCCATGAAAGCACATTTTGTATTTGAACTGAGTATTTTGTGGAATCACTATCAATATTTCCCTGTCTTTTATTAGGAATATGTTAAGTCACAGTGAATTTGTGGAAAATTCAAGGAATTGCATAGGGTGGAAGACTAACGGCAAGCTGATTTTAGCTATCCAACACTATGCAACAAGTGAAGGCAACATTTCAGCAAACCTTTGGTGAGATCTGGCCTGTAGGTTTGGGACGTGAGCATCAGATTCATGCCACACACAGTTATGCTGATTAAAGCTTGTCTCTATCAAGTAGTTTCCACACAAGTACAAGTTCAAATGAAGTCTTGAAATCTGTCTAAAATCGGAAACTTTACTGTAGACTTACACTATTTAAGCCGATGTTTGGTTTGCTTTAAAGTCTGACGTGCATTTTTTATTTTATTTTTCACTTTTTTCCAAGGACAACCATAGATATAACAGACAAAAATGTGATACACATTCATAGATAGAAGGAATGATTTTGAATCAACAGCAAATAGAAGTAGTTTATCCCTATTTATGGATGAAAGTTTGTGATTTTAAATCTAATCTAATAAATTTGATGTCTAGGAGCTGATCAAGGTAGCCCACCCCTGGCAGATTAAGATACATACAATGAACAAAGACTCACAGCTAATGAGGTGGATTTTAGCAGAAAGCTCCAATAATTTAAATGCACACAGCAGGTCTTGATACTCAATTTTTGTTATGGATTTGTTTGACTGAAATTGACATTTCTTTTGTTGCATGGTCATTCATATTACAAATTACACACATCTGTGGTCAGACATATGTGTGAACGGTTTACAGCGGCGTAATGTTTACAAAAGTAACAATGGATGCCGCCGTCTGTGGATCTTAAGATCATACTAACATGAAGGAATCTAAGAAAAAAGGAAAAACTCTGCATTGCTTGCTTCACCTTCTATGACTAGATTTACAATGTCTGGCTTCATCTGGTGCATAAAGTCCAGTATGAAATCATTAAGAATCAATCAATAAATAAGAAAAAAGAATTTGGGACATTTTCACTGCGATGGAAAAATTAGTTGAGAGTTGCATGTAGGGATTAAAACAAATAAACAGGGGTCTGATGTGGATGTATGTGTTCTATGTTAATATCAGTGAGTAAAGATCAGTAAATATTTTCTTTTTGGGTCAAGGTAATTAACTAAAATCCGTGACTTGCTGTGAGGATTTGGACACTCTCTTTGATATGAAATCTGTCAACTACGTCTAATAGAACTAATACCTGAACCATCCCTTTAACGTTACCCTTTAAAGGTTCTGATATAATGTGTCCAAACATCAGAAATAAACTTCCAGGACCCACCCTACCTCTCCAAAAAGCCTCCATTACTTCTTCTCCCTCCATCGTTCTTTCTCTACTATTCAAACCGCCTGCCCTCTGGCTTGACCCTAACCGAGCTAACTAGCCACAGTGGCTATCACACCCAGCAGTGTCTGACTAACACCCAAGCATATGCTGGACAGTGACTGAAGCACACAGCTCTAAGGAGGCTAGCAGGATGTAATCTCCAGAAGCTGTTGATACAGGGAAACACACAGGGCTTGGGTCAAAAGGATTAAAATGGTGGAGGTGTTGATTCTGTGAAGGAGAGGGGATGGAAAATAGTAGTGGGAGCAGCGGGCACGCCACCCCACAACAGCAACGAGTAGGGAGATTACAGGGGGAAATGGTGAAAGGGGGGAGATTCCTGTGAGGAGAGGGGGAGCGGTGACTCCAAATGGCATCGGAACATAGTGTTAGTAGTCACTATTCAATGGTATGCAGGCTTAGTGAGCTCAGGGCAGCCAAGAAGGTGGCTATGTGGAGGCTAGGTTTTTGAACAGAAGGTGACAGGTATGAGGAAGACAGGATACAAATGGGTATAAGAAAGCTAAGCTGAAATCCATGCAGTAGCATTGGAAGGCTTTGTCTTCTCACCGCGACTGTCTATATATTGTCAGTGCCAAAAAGAGAAGTCTTGTCTTTAAACAAAGAAGTCAGACTCCGCTGGGGGAATCTGCATGACCACATGACTACTTAAATTCGGGAGTTCTATCGATAAAATACATCGACCAGCTCCATGTGCAAAAAAAAAATAGGCAAAAAGGGGTATATAAGATATAAGAGTGAAATCTATCTCCTTTCGACTAAAAATGCTGTTCTCACAGCCCTCATTTCACAGTGTGTGGGAGTGCAGGGTTATATATAAAAAAAAAATCTAACATCAATGTTTTTTTTTTTTTTCCCATCCCGCTATCCAACAGCTCAGATTTCAGTTACATTTCACATTGAATAGACTTGTGTTTCCAGCAGTCTAGCCTTCTTCCAGTGCGCTGGCTAGTGGAGCGATGACAGATTGGTTTCCACTCACTGCACGGGGGAGCACAATGGAGTGGCTTTGACAGAGTTTAAGAGAAACAGTGCATCAGTGACCCCCCCATCTCTCTTTTTTCTCAGGCACACACCCGCACTGCATGTCTCCTCTGCTCTCTCACCTTCTCCCTCACCCTCTTTCTCCTTTTTTCTCTCCTCCCTGGGGCTTACAGAATGGATGGCCCAGTCTGACCTTGACGACACCGATATCTGGTCCTGTTACGCTACTGTACCTACAGCACGGATGTCGGCTCGTCTCTTTCTCTCACGCATACACTCGGCAAGAACCGGAGGCCGCTCTTCTCTGCCGACCCACGCGTACAGGCAGAGGTCAGCAAAGCTCGGGCAGTGAAGGAACCCAGACGGCAGAGGCTTCACCTCATAAACGAGAAATTTCACGGTCAAGGCTTCTCAGGTGCAACGTAGTTAAATATGTAAAAACGAGGATGCTGCGGTAAATAGAACAGACAGATAACACAACAAGGATTGGTTTATAGCAGGTGCTCTGTCAGTACCCTGGCATTTCCATTAAGGCCATGTTGAACTATTCTGTGCCTCACATTTATGTCAACGGCCGACACCGACGGCCTCCGCAGAAAGCACCACGGCGCGCTGTGTGACTGATGATACGGAGCGTAACAGGTCGTGTGGGGCGCTGGAGATGGAATGCATCAGACTGGCATGTAGGGAAGCCAGCGCTTGTGTCACGCAGGCAGTTGAGTTAATGTTTGCCTCCATGGATAACCCGATAACTGATGTCAGTCTAGACACACAGTTGTTCTTACACCTCCAGACCGAATGAGGAAACAAGGACACCCTCAGTACAAATTGCTAACCTATAATAAAAACTCTTATGCTAACAACCAACCTAGGCTCTGATACAAATCAGAATTTTGTGAATCTTTTTGGTCTGAATGAAACGAGTTGATTAAAAGTACCTAAAACCTATCAAGGTCAGTAATCTGAAACAGAAAATGAGAGTTATACAGTATAAGTTGGTTGTATGTAGTGTTGTACAGTAGCTTACCAATGGAAAGTGGAATAAAAGGAAAACATGGCTGACTGCAGAGCGTCAAAACAATGGATGCTGCCTATGAGAAGGCAGCTGAGGGGTTACAGTGCAGGGTCTGTATTTTGTTAAAATAATATAACGGTTCCAAAACTGCTTTGATTTAAAAGGATGTAACATAATGCATGGCTAATAAAATTCTTAATATATATGTTAGTTCGTATATAAAATATTGTGACTGACATAATGGAAATACATAAGTCGATATATAGAAAAGCACCTATATAGGTCATTTTTCTTAGGAGCAGACAGACAGAAAGCTGTTAAATGTTAATAACGACTGTTTAAAATGAATAAAAACAGTTTTTTATTCTCTTGTCTTGTACGAGTTGTGCAGAATGTAATTTTCCCACATTTTTCCGTTTTTCCTTTAGTGTTGCTATCGAGCTACAGTTTTTTTTGTTTTTGTTTTTTTTGTCACAGAGAGGTCCAGGCCAGTTAAGATCCCTTGACCAGATCACAAGATAAATCAACTAACTGATAACATACATGTGTTAGAGGTGGCTTTTGCTTGTGTTGTACCATCTTGCGCAATAAGAAAGGAAAGACGTGTGATATCACCGTGATACGTGCCTCTAAACACCTTGGGCCCTGAGCTGTTTTCTTACACAGGTGGATACACAATCAATAAAATGGATTAGCCGCGAGGGTTTGTATGAAAGGTTATCGCCGAGCTCTCTTCTGCGAACACAGCGGAGACCCCACAAAACAATTTAGTAATATCTCCTGCTATTTCTTCAAAGGGAATCTGATTATGTTTTTGCCAAACATAAAAATTGATTTTCAGGAGTGTACATTATCAAAGGAAAAATTACTCCTCTAACATGGAGTCCCACATTGCTAGAATAGATTTTTATTTCCCTCTGTAATCTCAACAGAAGCGTATCACATTTACAGCTGGAGTAGCATGTTTTTTTGTTTTCTCCTTTCTAGAAAGAGTCAAGAGTTTTTGTGCTTTTATTTTCTCCGTCTTTCTGCGCTCGTCTTCTGGTAACTCGTCGAAACATCACTTTCGCTTGTTGGGCTGCCCTCGCTGCAGTCCTGTCCCCACCCTCAATGAGACTTTAACCATGTGCTTTTCCATCACACTGGCTGATGCTTTAAACGACCCTCCACCTCAGCAATTCCTCTATCTCTGTCCTTCCATCTCTCTCACAGACACTCGTCCTCGGAGTGATGAAAACAGCAACCACCCCTCTAGAATAGGAAGCAAAAAAAAGAAGTAGATGTGCAAAACGGCGACTCTCCCTTACTCTCAAGTTTTGTGTCTGATTATTCCTGCACACTTCCAACCTGCCTTCTCCTGGATCTTTTATCTATGTTTGTCTATGAGCATTTAAGAGGTGGGGTGGGGGTGGTTGGGGGGGGATTCTGACCAATGGCATCCAACAGCCGAGCTTTATCCCAAACCACACTGACAATGCTTTTCACACCTACTTAAGCACAGCAGAGATGGGGGCGGCAGGCTGAATCGTGCCCAGGCCTAAAAGCAGTCTGACGGCCTTTTAAAAGATACAGTGAGAATGGACGCCTTAATTACCGATTCCAGATCCCAAAGTAGATTAAAGACAAAGTCGCAAGAGCTTATTTTCATATCCGCCCGAATTTTTTCAATGAATATAAAGCGGCCATTGATTATGCCGTTAAGGGAGGGACGTTAAGAAGGGAAATATAAAATACATATAATCACATTAACTTGCAGTGATTAATGTAATGGAATGTGATCTTTTTTTCCCCTCCTGTCCACTGCAGTACTAAAGGCCTGTGGTGCTGAAGAGACATGCAGAAAATATTAAAAAGAAGCTCCTTAAAACCCACTTAGTCGGCTCTGTGTGGGAAGCATAACTAAAACCTGTGCAGACACACTGCCGTGCAGAAGTGTTCACGTCCCTTGAACTTTTTCAAGGTTTTCACTCAGACATGGTTGTAAACTATTTACATTAATTAGTTACATTCATTTGTGTAATGTTTTGGAAAAAAGGACTTCTAGGACTAGTTTTACTTAACTGTTTTTTTTTTTTATATCACTTGAATAACATCATCATGGAGTATTGCTACTCTGACTCGAGTCAAATTTCTAGATGCTTTACAGAATGTGAGTAACTGTCAGAAAATGCAGCCTTGGTCTGCATTTGTTGTGGTCGTCTTTCCACCTTCCACAGGGATCCACCAGAGGGCGCATGGAGAAGCGCTGCTGTGCAGGGGCTCGTTTATCACAGGTGCGTTCCATCACACCTGCGGGTCATCAGCATCATTACCAGCCGCATCATTACCAGCCGCATCAGAGGAGCCTTCCAGAAACCTCCAAAGTAACTTTACAGTGAATATCAAGTGCGTTTTAACCAAAAGTTTACCAGATAAATCCCTACAGTTTATGTTGAGGCGATACATTTTGTTTTTACACAAGCTTTGAAAACCTTATCTCCATTGTAAAATATTAAAATGTAAAATAAAAGAATTTCAGATAATATTTATCTCCATCTGATGATTCAACCAAATGGAGATATCAGCATTTTTTTCAACTACAACACTTTTTTTTAACTTTATAGCTTGAGAATAGATATTTTTTATAGACTAAAATACGTTTCAGGGTACTCTACTCACCTCTGCTGAGACCAACTATCTTAAGTAGCTATAAAAGAAACAAGCAATGGTGACTCCAGAGGACTGTCAGAAATTTATAGCATAAATAGAAAAATCAACCTGCCATCTACTACTCCTTCTGTTACGGCAAAAAAAAGACACTTAAGAACCTAAAGTTTAAACACAAGCTTTGTACATCACCCTAAACGCACCATTTGTACCATGACACCCAGTGGTGGCGACATCGTAATGCTGGGATTATCTTCTTTGGAAAAGACAGGGAAGCTGGTCAGAATTGATTGAAATGTAAATGAAAAAAACAGTCTCAACTCTTTTTTTTACGTAATAACCTTTCAGCAGAGCCCAGTAACAGTCCGGACCTAAACTGAATTGAGAATCAAAAACTGGTGTTTACAGTCATCCTAAATCCAATATAGCTGGTCTAATTTTGGAAGCAGGAATGAGCTACATTTTCAGCCTGTACAACTCCAGTAGACACCAAGGACTACCCTAAACGTTATTTTTATAAATTATCGACTCAGGAGCGCTCAATAAAAATGCTAAGGACAATTTTAAAATGTTCATTTAGAAAAACTGTTCTTGACCCTTTAAACTTTATACACTACTTCATGTTGCTCCATCACAAAAACTCCACATTATTGTTGACATATTTGTGGTTGCACGTTGGTAAAATATCAAAATGTTTAAGAAGAAATATAATTTTTGCTGGGTAGCTCACATATCTAATAATAAATGGATAAAATGGACATCCACCTATTTTATGCTCGGCTATGTGAATTGTATCGGTATCGACATCCTTTCATGAGGAATCAAGAACGAAACCAATGGTCAACACTAGGAGAACCACGGCTCCCACTTCATTTCTATTTTTTCGTTTTTCATGTGGTGCTTAAAGCGAGCTCCGTGAAGTCCAGGTACTTCACTCAGATGATTATAATGCCACGAGAGTACAATACTTCACTGTTATTAGCCACACTGGAGCACAATGCTATCATAATTAATGGTCGCAGCAGGATTGAACGCTGCCCTGACACGGAAAAGTGGGCCTACTTAAGCTCTACAAGGCATTTAAATATGCAGAGTGAATGGCACAACCCAAACCCTCCTGCTCTGAGGACAGCCCACGCTCATCAGCTTGACACCCTCGGTTGCACATGTGGAAGATCGACCGGCTATAGTCTGAAGAGACACAGAACACATTGCTAAACCATACGGCAAAATGGGCCGAGACCGCACTGACGACATGGTAAAAGGATATATGTGCAAACAAGAGTGTTGTCTCTCATCAGAGCCCATCATGCGTTTACCGTTTCCCCTCTGTATTGTGTTTTTTGTCTCTGGGCTTAGTGCGTAATGAATGCATATGGGCATATATATGTCAGCAAACAACAAGCAACCTTCCTCTAATGTCTGCTGTTAGTATTCACGGTGAATGTGGGTGTCGTGGCAGAGTGCGGTGATGGTGGTTGTGTTGTGATGTCTACCAAAAGGAAACTGCCAGCACGATGGGAGAACAAGGAAGATAAAAAAGCTGAAGGAGGAAATGTCTGGAGCTGGCGTCCTTCACACGTCTCTGAACGGAGAAGTAGAAGAGATGTCTCGGTTTGCATTTATACAGTGCAACAAAAAAGTATCGTCGCTCTATGGTTTTCTTCTGTTTTTACATGTTTTGCCTTATATTATTCAGAAAGGAGAAATGTGTACATCAACCCCAGTAAAGATAAAATGTAGTTTTAACATGTGTGATTTTGCTTATTTAGTTAAATAGCAACCAAAACATTGCCCTATATAACGATGTACTCAATCAGGTTAGGCGCGAAAGAAATTAAGATTGGTGATGTTTTAAACCTCCAAAAATATTATTTTAGTTTATTAATATTTTTACTTTTTGCTACTTTTTGTTAAGTAGAGCATTAATATATAAAAGAAATAGTAATTAAATGCAGTTATTGTGCACAGTTAAGTAATATAAATTGAACTTCTTCATACATGGTTACTTAAAAAAAAAGCATACTTTAAATTGTTATTCTCGTCAATAACAGTAATTGTGTAAGTATTACTAGTATCAGTATCACAGTAATACCACAAAGTATCATGATAACATTTAAAATCCCGCATCGCATACAGTGTTAAATCAGGAGTTCACTTTGATTAGCATTTTTCATTGTATTTTCATAGGACACCTGTTAAGTGAATAAATCACCTTACTGGTCTATTTTTGACAACACAAAGGCTAAAAGATCTCCTCAAGCCACACATCATACCACAATCTAAAGCCAATCAACAACACATAAGAAATGAAGTTATTAGCAGTCTCGAAAGAGCTACACAACAAATTCTAATGCTTTGGAATATGAGAAAGTTATAGGAAAAGCCATTTTTTATAAATGGGGAGAACATAGAACAGTGTTCAAGAGTGACTCAACCACCCATCCAGTAGGAAGCAAACTAAAAACCTTCATGGTTTTGAAGAATGGTGGTGGAGAAACTCTGTTTTTTGGTAAAAACTTAATCAGGTGTATGTCAACCTGTATGTTTGTCTCCTTTAGACCAAAATCCCTGGGATTAACCAGCAGGACAATCATTTAAAGCAAACGGTAAATCTGCCATATGTTTTGATACAAACTTAAACAGGTCATTCAGGTTGTGATGTAAAAAAAAAAATCATATTTGCCAACACTTACTGGCAGATTTTCAAACGAACACACAAAACTGCATTTCATATAAATTATATTTTTCTGGTATTCAAATGTATTAAATGAACAGTAATATTTGGTCACAACAAAAAGAAACAGAAGAAATCTTTAAGGGAGCAAATACTTTTCCATAACACTTTTATGGTTATGGAATGATTGTAAAACAGGAAACAGCCTTCTGTGAAATATCTACATACGAAGACAATAAAATAAAATGTGTATTTAGGCTTATTTTGTTCGTGTTTAATGATGTGTGCAGATGTATCCACATATGCCTCATAACAATGCGTGCTGGACAGTAAGCTTCTCCCAGAAAATACTAAACACTCTAGTCCTCTCCATCTTCAAATCCTCATATAGAAAGCCTTTAAACTTTTTTTTCCCCCTTGTCCTGTTCAGCATCATGGCTAGTAGAATGAGTTTCTGGCTGCCATAGTTGTGCTCAACAGATTTTCTTTTCCAAGTGAGGCTTTATAGAGCCTCCCTTGATTCCCATACCTTGATCATTTATTGATTACTGAGGTGTTATATACATTGTAAAGCTAAACAGGACTTAGGGGTGGGGGGGGGGGGGTGCACAGAGTGAAAGGGAACATATACACATAACAATATTCAAGTAGACACAAGTAAACAAACAAACAATAACAAAAACAAACAAACAAAACAAAGGAACCAAAAAACTAGCTGCTACTAGATCGCTCCTGAAGCATCCTTGGGAAACTGCGAAATGGCAGTGAATCATACCTGTGGAGATATAATTAGCAGAGAGCAGAGCAAAGACAGCAATGTATGTGGCACATAACACATGAATAAATATGAGGCAAACTTGGTGTTATTAATAAACAGATTGGCACAGTTAAAGTGTTGTGATCTGTATAGTGTGTGATTGTGCGTGAGCATGCAGAAATTGTGATGCAGGTATTACATGAATTATGCTCAGCCATGGGTACAGAGGGCCACTGCCACCCCCTTCCCAGAGCCAAGAGCGAGCAGAGGAAGCTCAAGGTCCAGGACACTGGGGTCACGCAAGAGCACAGAGATCAGACAGCTCACCACAGGGACACCACGCACCCGCCCAGAGGACCGCAGAGGGGGCCCGGGGTAGAGCCCCCCGTGGCCTCGGAGTAGAGCCCCCAGGGTACCAGGAGCAGCACCCTACCCGTCCCGCCAGGCCCCGGCCGCCCAAGCACAGGCCAGGGCCGGGGCCCGAGCGCCCCCAGTGGCCAGCAGAGAGCCCGCCCGACACCTGAGAGAGATAGGCGACCCCAGACAGCCAGCCGGGGCGGATCGATACAAGCCCCCGTGCCCCCAGCACTGCACCCCAGGGCCCAGTCCGTCCACCGGTGAGTGCAGCAGCAAGCAGTGACGAAGGGTGAGGAGGGGGCAGGGCATGACCCCCCCCCCCCCCACCCCACAATGGGAATAGCATGGGAAGGCAGAGGACTCCAAGTCACAGACCCAGCCCCACCCACATTCATACACAATCACACTCACTCACCCACTCACTCACTCAGTCACTCAAGGTATGGATGGGGTTGGTGGCTGGGGGGACCATCCTCTGGTGCAACCCAGTGGGTGGCCCCCGGGACAAGAAGCGCCCCCACCGATGCAGTCTCCACCGCCCCGAGCCCGCAGATCCAACCCCCCACCCCACCCCACCCCACCCCACCCCTTATAGCACCCAGGAAACAGAAGCGCAGAAAGACCCTTGCCCTCCCTCCTCCTTTTAGCCTTTTAACTTCTCCTACACTCCTCATTCGTCAACCAGCGCCAGCAGCCTCTCCTCCACCCAGCTCACTACAGCCTGACCGCACCAAGTTATCGCTTGGCTCACTCCAATCAATTATTGTTGCAGTGGAATCATTAATAATTTCCAAATGAAAATGATTCTGTTGATCTCTGTTGTCTTTTAATTAAACATAATTAGTCGGCTGCTTGGAGCTGTGTCGGTGGGGTGGCGGTGGGGGGGGGGACTCCTTTAGGGTACAATTTTGTTTTAATACACTGATAATGAAATTTTGACATTGTGTCGGTTGTTTAGTTATTATTCCGTCACACCATTTCCCTATGTTCCCAGATAACAGATAATAACCTCGCGTACCTCCTCCTATTCTCTGCAGTCACTCTGAAAGAGCGGGGTTGAACTGTACAATTAAATGCTGAACTGTAAGAGTCCCATCCTCTTGTCGTTAGTTGGTGCATGCATTTTGCAAAGGGGAGAAGTAGAGGAAACCGTCTAGAAATAAATGAGAGAAAAAAACAAAACTCTTTTCACATCAGACATGTCAGGGCTGGTTATTAACACCAAAAAAAGTCAGATAGATCCTACATCAGTCCAGGCGGGCCAAGCTAGTTCACCCTATGCCTCAGAAGTCTACAGCGGAGACAGCTAATGAAGGGTGAAAAAAAAAAGAGTTGGAAAACATGAAGTTACACAAAGACAGAGCTAGGCAAACTCTGCTCCGTCTGGCTTTACGGAAAACGTTCATCACATTGGTGAATTTTCCCACCGACAATAGACTTCCCTGGAGACATATTGGACATGCTATACCTGAATGTGGTCTGGGCTTAAGATGCTTAGAGTTGAAAAGTTTGGGTGACCTCTGAATAATTTCACAGTGAATGAATATAGTATCACTGGATTCATATATCAGGTAACATTAAGCGAAGAACAAAAAGTCTCGAAGAATTGAGTTGTGTGTTGTCTTTCAGCCCTAAATAGCAAAGTGGCGCTATCAGAATCTAACATAACAGTAACTTTAAGTAAAACAAACAAAAAATAAATAAAATACAAAGCTATCACGTATAATGACATAGACAAAAAACTTTACATAAAAGTGTTCTTACTACTACTAACACTTGATTAACAAAGGTATTATAATGTTATTTTAACCATCCAGACAAATGAACACATGAATTTTACTACATCATTCTCCTATATACAGTACATTTTCCGGAGATTTTTAATTTATCTATTTAAAAGAAGACAGTTGTTTCTAGGCCCATTCTCTAAATGCCTGTCACTTGTAACTGGCCCTGATTTAAATCATACACAGTTAGGTCTAAGTATAGAAGAGCACTTATCTAAATAAAAACCTTTGTTAGGCAATAGGAAAAAAAGTGCTTCAAAGAGTTTAGAGGTGAAGTTTAAACTATCTATCTCAGGTGGAGCTATATTTGGGTATTTCTGGCTTACGGTGATAAAATGTTTGTACCTGTAACTGGCATATGCCTGTTACTAAATATGCCAGTTTAAAAAACAGCAAGCCTTTGTAGCTTGCAGACAACAGGAGCATTTTAAAATAAGAAACATTTTATTTAAATAGAATCAGAATTTGCTCGAATTTGCCAAACAAATCTCAAATCAGACAGGTGTGCAGCATCCGAACTGCTAACATATTTACCTAACAGGAGTCAGTTGAACAAAAAAAAAAAAAAAAGAAAATCTAAATTTGTCTGATTTTATTTTCTCTCTTAAGTCTTACTCTCCCCAGTCTCTAGCTGCAGTGTTTATCGTCCTGTTGTTTATCTGTATGGAAAATTCCCCTCCCGTTTCTCCCTGTCTTCCTGTCTGTCATCCTCTCCCCTCGCTCCGTGGTCTCCGGCGTTACTGTAACATATAATTACTCTGTAGACTTGCCGCCTGTTTCTATAACTTCTGAGGTTCAAAGCGACTGTCGGAGTGCGGTGGAGAGAGCATTGTGGGAGTTCCAGGTGGATTTCTCGATAATGAGTTAGCACAGTGGTGGAGTTGAGAGTTTTAGTAATGGCTGGCTGCTAAGGCTCTTCCTGGGAGTTTTAATGTAAAACAAACAGGGCCATGCTGACAGCCTGGGAAAAACTGATATTGCTCTTTTTCCTACTTCCACTGTGGAGCTCTTGCTGCCCCTTACTGGATGAGAGGGAATAGTAGGAGTTTAAATACTTAAAACAATCTCTTTAAATCCCTATTTAGAGAATTCTTCTACTTGCTTTAGTGTCTGTCTTAGCCTGTTAATCACAAAGGTTTATGAGACTGCTAAAGTTGGAAAAAACATCCTAAACAAGACTAACTGCAATGCCACCAATTCGTATTCATACCCTCCCACTTTTTCTACTTTTTGTAATGTTAGACTCATTCTAGAAGATGTTAAACACAACATAGTCCATGGTGACAAAGTCAGAAGATGATTTCATTTAAACATAATAAGTACATAACTATTCACCTGCGTAAAATTTTGTTAAAGCAACTTTTTTTTTTTTTTTTGCAATTTCTTAATTGCCCTACAAATTCTTTATTTCTAAACGGACTTGGTCCAGTTGGATGTTAAGGGTCAGCATTTACATTCAACTATCAGATATGCTTTGACAAGGCTACTCATACACATTCTGCTCGTGAAGCAACTCATTTGTTTGTGTTCTTTGGGTCATCGTCGTGTTGGAAGATGACTTGTTGAATGGTCTGAGGTTCGAGACAAACTAAAGTCCTCAAACAATCTTTTTGTGGAACGAGTCAGTAACGTAAAGTCGGGGAAATGTGAAGGGATCCAAATGTATTTGAGCGGCACTGTTGTGGTATTAGGTGAGCATGTTTGGAAATCATGGGCATCATCATCAAACAGTCAAACTGTGGTACATAATCTGAAATCAGGATAGATCTGGTTTGAAAGTGAACATTATTCAGATGTTTAAATGTTTATGGTTCTTTATCTAAAAATGTGATGTTACGTACTTTAGAACCCATGATCACAACCACTTTGTGACCAGTTTATTTAGGAGCAGGGTATTTGAAAAAGACCAGGGTTTCCATGAGTTCCAGACATGGTTTTTTTGTCCTTCCTATAGAATCATGTGATTTTTGTCATTTAAAAAAAGATTAAAATTAAAAATACAATCCTCCCCTGACTCCTGACATCCTACTCTTGGTAACTATGATGCGATAGAGGTGCTGAAATGTGATCTAGCTGAAGGTTCATTCATGTTAAACAACTGGCCTTTTTGCTTTTAATAAAAATGACTTTTTTAATGAAATTACAATTTTAAGCTCTTAAAGAGACAAAACAGATACATATTAATACCATTATGACTACATCAAACAAAAAAATCCAGAGTGAAATTAGTTCCTTTTATCTGGTGGTCTATGTGGGGTTTAATATCATAGCTTTAAATCAGGGCGAGAGACCATAGACTAATCAAAACGCAGTGTTAATCTTGAAATCCGGTGTGTTGTTCACAGGGGAAAATACACTTTATCTTTCTGTTCAATCCGACAGGTCCTTTGGACAGAGACCGATCAGAAATACGAAAATCCTATGATATAAATGCCGCCACAAGGATAGAGCCACTCAAACCGGTCACTGCTGCATATTTAGATGTTCTCTCCCCAAAGATTCACACGGGCAAACATCCAAAGTGAAGTGCTACTATCTTCGCAGGCAGCCTTAAAGAAACCCGCGACCAGTGAAACGTGAGCCAGAACATATTCTGCAAGCAAACTGTGCACTGAGATATTCACTGTTTTCCATAAATAAAGCATCTCAGGGAGCAATAAAGCAGCACACAGAGACGAAACAGCACCGGAGTGAAAAATGTAAACAATCCGGATATAAAGTTAGTTCTTGTTGGACTCTTAGAAGGTTTTTTTTTTTTTTTTTTTTTTCTCCCTCCTCAAGTTGAGCTGCTCTGCTTTCGAAATGAAAAACTCAATTCCAGCTCAACTTCAAAACTGAAGAAAAACGTGGAAAAAAAGTAAAATAAAATTCACCAGATTCAATACTGAACCCGAGTTTCGGCACTCACTATCCAATGTCACCTCCGGAGGGGGTGAGCGGACATAAAGATTAGAATATTTAAAAGAAGCCGATGGAGAAGAATGAGCGGCATAAATCGAGTCATAGTCTGGATGCAAAAGTAAATCGCCTGGCCGGCATCAAACGCTTCAAACACTTTCAGAACTTACCCCAACTGTTTGTGGGGGGGGGGGAAAAGTAGCCAAGAGCAAAAGCTGGACTAACCTTTGAGAGAAGATGATTTGTCCAACACTTATTGACAAAATTGCTACAAAGCTGTTTGAGTCAGGTAAGGAATGGCACCGCTTGTAAGATGATATATGTTACAGCATATTTTCTATTTACTATGTCCCTTGTTTAAATTCTTCCAAACCTAAAGTTATACTGATAAAAAAAGATTATTGTGTTAAAAGAAGTTATAATAAGTGGTTCCCTAAAATTTTTAACCTCTATTCTGAGATTTAAATTAATTTTTTGCATTCAACCTTTTCTCAAAAGGCCATTTAGCATTATCAGTAGGCAAGCATGCGCTGATTTTCTTGTGGAGGATTTAGGGTAATGAACTCATGCGGTCCAACACAGAGCAACTCTCACCAGGGCTCGTC
>JAVLVB010000286.1:1748717-1759194 GCA_032876305.1 Orestias chungarensis
GGGGGGGGGGGGGGGGGGGGGAGTGAAAAAAATCCTGTTATTGCCCTTTTTTTTTTGTTTTATACAGTCAGCCTCTGTGCACCAAGATTAGAAGATTTTAAAAGAAGTGCGTAATCTTCTTTAACAGCTTATCAAAACTTTAATGATTTGGTGATAAAGAGCACAAAGTTAAGTAGCCGGTTAAGAGGATAACTCCCCAGTGCAGTTTAGTGATTAGTAGATGAGAATTGGGAGACCGAAAATCCGGGTTGCAAATCCCACTCCTGCCACTTATTCACTTTGAGGCAGAAGAAGCTCCGTTTCAGCTTTGGGGGTATTGTCACGGGGTAATCATTTTTGAGAAGTGATAAATGGAGCCCTTTTTCCTTCAACCCTTTTGGGATCCGATGCTCAACTTTATTTACGTATTTATTGTGCTGTGTTTCTGCTTAGCCCCCGTCACAACCCACTTAGATTATTTTTGCTGAAGCCTCCTGCCTTCATGAGAAGTGAGGTTTAGAGACTGTTTTGTCTCTTCTCAGTGGACTTTTAGTAGTTTCCCGATGCTATCTGCAAAATGAATACGATTTATTCCAACTGTACGATAATATGGAGCAAAAGTAAAACTGTGTTACCATATTAAGGCAAACATTTCACAGTACAACATTTTATTCGATCTGATTGTTTTTTATTATTAAATGCCATTAAGTACCATTCTTTTCTGTTTTGTGAATTCTTAGCTATACCAAAAAAAATAAAAAAATCTGTATGGATATTTTTTGCAAATATATGAGAAACATAGAGGCCAGCTCACTGAATGTTAAGATCAACAGGTAAGGGAGGGGCAGCAATGCATTACTCTATCCTTCATTAAGCTGCAGAATATTTAGACACTTCCTTTGCCGTACCACATTAATAAGTCTTCCCAATAGAAAAGGCCTATTAATTGTTATAGATATGTTAAATAATTACTCTGTAAAAGCTTAATAAATCTACTACCGCAAATACACAATGATTCTATTTAAACCTATTTTTTTAGTATATAATATTGTTCTTGTGTCTTAGCACTGTATTAAAAGTATTTACAACCATCAAAGAGAGGCTTTTTTTAAAGTGTGAAGCATAACATTGTTTTCTTAAATGTTTGCCTCCTTATGAAGTTCATACAATTTAATGAGATAAACGTTGTTATGCTGTACGCATTTGCTTTGTTATGCTTAATCAACATTAATACATAGCGTCATGTTTTACAATTTATGTGCATTCAAGGTAGTAATTTGGCAGAGAACCTGTCAATTTAGTCTTTTTCTGGGCCTTCATTAATGCCCAAATAAACATTTATTAATCTTTATAGCATTATTTGTCTCATCTCTGTAAACCTTTTATAAGGCATCTTTAAGTTGCCCTATTTTAAAGTAATACTTAAAGGACCTAAACACGTGTGATGGATCTTTTCAGCGTTTGGTACGTTCACCTGTAACCAGCCCATGCTTTCTCTTTCCTTATCTCTGCTTCATGGTTTTAAAAAGTTACATTGAAATAGTTTTGCACTTTTTGTATTCTTCCAGTGTAAACAAAACATAAAAATAGTGTTTTATTTTTTTTTAACACATATTGAAACACATGTGTGGCCTTTCAGGGTTTTATGAGTCTCTTTGATATCTCTTAGATATATAGCTTTGCTTTGGGAGCAAATGAACCCTTCTCTTCTTAAGCTTTCCTCGCTATCTACTCTGTGATAGTGATTCACTTAGTATAACTGAAAAAAAGGAGGGGCATTAATTACCTTGTGAGATCTAAAGACCATTAACTTTGTATGTCAAGTGATGTTTCTCAGTTCCTAATCAAGAGTTTCAGTGATATATAAATGACCTTTAGGATAAGAAACGCAGATACGGCGGTAAAGCAGCTCTGCAGAAACCCTTGTGCTGATGAAATTATGTGTGAATGCTTGTGACTTTGAGGAGCAAGGAGAGTGTGAAAGAGAGGGAAGGTAAAAGGAAACAGAGGGAGAGTTTAGGATTGTGGCGAGGGGTGAGGGGAGATAACGGGACGCCGGAGCTGCTTGCCTACCTTTGCTGTACACCACGCAGTTGTTTTTGTTGTCTTCAGCTCCCTGCCAAGTCACATCCAGCAGCCACCTGGGGCCAGCGCTCAGCACCACCGGGACCGTACTCTTCGTCTTCTGGTGGAGGACAGATAACACACACCAATCATTCGCTTATTTTGGTTATGAAACAAATATTAATAAGCACAGAGTTATACTTTTGACTTCCCTGAATGGCCATAAAGAGACAATTCCAGGAGCTAAACAGCATGCAACTCAAGTCTAGAGACAGAATGTAAGTCGTGGATAGTTGCGTGTGTGTGTGTATGTGTGTGTGTGTGTGTGTGTGTGTGTGTGTGTGTGTGTGTGTGTGTGTGTGTTTATGAGCGCCTCCAGCCAAAAGCTACAAAACGGGTGGGAATGATGACAAATAGGAGCAAGAGGAAGAGCAAAAGGAGAAAGTGAACTTAGTGATCCAGCATCAGATGGTCCAGATCAGTAGGAATACACCAGGTGTCCAGTAATCACAAAAAAAAAGAAAACAGAAGGAAAATAAATAGGATGGTGGCTTTCAGAGAGGAGGAAGTGAGCGTTTTGCAGTGAACTTTGGGCACATTGTGCCGCGCTATCACCAGGATCTCACTATTTCCTGAAACAAGCGGGGAGGAATTTAAAGAATCAGTATCCATTTCAAAGGGCGATTGAGGTTAGGGTTTTTATAATATGCCGGAAAATTATTCTGAATGTGTAAGGTTGTTTTTCTTTTTTGGTCAGAGGTCAAGCGTGGACTTTTATTCTTCTGAAAGGAGAAAAAAAAAAAAAGAAAAAAGAATCAGCGAGATAGAGAACAAGGTGCACTGTAATAGATTCCCATGGTGCAATGTCACCAGATCGTTCCTCTGTTCTGTTTTCTAAAGCCTTGCAAACATATCTGTACCCTGTAAACTTTTCCACATATTGTCAGATTAAGGTGACAAACATCTTGTTATTTTATTAGTTATAAAAAAACTAACAGTACAAAATAAAAATGATAGATGTCTTTTGTTCTTTTATCAAAATTGCTCAAATGACTTTAGATCTAAACTTTCACCAAGTCCAAATTTTCACAAGAATGGATCTGATTTAAACAAGATGAGTTCAAAATGTTGCCCTCTTCTAAAACCAATCAAATCAAATCAAATGGTTGAATATCTGTTTCAGGTGACTATCGAGTCGGTGCAAGAGTATTCACAGTGACTCTTTGAAAAAACGTGAATGATATGAGTGATAAAAACATTTAATTACCTTTTGTGATTAATAACTGTGTGTTTTATCCAATTTGAGTTATTTTCTTAATGTAAAACCCTACAGTTGCTGTATTTATGGGGGCATTCTGGGGGTTACAACATTGTTTGTAGCCGCAGTGTCAGTTTTTTAAGGCCAGTAGTTTCTAACCAGGTTACCTAGTCAATACCTGTGTTTATTAAGATGTTACAGAAATAGTTTAGCTAAGAGAAAATAGGTTGCGTGTGCAAGCTTGACACTTTGTTTCTGTCTTTTTTCCCCCTCCATCTTAGTGAGCGAGGAACAGGACACTGTCCATCTGACGACTGCAAGAGAAAAATACCAGCCCCTCTCGGGTGCTTTTCATTTACTTCTTCCCCCGCAAAAGGCAACAACCTTCAAGTATACATGCAAATGTCACTTGAGCATGTTAAAGGTCTGAATTGGCACAGATATGCACAAGAGATGAGCACTATACTCAGGCAGTGCCCACCCCCCATCCTCCCACTCTTCCACCCACCCGTGTCTTTTTCTATGAACTCTGTTGAGTCGAAGGCTGGAGGACAGATTTTCTTTTTTTTTTCTCTATTTGAAGAGCATCATTTACAAAAATAAGCAAATACAGCTCCTGGAGCTGATAGCAATCAGATCTGTGGGAAAAATTAAAGAACTGTAAGAAAACAGTACCTATATAAAGTCTTTATATATAAAACCGTGCATGCTGGCAAGACACAGTGCCAAATTGATCAAACACAGACAGTAAATTGTGTCTGTTGATATTCTTAATACTTCTCCTGGCATCTTCTTATCCTGTGCTGGCAGCAGATGAGAGACGGAGAGAGTAAGAAGGGAGGTGTGGTGTGGGGGTGGGGGACCTCTGTAATTTAAGTCATCCACAATTTCACATTTCAAATTAGCCTCACAATAAAGTCCTCTATCTCTCTAACCTGAAAATCTCACACCACTGTCAAAGGAGCAGAGCAGACCGGCCGATTGTTGCCAGGACGACTATCTGAAATGGGAATCAGATTAACCCTTTCTTAGATCTCCAGACTGGAGCCATCTCTTATTCAGACAGCAATAGGCCCTTCTGCCATTTCTCTATGCCTCTGGGAATTCATGATATTACAGCTGCTCACACCAAATAATACATAAATCTTCTCACTTTTCTTTTGAGATATGTTTCTTTTCCTAAACTTTTTTTTTTAATTCTCCAATTTAGGTAACCATTTATTTTATTTCCTCTGGCTAAATCTTATTGGAAACTTATCAGCAACAACCAATAACACCCACCTCCCCTTCTCCGCCTCCGCACCAAATGCAGATTTACATAACAATAAATAGTTGAAATATGTGCTTTGGAAGGGCCACGCAAGTATGCATGTTCCACAAAACAAAGAGAAGAAACCACCCGAGCAAGTGCACACGACATATTTAAGATAAAGACAACATGGCATGGATGGAGCGAGGAGCATCTGCAAATGCAAATGAAAACATTTGGGTAACAGGGTGAGTTGGCCAAAGTTCCTGAGGCCAGTAGAAAATGCAGATTGACAGGCAGAAAATTAAAATTTGCTCAGATTGAGGGTAGCATTAGATGAACTGGCCTGATAAAAACCTGCTCCTTCTCAAGACAGAAGCCTCACAAACTAGGTGATGTGCATTGTGGATTCATTTTTCTGTGTAAAAGAGTGTTCTAAACAGAAAATATATTTACAACTGCTGACTAACATTTAAATGCAAAAATCTGGAACTAGTTTGTTCAGAAGAAAATAAAAACAGTACAAAGTTTTCAGTATCAAGTCATTATGTTAGCCTTATTTTTCAATTAGTTCCTTAATTTTAGAAAAACAAAAAAAAGTTATCTGTCTAAAAGTAACGGAAGTATAAAGGGTTTTGCATCGTTGGGCCAAACTGCAGAAATCTGTTGTTATTGCAAAAAAATCACTTCATGAAATATGAACGCCATTTTAAAAAGGAATTGTCTGAGGCCATAAAAATGTATATATATCTGATAAAGTGCATTTCGCTGTTCCTCTCCTGCATGCGTTGGACCGAAACGATGAACTCCCCTTGCTCGGTTCGGTTCTGATGAAGGGACCAAGCGTCCCATGGACGCATCCTGATCTGTTGTTTATTTACTAATTTTCGCTTCCAGTAATGGACCTTTACATTTTGTTTTCGAACTCGTAAATCGTTATATGGACCTTGAAGGCTGTCTGCAAACAATAGTGATACGCAACCACGTGACCAAATATCGGCAACCATGGTGGGCCCTTAACAAGCTTGTTAATTGGTTAGGTCAGCGGCGCGCAGCCACTGAGGATCTTTTAGTCCAAACTGAACGATCAAAAGATCTTATGAATTCACACTAATGGCTGTAGATGGATCAGTCAGGATTACCCAGTAGACTCTGATTCTTAATATCTCCGACCACTAGGTTGCACTACTTTTGGCTGTGTAGCCACTTGGAGAGCGAATTTGGCAAATTAGAAACAAGACTATCTCTGCAAGCTTAAAAATGGACAGGACAGTTCTTTCCACTGGCCAGGTTCCAAAATTGTAGGAACAGGAAACCGCAGGTGTTTTTGAAACTTTGACTTTAAAATGCTTGGGGTTATATCTGGTATACGAGCCAAGCATAACAGACTATTTGTAACAGATATTTGTATCACGGTAAAAGAGTAAAGGATATCTTAAGTCTATATTTTTTGCTGTGTTAAATATCTTTGTTTACTGGTACGATCAATTTACGGTAGCATTGAAAAAAAACATGCATTTATCACTTCAGTATCAGTTAACAAACTAACTGTTATCCCTGCCAGAGCCTCTAAGCTCCCCTCTGTGTGCACTCTGTTATGGTTTATCCACCTTCCACCTTCACTCCAGTGGTTTCAATACTATTCTTGTATTTTTTTCCCCCCTACTGAGCTCAGTTACTGTCCCCCTGCCCCCCGCCATGTAAGAAATAGTGACCCAAACAGTGTAGTCAGCTAGGAAGTGATTACAAACTGATGCTCCAAATTCGCTGTAAAATGAAAATCAATATTTCCACAAGTTGCTGCAACATAAAAGATAACCTTCATTGATTTTTCAAGACTTAGGTGCCTCTGTGATAACATCTAATATAAATTTTCAGCCACACGGATTTGGATCAGAGGGGAGGCTGAACGATAAGTTCCCCGCACATCTCTCAGACCTAGGTTTTTTCTTCTTCTTTCTTCCCCTTTCTCGCTTTTCCTTCGTCCAAGCCAGGACTGTGCTATTTATAATTGGCCCTGAGTGAGCAAAAGCTTCTATCAGGAATCTGTTCTAATTTTTATTACTGAGAAGCTAAAGCCTGTTCCAGATAATTTGGAAATTTCAGGGGGAATTGTGATAGAGCTGATGGCACATCCCGTCTGACTCCAGAAAGGAGCTAACCTGTAATAGCCTCTGTGGCTGCGCTGATTAAATGTTGCCATAGATGAAAGAGCTGCCATCACTGCAATAAATTAACCAATCACACAAATCCCAAGTCGCTACTAATCCCTCCTTGATACCTTGATCCTCTGATCAGCTGAAGGAGGTGAAGAAGAAAGTGGCTTGTGACACTCAGCCTTCTCCTCCTCACTCCCAGCTTCCCTGTGTAAACAACAAGCTAATGATATCACGGCTGACCATTTCACCACCACTGGCTACTCTTAACCCGCTCCACGGTCAGGGCAGGTGAAATCGATAAAGACCTAGGGTGGGAATGATTATTTTCCTCATCCCCCCCCTTACTCCTGCAAGGTCACTGGCTGGCACTGTATCCGTTTTGATCCCACAGCTGCAGGATTTAGACAACTGAGAGATCAAAACCACTCATTGTGAATATATCAAGACATTCCCTGAATTCTTAAAGCTCCCACCTGGTGTGATTGGAGCACTGCTTTTGAATAAAAACAAGTGAAGCTTTAATACATTTTTACATGACTGGACAACTGACCTGTGTTGAGGTAGGACATTCAGAGACTCAGGAACAGGTGGAGAATATGCTTAAAATTGACAGGGGAGGATAGCAGATGATGTTTGATGATGTTACCAAAAAGAGAAAACTCGTAGTATTATCCATAAAGCTCATTGTATGTATGCACTGTAGTTATACCTCCAAACTTTTTTTTTTTTTTTTTTTTTTTCACTTCATGAACTAGGTTGATGTTGTAATGTTGATCTCATGACTACTTTCAAGACTGGTTGCAGCTATTAGTATAAGATGCAATATTTCATCAATCAGCACTAAAAGCAATAAAAAAAAAAGGAAGAAAAACTTTGGGGTCCCCTAAAACAATTTCTTTGTGGACCTGTGGGACCAAACGTTACAGTTTTAGCAAATATTTGTCACGTGGACTCAGCCTTAGCCTTGCTTCTTACACATTAAAACTCCACTGGTACACATAAAAAAATTTGGTCAACAGCATTTTGTCTTCCCTACGCGAAAGCTAACGAACCTACGGGCTTAACTTTTACCTGGATGTTTAAACACTTCAGAATCCTTTGGTAATACTTTGCTGTGTAAGGACCGGGTTGCCTGTCAATGTTTTGTCACCAGAAACAGTTGCAAGATTTAGTACTCGTCCATTTTAAAATAACGCTGCTTGATGAGTCTAAGTGCTTGTTAAATACAGAAACAAAGCAGTGTCCCTTCTTCAAACCTTTACAATAAGAGCTTTAAGAATATAAAGTAAATTCTAAGCTTCTATTGCCATATTTCAGACATCATTTAAACAGCTTACAGGATCCTCTCTACTCAGAAAGACACAGCAGTGTAAATGCTGGTTGTTCAAACTGTAAATATAATTGGTTTCTGAAATAGGGTAATACCTAAGACAACCTGTATGTGCAGGTTTCTGTTAATATTTCATGAGAAGAACAACATTTCTTACCAACAGTGCTATCACTAAAACTACTGTAACAATATACCCAATTGAATTATAATATGAATTTGAAAACAACAATCATGACCTAGAATGTTAAATCTGTCACCTCACTATTATGTAGCATAACGCATTTATTCCATTAAATAAATTACACTCCGAAGTGTATCAACTCATTTAACACTGTATACTGCTGTCGCCAAAGATTTTGCGACTATGATCAGAAGCAAAACAAAGTGAAGAAGTTTCTGATTTTACTGTATAAAAAAGAATTTCCACAATGTTCTCGCCACATCGCTCACTTTGCCATTCAAGTCCTGTGCGAGGGATGAATGAGAACAAACACATTCAGCCCCAAATACACACAGGGGGATTGTATGGACTTCCTAGTTCATATGTTCTCTGCTTCTAACATGGGAATGAGGATAAAGGATTTGTACCTGTTCTACCAGTCAGTTTACAGCAGACAGCACACTCACACCTTGATAACGTCCACTGCAATTAGTTGTTCACTGCGATGAAACAAATTGCATGTGGTCAACTGGAAATTTCATTAAGGGAGATTTTCCTCTAGCCCTTGTTATCGCTCTGCGTATTAATATTTTTTTTAGCCTCAAGGATGGATGAATTGCAAAGGTCTTTTTTTTTATTTGAATAAAAAAAAGGCAGGCCAACCCCACAGTCTGTGCTCTCCCACAATCCATGCTTTGCAAAAAGTTGTGTGTAAGCCTAACTAGGTGCTGAAATAACAACATTGTAACTAAAGGGGGCAAATGCTTCCATTTCTCAAGTCTTCCTTTGAGTCATCTCCTCTTTTAAAGAGCCATGGTTACATCTGCTGAAATGAAAAGATAGCTCCGCTCCGCCTTCGTCCCATTTTTTCCCCCCTCTACCTCTCTTCCTCTCTCTAAGGCTAGAGCATCTGCTATTGGGAGACTAAATAACAGAAATATGCTGGAATAACCCCCTAATTCCCTTCAGAGATAGATCTTGGCTGGTGCCCTGTCATAAATCAGAGAATTTCGATATGAAATGAGGCAAGCTGCTCTGATCATTTCTGCATTTCAAATTGGATCACTGGCTCAATCGCTTGGCTTTTTAAACTGCTTGCCTAAGAGCAAATGTGAGGTGGGAGATAATTCAGCTGAAATCTCTGCCTGCTCTGTGCGGCAGTTAGTTTACTGCTTGAGTGCAAGAGAATGCGTCCCCGTACCCCCTTCTCTCTCGTTCTCTCTCTCTCTCTTTCTTCCCTTAGCCCATCTTTCCCTTTTCAACTTTGTTAAATTGACTTTTCATTTTAAAATCAATTAAACTGAGAGAGAGTCACCGCTGTTCCCGGAATCTTTAAAGGGACACCCATCACATGTGCCTTTATTTGGCTGCTGCTATCATGGCGCCGCTATGAGCAGTAAATATTTTCTCATTTAAATCACCTTTTATCCTGCTGACTGGACTGTAAGCATCAAAGTTCATGTACTGCATTTGCTATTACTTATTTCGCTCCATTGAAATTCACACAGTGGTTCTATTTGTAGCAACTATGGGTGGCATCTGTATTTTTCTGTTTTTCCAGCCGCATCTTTTTTTTGGAGGTGGGGGGGCATAATAAAGTAGCTGATGACAAGCTGTTTGGGATGTTGATTAAGGAGCGGTGCTTAATTGTAAATAGTACATCATAATGTTATTTTGTCTTGAGCTGGAGAAGTGAGGGGAGAAGAATGGGAATACAAAAGGAGGCGTGTCAGGGGGTCAGTAGCAGTTCACTGTGTGAGATTTCTAACTCTAAACCTAGCTTAGTTAAAGTGGTATCTCTACAGAAGCTAATCAACCTCCCCCTTCCTAAACCTTATTTTTCTTTTCTTTAAGTTGAACCATGAAAATAAAAATGTAAGTTCTTGTTTAAATGCCAGGTTTATGTGAAGGAAACAAAAACCAGGGAAAGTTATAAATTGTTCAACAAGAACATATGCTTTAGGAGAAAACGTAACACATCCTTAATGTAACATATTTAACACACCCATAGTGGCATCAGGTGTCTCCATAATTGATGAAAAAATGTAACCAAAAACTGGTCAGGGATGCTAATGAGAACCCTACAACAACTGTAAATGACTGCAGGAAGTTTTGGTTATTACTAGAGTCGGAGTTCATATGCTCGTGTATTCTCCTTATAGCTGGATTATCGTTTTCCCCCTGGAGAAAACATTCCGGCTGAGATAAAAATCTGTCACGTCTTTGGGTCTCAGGAAACCAAACGTGAAGGTTTAGCCAGAACTGCAAATTATAGATT
>JAVLVB010000286.1:1765488-1832614 GCA_032876305.1 Orestias chungarensis
ACACACACACACACACACACACACACACACACACACACACACACACACACACACACACACACACACACACACACACACACACACACACACACACACACACACACACACACACACACACACACACACACACACACACACACACACACACACACACACACACACACACACACACTATAAATTGATTGCAGCCTCCAAAACAAAACATTTTTCAGAATGCCTTCTCTTGATTAATGAAGCTATGACAAGAAGAAAAATATAATTTCTGAAACAGAAAAATCTGCCACCACTTGTTAAAGTTTAGGGGTAGCTAACAATAAACATAGCTGAGAGAGAGGGTGGGCAAAAGAGGGGTGCAATAAATAGCTTGAGTGATGGGCTGAATAATTTCTGGAGCCTTTTCTGGGCCCATATTCCTACCGCTGAACAAAATTACACAATAATCACCCTCCATTGGCTGACAGCAAGCGCCTCTCTCTCTGTCCCAGGTGAAAACTAGGACAGTATGTTGACATTTTTACCCTTCTGTACTCTACGAGGTAAAGCTCTCTGTTCCCAGCCAAAAGCATCACACGCCGCTCTTTCCCTCCCACTTGCCATCCACATTCACAAGCGTATAAGACCTAAAACACGTGTACAGATGGGAAAACACATTGTGTGAACCCAGAAATTTTACAGCTGCATTTGGTTCTCATTGTAGCGCAACACTGCACTAAACTCACATACTACAAACGCATACATCAAATTAATATTTCTCTACAACTTTTTTAGAATTACCATTTTGAAATTAGCACTGTAGGATCTACCTGTGGTATGAATTTAAAATCATGGATACTCTGGTCAAACTTTGTTGTTGCTGGATGTCCTACTTATTAGGGAGGTGTTTGAGTTTTTGCTGTTGAACAGAACAACACAAAGTCACAATATTTTGTTTAGGGATAGGTGAACATGACATTCTTTCTGTAAACCTTACCTTTAAAAAGTGTATATCACAAAATGTTTTAATTTAAAACAAACAAACAAAAAATCATAAATGTGGACTACGCCTAAAACAATATATAGAAAATGAAAGTATAATAGCTATAAAATTATGTATATTCTATAAAAGTATTCTTACATACATAGACTTGAAATTTTATTTTGAAAAGAATAAACAGTTGTTTTCAAATTCCTATAAGAAGTAAATTTAAGTCTAATAAGTTGATACTTTCTGCATCAATAGCTAAGTTATCTGCCCAGGTAGCTAGCATGCAGTAAGCAAGTAGCTTGCTGTAGCTTAATTAGAATATTTGGCAGAGATCATTTGGTTTATCAGAAATATTTTGAAATGAACAAATTTTGTTGTCAAATAAGAAAAGAAACAAATGTTTTGGAGCAGCCTTTAAGCCATCTGTGTGCCTGTGTGCAGCAGCCTTTAATAGATGAATACATTTTAATAAAACATGTGATACGAATGATTATTGATATATATTGATTTGGAGAATAGGAAATTTTGAATAAAAGTAATCTGATTATAATGTAAAAAAAACTTCATCATTATCCCAAATATATCCATTTAACCTGCTTGTTTGTAGATTATTGCCCTGTTCTTCAGGTCTCTTGCGTGATTAAACTTGTCATGACAGCGAGCTGAGCTAATTGTCATAATATTAAGACTAATGTAAGACAGAAAAAAAACAAAACCCTGATAGATACTATCTGGAATTAAGCAAGCTTTATGCATTTCAATTACTGTGTAATTTGTACTAAAAGGCACCTCAAAACACATAACAACCAGATCTCAATTGAATCCAGACTCATTACAGTTGCACCTTGACTGAGCCCCCAGTAATTAGCGTTGGTAAGGCATTGTATGAGAGGCAGCAACACCCTCATCAACACACATTTACAACACAGCTCTAAATCTGCTACTCATTAATAGCTTGCCTCCCAATCAATTATTAACACCTACAAAGGAGCCCAGGCTCGCCAAGGCCAGGCCTGTTACTCCAGGCAAACCGCAGGGCGACCTTTTTCCTACCGACTCTGTCCAGCATAGGTAATTACAGCTTTTAAAGACACCTGCTACTCAATAGCTTCAACCCAGACTGTTAATTTGGCTCCCCGATTGCAGACATTTATGTCTGAGTGTCACTATTAATTTGCCTTAATTTGGAGAGTGTGTGGAAGCCCGGGCGGAGGCGTTTTGTCGGGGGCCCGGCTGAATGTGCTCGTCGCTCACCTGCACCGGGGCTCGGCTTGTAATTGGAGTCTAATGGTCTGATTGATCAGTGAGAGAAGTGAGAGATGAGACGGCACACTGGCAGCTCCATCAGTCAGACGGAGAGGAACAAGTGGAGGAGGAACTGAGCAGGGAAAGCAGCTAGCAACAGCAGCAATAAGCTCTAACACACTATTGCTGCGTTCACACCAAACGAGCCTGGAGCGTCCAAAAGTCTTGAAGTTGGACGTTTGAACGTTTTGTGCACTTTTTAGGGTCAGACGCTTCAAACTAGCTTGACGCGCATCAAGCATCCCAACTTCCGGTTTTCTCTGGTCGGACTTCTGGGATCTTCAAAGGTCTTTTTGTACAATGGCGGACAAAATTGAGAGAGCGGCTCTGCCTTATGTAATAAAAAAAACAACAACTTCGTTGTCGGCTGCCTCTGCGCCATATCTGTAACTACTGGAAAAATTCTGCAGCGTTCGGAGTTCAGCGATTTTCTCGGACTACTATCGGTGCTGCCATTTCGGGCCTAATTTCACTCCAATTAGGAAAAACAGCGATAATAAATCAATTCCGCCATTATTACTTCCTAATCTTTCGCCTCATTGGAAAGTTAGTCCCTACTTCATATAGAAGGCACACTCTGATTGGTCGACGCTCAAGCCTCCAACAGTGAAAGTTACAGTTTCTCAACTCGAGCGTTTGGAGCATTTTGTGCGTCGACGGCATCTAGAGCTCAAAATACGCCTCGAGACTTTTCGACGCTCCAAGACGCGCTTTATATAGACTTTTAATGTAAACTGGACGCTATTCATGCTGCAGCATCATGTGAACGCAGCATAATTGTTTGTCTACTACTCAGCCACTTCCCCAATTATTCTAACCGTTGGTTTGTACTTTCTCATTTTAGGCTAAACTAAGTTAAGCTAAGTCAAACTAGACAATATATATATGTGTGTGTGTGTGTGTGTGTGTGTGTGTGCATGAATAGGACAAGAAAATTACTATAAACCATTAACCTAAACCTGCATGAAAAGCAGTGTCATAAAGATTGACTATCATATTTTCTGGTTATTGGTATTAGGTGATTTTATGTTTGAGTAGCCCAGATTAGTGTTTGGCCAATCAGTAATAAAATAAATGATTATTATTTTTTTTTAATATTAAACAAAGGCCATACAATCTAGGATAAAAACGTTTCTTTGATTGGAAGTTGTTAAAACTGAAGAGCACTTAGATTAGGTACAAAAGATGTATACAGAATCAAGGAAGGTAACTACTTTCTGAAGAGTCTATAGACTGCAGAGCTGTGTAACACCCACTGCTCTCCCTATAACACATGGTGTGACGTTGCTTCTTGTATTAATATAAATCAATATTTGTATCTTCTTAGAAGCCTCTAAAAACTCCCTCATAGTTCCGATTTATTCATAAATTATTCAGCAATCTCAGAAAATGTAGAGCTTTTTCCGCTCCAAAATCGGGTTTTACACTTTCTGTTTAAAAAAAAAAAAAAAACGATTTCAAAGAAAATAAAACATTGAATAGTACTTAAATACTGATTTGGTCTGTTGATACTGCTGTTCAAGTCTGCAGAAGAATGAAAAAAAAGTTGTAATTAAAGTCTTTCAAAGAGAGATGTTTTGTTTATTTGGGCAGATATAATTGTCCCATTCTGTAGAGGATTTACTATATTTATTAAAAAATATATTAACTGAAGAAGTTTAAGAAGAATTTGTTAAGTTTATCCTTTTTTTGAAAAATAATTCCTCAAAATATGTTTTTTATTAAGACAGATCAATTAAATATCCAGAAACGTGAGAATGAATTAGTAGTAATGTTTCAACTGACCCTAAAATAACCGATGGCTGCAGCTCTGTTGTATATTTCCTTGTTAAAAACAAACATAAAGCAGATATATGATTTCATACAGTCCTTAAGTTGCACAAGAATATTGAAGAGCTGTCGGAAAGAAGCAAGGCATGAGCTGACAGTGCGATGTGTTTGTGTTAACAGGTCTGCAGCAGCAATAACTACAACTCCACTCCCACATGCCAAAGCGGAGCCCCTGGGGTCTACAGACCTGCCATGGCAACCCATCAGCTGTGAAATCTGCTTTCCTCTTTGATAAACGGTCAAGATGTGACCCTATCTCTGTCCTGCAGATGCCGAGATTTCCTGTCATGCTCTTTCCGTTCTGTTTTTTTTTTCTTTGCTATTTCTCTCGTCGGCGCTCTCTATATCTTTTCACTGTCTTTTTTTTTTTTTTTTTTAAGCTTCACACCTCTCTTTCAAGGCCTGCCTGGACAACCGCATGAAACGCTCCACTCGCCCCTATTTCTCAGCATCATCCATCACTCCGCTCTGCCATCGTCGTCCACCTGCAGCCAAACCCCCACAGGCCACGACGGATGCTAACCAACAAACCCCGGCCCGTTTCTCTTCGCCTCTGGGGATCGGAACACCTCCACAGCACTGCTCCCCAGACGCCAGCCTAACCCAGCACATTCTCCTCCTGAATGCCTTTGCACATGCCAAACTCCCTCTCTTTTACCAGTTTATTGCAAACGGTGCTTAAATTTGCAGTAATTTCATTATTTACTGTAAGCCACTTTAAGGAGTCATCTCACTTCGGCCCGTGTTTGGGCTCCATGCCAGGGATAGTGAAACGGACCCCTGGACCGTATGTGGCGCCTCGACGAAAACAGCTTGACCTCGAAAAAGTCCCGCCTCAAATGATGTGTCTTGGATAAAATATGTTTGATATTAGAGAGGGTATATCAATATCTCACCAGCGGATCGTGTGTTTTGAGCAGGGGAGACGGTGTCACGCCTGCCACCTACCTGACTGCCTATGGGTAATTCATTCACCTTTATGGTTTCAAAAAATCTAAGCGAGTAAAAGGAGATTTAATAGTGTGCGGAGGTCACACTTCATAGGAATGACTTAGTGCGCCTCCTTGGTGAGGTAAAGGCCCGTGAAGCAATGAGCCTTTATTTCTAGCTCAAACGCTTTCTGCCACCTCCTGACCCTGCTCTGCAATGGCGGCCGCCCTCACATGCATCAAATCTAGCCAGGCTTTTCTCCGCCGTCTCGCTCCCTCTCCTCCTTCTCCTCGCGGTCATATTCGACTTTTCACTTCGGCACACACGCCGGCCAGGTTTCTTCCTGTCTGGATGTCTGATGATTTGAACGCCTTCCTCGCCTCCCACTGAAATAACTGAGATAACAAATGCTGCAATACATTAAACATGTTTCCAAAGTATGCATGTTTCACAGGACAACAACTTAAGTAGGAAGAAAAGTACAAAAATAAAAAATAAAGTATCCCACTGTAAATATGAGGATTCCCTTGAGGGGAGAGAAACAAAAATCAAGAATTATGAAGTTTCTGGCAAATTTAGAGTCCCAAGAAACTGTAAAAAGTTACAATGAACCCTAAAAGGTAGGTTGCTTATACAAAAGATGCCTGCCAGGTTGACCTAGCCCTTAATAAGAAATAGTAAGATGCAGCCTTTGCCCCATTTCAGAGATGAAACTTATGAGAGGAGGAGGGCAAGCAGCAAAGCATTGAAAAAAGCCCCCATGAGGATAGACATGCCGAGGATCCTTAAAGGCAGAGTCTCTTCCTCGTTTTTAATTGCAGGGGAGGTTAGGCATTTTCTGTAACCCCTCCACAGCCTATTACAGGTGATGACCAGCACCTGCTCACTCCATTAAAAATAAAAAGAGAAAGAAAAAAGAAAAGTTGGGCAGGATGTAGGAAACAGCGGTAAATTCTCCAGAGGGTAGTTAGTTTAAAACGTACAACTCCTTGCCAGGAGCAATAATCGTTTGCACTCATGCGGTTCGGTAGGTGGTGAGAAGGAATTTGTTTTGTGTCTTCTGAAAATATTTAAAAACTGAAACTCAAATGGAGAAAAAGTTCAGTTAGTTGTACCAGACAGGTGAAGGTTCGTTTGGACACACCTGTGGTAGATTCTAGGTGACAACGCCAGAGAACTGCACTACTTGAACTTTCCACATTTTGTCATATTAAAACTACTTGTATGCAATTTTCCCCACCTTCTTTACTCTGATAAAACAAAGCAAAACTGTCGGCAGAAGTCACTAAGTTGGTAAATAAAGTCCTTTCTTGTGTAATTAGTCTCGTTATAAAAAAGTTTAAAAGCCTCAGAGGTTTTTTAGAGAACACTAGTAATCAAAAACAGCCTTATGAAAAAGCTGGGAAGATATTTTGGGGAACCTTAAGATAGTTTTGAAGTAGCTCCAGAGATTCACAGCTAAAGCTAAAACTAAAGAACCCTGTTGGTGGAAGCGAACAATCTGCACAAACCACAAAATGCCACAGGTCATCTGGGGGACGCAGTAAAGGTGTGAAGGAAGGAGCTCCAGTCAGATAGGAGCAAAACATAACACTGTGGCCAACATACAACTTAATATTTATGGTTGAAAAGCTGGTAAGAGTTGATTGGAGGATCAATCAAAGCCTAATGGAAGATGAAAAGTCACCTTTGGTCAACTAACTGTTTAGATTAAAACGTGTGTTAGAAAGGCCAAGTAAAAGTCTGGCCACCTTTACAACCCTAATTTCAGCAAAATAAAACCTTGTTTAATGGTTGGAAAAACAGAGAAATCTACAAATCTACAAATTGTGTACATTTTAAAGAACCATTGTTTCTTTTATTGAAAAATAAGTTTATTTTTTTATTGTGTTAGATGCTAATATTTGTGGGTAATAATGTAACAAAAAATAGTTTCAAACTTTAAGATAAAAAAATATGTCGTTGTGGACATTTGATGCAATTATTTAACGAAAATATACTAAAAACTTGCATTTGGTATTAGAACTATGCCTAAAAATATTGTTTCTATATCATTTTTAGGCAAACATATTAAGAGTCTGGATGTGGAATGTGGAACTATACATAATTTTCCTTTAACTTAAAAAATAATTTAAAACCATTCCCTAGTGTTGGTAACTTGACAAAATATGAAAATGTTCAATGGTTGGGAAAACTTCTGCGAAACACCGTAGATGGAGTGTATCTCTTAGGAGGGCGACTTGAGGTGTTGCTCTGTCAAATCACTCAAGGGTAACCGGCTTTACACTGAGAGAAGCCATATTTCATGTTATTTAAAGCCACTGATGACTTGAAAGACATGAAGGGAGCTTAGAAAAGCGCAAAAACTCACATAATGATTTAATAAAGTTCTGCATTCAAGGAATCTTGAAAAATGAAAGGAATGGCCTGTGAGTCCGAAATCCTTGTGGAGTTCTCCTTATGTGTTTTAACAGGATGAATGTGACGCTGCTGATGACTTTAATGGGAATTTCTTAATTAATCCAAGTGTAGAATGAAGGATCAAACCCCATGTAGGACTTGTCCCTCCAGCAGAGCAGCAGGTCAACGCCAGCCTCTGCTGGGATCTTTGAAACCAGAGATATAAAGCCTCTGTGTGCAGGGTACTGTTAGAAAATAATGAATAGTGACTTCATTCACTTGAAGCGTGGCTCGAGCTCCAAGTCTGCCAATTAAAGTGTTTTGACATGAAATATGCAGATCCAGTCAAAGCCTTATGTTTGATCGCTTAGGAGTCACCTCAGTAGGTCAGGATGACATGGGTGATGGTAGTAATTTGCTCTTTAGATTTATCGTAGAACCCATTTCTTATTTATTTTTCTGAATGTTAAAGCATTCTATGAAAATGTCATTATAGGACTAGGGATGCCCCAACCAGTTTTTTTTTTTTATTCCTACCGATGCAAGTCAGTTAAGAATACTGTCTGCCAGAACAGAGTCCAATGAGAAATGTAATTAAAATAACTTCTATTTAAATGATTGGAAAATTCAGTAAGTTTAGGAACCAACTATCAAATGATGTTCCAGAAGAAATGAAAATTGTTTTCCAGATACAGGTATTACAGGTAAACCTTAATATGCTGGCTAGGGATGGGAATTATCTTACCGTTTTAATTTATGGATGTCTTTTCATTATAAGAATTGTGACCAGTCATCAGAATTATAAAGATCATATTTGAAAACTCTAAAATGATTCTTGGTTTTTTTTTAAACCTTTTTTCCACTGTTTCTATCAGTATGGCATTGATTAATTAAAGAAATATGATTTAAATGCAGTTTTAGTGATATAAATGACATTTCTTTATGTAACCAGTGTCCTAAGGAAGCCAGTTTTGAATTAGAATGTTTTTTACCCACAGTAATTGTTTACCATTTAAATCTTCAAGAGATCCCCAGCTACCATGAGTCAGTTTCGGACTTTACGTGCCTAGCAACAGTGTTAACAAACTTCATCCTAGGGGTGCCTTTTATTTCTGTTTAAATTCTCCTCTCAGTGCATACAAATATTTCCAGGACATACCATTGCATTGGTGTCGGTGCTCATCTCGATCTTTCCTTCAAACGGTCCCCATGTCGTGCCCACAGGAAGCTGCTGCCGGCTGTGGATTCGACGCTCTCCATCTTTGAGGAACGCGTCCAGCTCCCCTAAAAGCAAAGCCGCGTAAAAATAGTTTGTCAGAACTCTCGTTCAAATCTCAATCATGTTCAGACTAAATCTTTTAACCTGACACATGGACTATTCTTACCGCATCAAATCCCTACACAAAACTGTGAAGGTTAAAGCCAGGCATTCTCAGCATGGATTAGTAAATCAAGCGAGCATCCATCTGATGATGTTCCTCAGATGCAGGAAGCCCTAACCTTACTTGAAAGGTGTCTTGTGTAGAGATAATCTCTGTGAGACAGTGCAGGCTCACTGGCTGCTAAGGGGAGCTGGTGGCAGGCCTATGTCTGTTGTTCCAGGAAAGCTGGAGCTGCAGTTAATTAACAGTGGGACCGGATAGCACTGTTAGTACTACCAGGGCTCGCCTCCTCGATACGCACAGCTATCTTATCTCTTAGATTCAGCGTACCTTTTCCAGCATGGCGATTAATCAAATAGTTATGATAAACCTCATGATGGGCTATGACGTGGTTTAAAGAGGAAGATGTTCCCAGCATGTGGGTGAATGAGCTGAAGAGAGAAAGTATGCAGCAGTTTATAGTTCAAACTGGTTGCTCTTACAACATCAACAAGCCAGATGGTTCAGAAAACTGTAATAAAGATGAAACTCATTTTTATTAGTGCTTGGATCACGAATAAGAAGTTCAAAGGTTCCAGGATCGACTCTTTACTGGAATCTATTTAGAAAAAGTTATATTTAAGGTATGGTCAGGTAGATTCTTCAAAGCCCGCATACCTAGGCTATTGGTACACTACAAAAAAAAAAAAAAAAAAAACATGGCAAACTATTTTGTAGAACCTTAGTACACAAAAAAAGGCAAAGAAAACATAACTTTCAATAAGATTGTTTTTGTATACACATGATTGTTTTCAGTCAATAATACTTGAATATTGATTAAAAAAGTACTATTTTCATTGGGAGACTTAAAAAAATATAGAAAACAAAAAAAATGCCAGTAAAACTAATACTTTCTTGGACCAGTATTTACCGTAATCATTTCTGATTATTGTTGGAGGAAAACTGCACACAGTATGGTAAGGCATATTACTCTGCATTGAAATACATCGAAAAAAACATTAATAAGTTATATTTGAATTTAAGAAAAATAACCCTTCAAAATAACTGATTACAGTACAATAACTCAAATACAAATCCCAAACATGTTAAAGCAATCAAATCCATCCCTAGTTCACCCAGTGTGGGTCAAAATAACCAAAATTTAGTTGTTGTTTTTTTCCATCACCCAGAACTTGGGTGATGGAATGAATGCTTACAAACCAGACACGCGTTGTTAACAGTGTGTCTTTGAACCTGTTTGTTAACATTTGAGGCCACGAGGTTTCCAGGGCCTTCCATGTGCGCTGAATGAGCTACAGTGATCAGTGAACTTTGTGATGCGTCTGCTTTATAATGACCTATTCAGCGTTGGCCTACTCTGTAAATATCAAGCGTGTATCTTGCGGTGCACTTTTGTGCCTGTGTGTTGTGTAGGTATGGAAATTTGAGCTCTATGTGCTGCTTCGCATGTAGAGCCATGCGACCAAGGTCGTGTCTAGAGGTGCCGCCAGCTACAAACGACCCACGCTGGTCACGTTACTCATTAATGGTGGTCAGTCCTGCAACTACAAAAAAGGTAAATGTCACCTATCATTAAAAAAAATAAAATAATAGTAAAAAGACGTGCCCTTTAAAGCAATATTTGGATGAATGTACATATGAACGTAATGAAACATCAGTACATGAGCTCAGTGTTTACTTATGCTTTGGAGAGATTACACGGTTTTGGAATCACTCTTAAAGTCAGATATTCTCGACAGCTTTATCTCATCCTTTCCCTCCCTTTGTATCTGCTGCAACGCCGCCACCCTCCACCCTCGCTCCTGCTGTTGCATGATGCCTTCCTGGTGATGCAGTGGAAGGTGGGTAAGCTCATTACACAGAAATAATTAAAGACTGGTGCACAGCTGGCCGTCATCACTGAGAGCAACAGCCACCGCTTGATGCATTCTGTTTGTCCTCAGATAAGACCCACGGCCTTTAACCGCTTGGATGCAAGTTCCTTTTTAGCCCTGCTTGACACACACGCACGTGCACACAAAAAAGCCTTTCCCAGCCAACAACTCTGGCTGTTTCTTCTCCTCGTTGCATTCAGGGTGGGGCTTTTAGTGTGAAGGAAATAAATGCGAAAAAAAAAAAACAAGGTAATTTGTAGGTGCAAAGAGAAGAGATAATAAAGAGAGGATATGATATAATTTGTGCCGTCTGTGGTCCGCCATGTTTAGGTGCCAGTTGAGAGCATCTCGCACCAAATGTTGCCGGAGGACCTTGGATCACAGATGGCTCGTCACATCTGTTGCAGACACAAGTGGAAGGTCTCCACAAAATAGCAGCCATGGCAGAAAAACCCCCCTAAAAAACTCGACTTTCCCTGGACTTGTTTTAATTAACCTTTCTATTTCATTGATATTATTTGCATAAACCTCCCTGTGATCAATTTAGGCATTCCTCTTGCCGAGGGATTGGTGGAAAGTCAGTGACTTGAAGCGATCAGCCGAGGTTCTTCAGGAACTTTCACCAGCTAATATTGTTAAAAGAATTTGAATATGTTCTCATGATTGCTTGAGGTATGGAATTGATCTGTTTTTTATCATTTATGTTAGTCATTATCGCTTCTGAATATTTTTCACTTGGCACACAAATGAATCCAGAATGAAAAGCCAGAAGTCAAAACGTTTAACTTAAACAGCAGGCAGAACCAAATGGAAAGCTTACAAAACTAACCATCCATTGCTTAAATGCCACAAGCTTGGCAATACAGTCCAAGACCTCGACCCGTCCCTCCTCTGAATCTCCAACCAAACTTCTCCACCACCTTCAACCCCTACTCCCACTGCCTCAACGCCACCACCCCCCTCACCCCCACCCTTCGATAAGATCATCATCTGTCGCTAGACTCTAGGGTCTTACCATGCACTCCGCAGATACTTGGCAGACCAAAGAATGTCTCTTTGTGTGGTGGAGATCCTCCTCAGATAACACCCAAGATGCTCCATGCTGGCATCTGTTTCTTTTTTTTCTTTTAAAGTGTGCATGCGTGTCCCGTCTTTCGTTTTTGCTGCGGTTTAGAAAAAAATTGGTGATTTCAGTGTCATACAACTGAAAGCTAATGAGTTCCTCAGTGGCAGGACGCCAGCCTGCTGGGATCTAAAGAATAAGTGGGTGTGAACCATTGACAGGCAGAGAAGTGCACTGCCACTTTCTACCTTTGAATGATATTATTAGATATAATGAAGGGATTTTCAAGAATTCTTTAGGGTGTAACTTTCTCTATTCACTTCAAGTTATATATGTAGAAGAATTTGGTTACACAAAGTATACTCTGCATTAGCCGATTACCCAGCCTTGCTGTGCCTAGAATCTTTGCAGTGGTTATTTCATTCAAACCAAACACTGCATGTTTTTTTATCATAGGAAAATGCAAGTAAAGGAAAAAAAAACATTATGCTACTGGTATTTATCCTGATAGCACAATAAAAACCAATTATAGATTATTTATTTTGCCATTAAAATACATTTGAACACAGGGACAACACACTTTTATGGAATTGATGTAGGAACACAGCATTGACACTGGTTTTTGTGATGACCCTGGAAAAAAGTACAAAAAAAACAAACAAAAAATAAACAGTACAAGCTCCATACAAAATATAATTCCTCTTAAACTTGGCCATATTTAGTAATTTTATGATAAAATGTTTTTTTTTTTACTTTAAATTTGTCATTCCACACATACTGTAAATGTTTTGTTGCGCATCAGGAAGTTTACTGTGGAAATACAGTCTGTAGTTGTACAATGATGCATCATGGGTACATAATACATGTCAGTTGCGGTCAAGGGGGAGAACATGAGGAGAGGAAATGGAACTTTAGCATAAATAGTCTTCATCATTTCCAAATAGGAGCATCAATGTAAGCGACTAATCACTCAAAACCTTAAAACCTCAACAAAGACGTCAAACCTTATTCAACTGAAGGTTTACAAACCAGTCAAATATACTGCAGCATTAAAATTTATCAAGACAAATTATTTAGGCTAAGCAAGATAAATGTATTTAAAGTTATCAAAAACACTAAAGCGCCAAACAAATAATTGGCTCTGCTATCGGCAGATTAGTGGAAGTATGCCCACTTTTGTCGATCAGCTTCCCTGCTAAAAATAAAAGCAGTCCCGCAGCATGATGCTGCCAATTGACATGTAGCTCTGGGTTCGACTGTAATACCCTCTGTAAATCTTATACTCCTTGTAATGCTGGTTAAAAATATAATGGGTATGACTGACAAAGTGATTCAACTAGGATTCATGAAAATAAAACAAAAAAACTAGACGTATGTATTTATTTATTGTAAATCTCTTTAAGATATCAAATAATATTCCATATTCCAAATTGCCTAATGTTACTTTTATAAAGTATTATATAAGATTATATTTATTTTTTTAATCAATTTACACTAAGTTCACAGATCAATTCATATAAAATTTGCCGCCTCAAGTTGTCTTAATAACAGAGACAGATGACAGAATTTCTCTAGAGCAGACTCAGAGCAAAGAGACCTGACCAAGGTGTGTTTAGCATCAATTTAACTTATTTAACTGGTTCAAAAATTCCACTTCAATGAAAACAGCTTGCCTGCCGCATACAAAGAAATAGCTTGATTAGGAACCTTTGGTTATTTCACCTCTGTACGGTTATCTAGAGTGGATTAACAGTAAGGACGGATGCTGCAGGAAAACAAAGAATGAGTGAGAGCGGTCGAGAGGCACACCGCGCTCCAGCTTCACGCGGCAGACCATCCTTCTTGATATCAAGCAGCGCCTTTGAATCAAAGCAAATAAATTACTGCCGTTCAAAGTTCAATAACCTGTGTGTGGCAATTCACAGACGTCCCACTGAATCCCAGTCATCTCCACAGATAGGCTGCGTTATAGAGCCGGGCAAATGGGCTATAAATTAATATACCGTGAGAGAAGCCATATTGGATGAAATGGAATGAGCTGTATCGGTTCAACAAAAGGTTCCACATCTTTAAAGCAGATATGCGATATGGAATTTTACAGCTGAAGGAGAAATGTCACAAAGATTTGATAAGAGAGCGATGAACTTTCTTCCCCTTGTGCCCAAACTGCTATTATCAGGTCTCAGTGAGCGAAATGCATCATTTAGAACCAGCAGCCCACACTATTATCTTTGAGAAGGGCATTTGTTTTAATATATTGGAATACCCCCCCTCCCCCACACCCCCACATTCAGACACACACTCCCACAGAACCCTTTTTAGACCTAAACCACTAATTTAGATGTAGGGGCCATTTTGAACTGAAGTTTCCAGCCAACGCGATGACTTTAGCATCTTTTTAGAGAGGGATATGATGTGGGGCTGTTGATGTAGGGGGGTTCACTCCCACTTCAGGTCAGAATTGTCAGACTTGTTTTCAGGCTGCAGACAGCTTGGGGAGAAAGAGTTAAACAAGTCAAAGGGATTATGGCATTTCTGCTGTGACACTCCACATATAGGCTAAGCAGGGGGTGAGGGCAGCTATAGAGGTCCGTCAAATAGAGGAGCCTGTTCTTGTTGAGAGAAGCATCGATTTTTCAGACTCGTCTTTTGACATTTTCAGATTCTCGTCTACATGGAACACAGTGTGTAGTGAGAATGAAAGAATAAACGCACTTGCCAATAGGTTTGCACACACCGTCACGCTGTGTTGTTCTATATATTGCGTTTTAAGTTCTGTGCACCCAAGCTTTTAATGCATGTTCAAAAAATAGGCCAATATTCTTAGTATTGTTTTTCAAATGTTATTTCAATTACAGATAAGGCCAAATTGCTTTATTTTATTTCAAGTTCACAAGGCCAGGTTGCCCTTTTTGTTTTTGCAAACTGCAAATAGACAAGATGCAGAAAATGTTTTGCAGGTTTTATTGCTCCTTTAAACAATTTATTACAGGAAACTAGACACAAGTTTACCTAGTACAGATTTTTGAAAGTGTAGGTTATAAGCCTTCAAATTAATTAACATACATAGAAATGTTAAGGCATTTTGAATGTTGGCATTGGGTAAACCGTTTGAGAAGAAATGTTATTATGCCAAATCAGCTACCAAGGAATTTGGTAGCTTTGCAAAAAAACAAGCTCAGATCTGCGCGTTGGTGCAGATTGTCCTCAGAAATTGGCAGTTATTTCAGCTTTTTCTATGTTATACCAAGCCAACTTCTTCCTAGTTTTCTGATGGTGTATCACATTTGTTCTTAGATTTATAATTACAATGGCCACCAGTTTGCATAACTTAGTCAAATAACAAAGTCCTCTGAACAACTTCATGCAGTTCTATAGATCACCTGAAGGGGGTTCTCATTTTGTATTTTGAAAATACTGGGTTCCTATATATGTATAGGCTGATTCCCATTTTAAAGTAAATCTTGTTTTATTGTCTACTATTATGTATAAAAAACAATAGTAACACATTCATTTGATTTTAAATTTAGATGTAAATCTACACTCAGTGACATTTTTATTTAATTTCCCTTTGGGATAGATATTATAAGTATTTTAGATTTTTTTAAACTGATTGTTAAGAATAGAAATACAGATTTGCTGCTGCATGCAGACCAAAAGCTCAACTCTGCAGCACAACAACAGAGCCACAGTGGTTTGTTGTCATTGAACACCTGAAATATACCAGCTGTCAGCCACTCCGTCTCATCAAAAGGCCCAGAGAAGTTAGCAGCAGGCTGGCTGACAACAATCTCTGAAGCATCCATCTTTAGCCAAGCACTGCCGTTCCTATTGAAGGCATGTAAAAAGAGACAGCAAAACTTAAAGAATGACTGTCCTCACACGCAGATATCACAAACAACATCTAGAGGACACAAAGCGGTCCTACTGCAATCTGATCTGTTTAAATGCTTTTCTTTCAAATTTCAAAAGCATCAAAGGCACATTACTCCACCTGAGTGTGACAGCATGAGTGAGGGATGGTTAGCGTGTGGGGTGGGACTGCATGCTTGGGTGACAACAGGATAACAAAACCAATACTGGAGCTATAAAGGTAGGTTGCTGTTTAGCTGTTTGAATCTTGCTGTAAAGTAACTTGTTTTTGTCAACAAAAAAAAATTGCGTCTCACCAGAAACAACCTGATCATTGGTTTTAAAGGTATAGAAGTTGCGGATGTCACTGTAATGAGAGCCCAGAGAAGGTCACCTGCTATCAGGAGCTTTGAGTAAAGCACTGCTTCCCTCTCTTTACTTTTTGGTGCACAGTGCCAGTCAGCTGGTTGAAAGAAGTATAATTTTTGTGTCACCAACATGAAACATTAAGTCTGGATTTTTAGGAAATATGCCTGGCAGGAAAAAACATGGACATCCATGGGTGACAGCTAAAGCAACTTCTCACATCAAAGTGCTTTGCAGCTCCAAATGGCAAACAGCAACTCCCTCTAGACATCTTAGCTATTCACTAGGTAAAACAAACTGGCTGTATTATGTTACTTACGGGTCCAATCTGTATTTCTTCTGTATTTCTCTATTAAATCAGTTTTTACTGAAATCCGTATCCAGATCAAAGATGAAGGAAGCTAATAAAAACAGAAATCCTTGCTCGCCCCAGCCATTGTTTACATCCAATTTTACCAGGTCTGGTGCAGAATTATGATGACGTCGCACATCAACAAGATAAAGGTCAGATAAAAAGCCAAATGACCAGTCTGAGTGCAAATATTTAGAGAACTCTTGGATATGTTTTGGATTGGGTACCCATTCCACATGGAATTAGACTGACGCTGGTTCTGGTACAAAATATCTGATTTTGATTGACGTCTAACCTCACAGATTTGATCACGTATAGTTCTGTAATTTTGATTTTTATTCATCTCAAAAAAGTGCATCAAACTGGAAGCTCGCAGTTACAGACCACAAAGGCTGGGAGTTCTTAGTTTTGATGCATCAAATGAATCTATTCAGATTTGAACATGATCAGAAAAGATTAATGAAAATTTGCTTTTTTTTATTTTTTGGCTAACGGATTGATGCTTCTCAGGCCAATAGGTTCATAATTTTACAGGCGACAGGGATCATTGTTTTTCTGTTAGATTATTACTTACTACTTAATGTATATGTGTTTTAAACCAATATGTGGTTTTAAAAGCATGATATTATAGCTCAAGGTTCTATTTTAAGAACCTCTAACTGGCCTATGAAACTGATTCGTAATGTAGATGTGCATTTCGACAAAGAAGCAAAAAGCGATGGCACCCAGTAAACATAGCCTTTTCTCATATGATCTGCGGTTAATTCAGAGAGTAATTTTTTAAGCAGCTACTCGTGCATCTTCTCCCTAGTAATTTACCAGGCTGTAACTTCCTCTGTTCAACAGGGAATTCTGTTTATTTATTTCCTTGGTGACCTACTTGTCTTTTGTGAGTAGGTTTTAGTGTGAGCAGTTTGACAGTCACCAGATAAGATGGATTAAGCTCCTTTTCATCCAGTTTTGATGTAAACAGCGTAAAAAGCGGGTTAAATCATTGAGTTTCAGGAGTATTTTTAAATGCCTGGAGATGGTGCGATAGGGGAGCTAAACCTAAGACTCCGAGTGCCACTAAAGGCCAAGGTGACGGGTTTCAGAAGAAAGGGTTTCATTGGTCTCGGGGTGGGCCCACCTTTCATCGCTCGAAGAGAAGATGCACGAAGAGTGAAACAAAATCCGGCAGAGCATCAAACAGGAGGCCTCTTGCCTTGGGTGGGAGACGGAGGATGTCTGTGAGGGAGCGTGGATGTGGGATGGTTTAGTTTCAATGGCCTGGTACGCGCCTGTGTGCGTACACTGTAAACTCTAATTCCATAATTAAACGAGAACCAAAATACATCCACAAATAATCTGCTGATGTAAAGCAGAAAATACAGCTACCGGATACAAAATTAAACAACCCAGTTTACAGAGGAATAAAACAGCCAATAATTTGATCAACCCCCTCCCATAGACCCACTCTTTCTCTTCCCACTTCCCCCAGACGTGATCTGATGCTCCTGTAACACGCGCAAAAGAACTGACAGCCGTACAATCACGTGAGGCGGGCGCGGCCAATCCCGAGCTTGCTTGTTTTTTTTAAGCAGCGTGGCGATGAAGCCACTTGAGGAAAAGAAAAAAGGTGAAGGGGCGTCTGAAATAACAAACAAACGGAAGGCGCTGAGCGGCTCAGACGCCGCGTGGAGCGTGTTTGCTTATCGCGTGTCACATCTGGCCCATGCCGAGAGGTTCCGGGTTCAGAACGTTTCTGAGGGGACATATTTAGACACGTTTCGTGGACGTCTGTTCCCCCACTGCTCCTCATGTCGGTGACAGGGGAGAGTAATCCTATACACAGGCTGCTATTGTGAAATGAGAAACTAGCCTCCTTCACTGCCAGAGACCAGATGCACCTCACTCCCTCTCCTGCTCTCTCTCTCCCTCTGTCCTAATCTGTAAACGACTTAAAGCAGCCTTATCTCCGGGCTCTTCTGCTTCATTTCATGCTTGATTTACTTTAATTTGTCTGATAGGGCACAAGGATTTGGAAATGGCCCATCTTTCGGTGGAAAATGTTCTGATTTTTCTCCAGCATTGTTATGTGGAGGTTTTTGACTTTTCTCTCCCCCCTTTCTCACTCCTCCGCCTCTTTTCTCCATCTCCATCTCTATTCCTCCTTCACTCTTTCTCTCTCCATCATCTTCCTTTTTTCCCCTTCTTCTGTAATGTCTTCTTCTTTTGAGGGATGGCGGTGGTGGTAGTGGTGGGGGATCTTGCTCCGGTGCAACAGTCTGTTTGAGTGCATTTAGATTCGAGCTAACGCAGCACAAACAAGTTCGCCGTGCAGTGTGATTTTCTGATGGGAGAAGACGACACTGGACTCGTGTTTGCCTTTCAGCTCCACACTGGGAGCAGAGCAGCCGAGTGCTTCAAACCACAAAGATCTTATGTTTAAGTTAAGAAGCGTCTGGCCCTACAGTTTAGTGAGTGGGTGAGCGGCTGGTGGTGATAAAGTTCCTCCACAATGACGGAAGAGGACAAGCGACACGTCTGCAGATGCCTCGAATTCTCTCTTTTCCCCTCTTTGCCGGCAGAAGCAACACACTTGCACAGCTTGACTGGCGGCTCTGATCACTAAGACATTTTCCCTACTTCTATTTAGTGACTGAATGACAGTTCAATTCTATGATAGGTTAGACGTCTGTATATTACCATATTCAAAATAAACTCTATCCACTCCTATTAATGAACAAGAAAACCCAGAAAAAATGGCAGAGATGTCATACAGTTCTATCAGGGCTCTCAAAAGTGTACACATCCCTGGTAAAAAGTCTAGTTTTTCTAAAAGTTTTTATGCAAATATCTTGAGACATATAATAAGTACATTTTTTAACCCTTGCTTGTTTTGAGTGCTGTACTCTGGCTAAGCCAAACCAAAATTCCTCTAATATGCAACAGAAATGTTTTGTCAGATGTCTCCCCAGATGTGAAGCCATGGAGAACTGTCCTTCTGGACTAGATGCTTTATATTCTGTAACCCTATCCTGGAAGAGGATATTGAAAGATGGTTATCCCAGTAACTCAATGTCCTTGTTTTTCTGCTAATAACATTTTACTTCTGTTCAACATAGAAGGTACACCTACATAAGTTGTTCTGCTTCTTTGTTTGTCTTCTGTCTTCTCAAACCAGAGAGCCGCTCGTATTGAGCCAGGTTTTACTGGAGGTCTCTTCCCGTTAAAGCGTCGCGACATACATGCTCAGGATGCGGGATTGCTTTAAAGTCAGCGACATAATACGAGGGTTTATCTACTGTCTCTGCATTCGGGTCCATGAGGAGTGAACGCCAAAAATGCAATGCAATCTGCTGGGTTTCCTTTAATTGAAATTATTTGAATAATGCACTGTTTGACATCTAGGATTAATTGGAATGCATGGAGGATTGAATTTAAGTTGTACTCTTGTAAATTGCCTTAAAGAGACATTTTGTAAATGTAATTTACGTAAATGAACCAAATAGAACTGAAATTAAACCTTCTCCCTAGTCCAAAACATGGATCGACACATCAACTAAAAGCATACTCCTTGATAGAAGTTCCAGGAGTTGCAACTGTTGCTGTTGCCATTTCAGCAGCCTTCCCTGCCCGTTCCAGTCTAATTTGTTAAATAATCTCGGAGACATCAGGTTTTACTCCAAGTGTTAATAATTATCTTTACACACACACACACACACACACACATATATACATATACATATATATATATACAGGAAGTTAGGAAACAATAAAATAATTCTGAAGTTATTCTGTTAGTCTGAGTTACACAAGATGCATCATACAGGACCCAATCAGAGACAACTTTCATTTAAATCTGCCGTAAAAAAAGGTGAGACTAAAAGGAGAAAGTGTTAAAATATATATATGAATAAATAAAAATTACTGAGTGCACTAGTTTTGTAAAGAATGTTACAAATTTACCTATACAGGCAAGCAGAAGCACATTAGGGGAAGTAACAGGGAGACGATTGAAATTCATCTCACAGCCTGAATTTACTTAACTGCGGGTGTGCGCACGGCGATAAACGGAGTGATGATCCGGCAACACGTCTTTATCCATGCTTTGCTTTAATTAACGATGGCTTGTTTGTTGAAAAGATGATTAATATGCCAGTGAAAATTGCATAATTGAATACCACAACACTCGCACGATCAGGGGGAGAACATACCATTTTTTTAATAAACTTTTGAGTGTCACGACTATTGCTTTTATTGTGGGAATTTTAATTGACTTGACATGCAGGCCCCGCCCATATTCCAACCTCTGAAGAAGCAGCATATTTGGCATGACCATCCCCAACAGAAGAATCTTACCAATCAGTGTTACAGAAGTGCTCTATTAGAAATGTGCTATTCAGACAGGAACAATACCCAAAAGTATAAAAAGCATAACCTTTTCACATTTTGTGAAGTTACAGGTGCAAGCTTCAATACACAATCAAGCTTCAATATATAATTTTTATTAAGTTTAGTTTATGATTGACTACCCGTAAGCAATGCTTAACTGTTTGCTCAGAAGAATTAAACACTTTTGTAAACAGAAATGAACCAAAGTAATATTTTTAAACTGTGGAAGAACGCCCGAGTACTAGAAGAGAACCTGTGCATGCTCATCCAGATTTGAACCCAGGACTTTGTTGCTGTAGGACAACAGTGCTACCAAAACTAAAATGCACTGGCACCATAACATTCCATCCCTACAATGAAACATGGTGGTCTTTAGGAGGGATGGGAAAGAAGAACAAGATTCCGTGCGGCAAGGAGAAAAATCTGAAAAACCCCAAAAGTAAGACCTAATAATGGCTGCAAAAAACGTAAAACTGAGGCAGAGGTTCATCTTTAGAAGGACAACCCGCGTGGACATACAGCCAGACCTGAGAGCGGTTTAGATGTAATCACATTTAAAATAGTCCAGGCATAAAGCAAATTTAAGATATATCTTAACACTTAAAAATTGCTCTTAGTAGACAATTTGTATCCAGAATGATTGAGCTTGATGGTCCGGGGTATGAATACTTTTAGAAAAGTATTAAAGAGTTGGATAAAACTTTAAGATACAATTGAATGGAAGCTGTCTAAAAGTAAGACTCCACACATGCATATAAATTTATGCACAATTTGAGGATTTAAATTGAAAAAAATAAATAAATACAAAAAAATATAATCCAGCTAGAAAATTTAAAAAATATATATATTTAACCCAAAGTCGCTCAAGTAGAAGTTCAATTTAAAATGGGCCCAAGAAATGGAAGAATTCCACATGCGAGTAAGTTTCAATTGAGGAATCCAAAGTTTACCCAGTGTTATACCCTCCAGCGGTGCTTGAACGGAAGTCTCCATGCTAATGCTAAACACACACATCACACATTCAACCAATTACAACGATACCTCTTCAAAAAAAAAAAAAAAAAAAGAAAAAAAGGTGAGCAGCTACAGAGCCTCGGAGGGGCAACCACTGCAGAAAAAACTCATTTTAAATAACGATGCAATGGGTCTCACACGCCCCCCCAGGGCAGAAACGCCACCACCACCACCTGCTGCGCATTAACGCTGCCACACTTAGTAGAAACTCTATCTTTCCACCCTTTTTCTGTAAATCTTTAGGCTTGTTCATGTGTAGTCATAATTACTGTCAAAAGATTTTGAGTGGACAGAAATGCAGCTGAAATGTGGACAACACAGCCTGGAAGTGAATGATCTTATTATGGCATTCTCACTTCGCACACATCCCACGGATACATACTAAAAAAAAAAAAAAAAAAAAAAAAAAAAAAAATATATATATATATATATATATATATATATATATATATATAGTGACATTTTCCTCTGATGATAAGAATGGTGATTGCATTTTGCCCTATTTTAGATTATATAATTAACAACCATGAAGTTCCCTCATAAAGCCTCTTATATAGCGGATCAGTGGCTAAATTTGCATCAAGGCGATGCAGCACAGGAGTACAGTGATTTGTCTAATCTCTTGTTGCATATTTCATCATTCATGACTGTGTGGGGTTGTAGAGGTGGGGGGATGTTTTCTCCACACGCAGGTGATAATACAGACAGTGCGGGGCCTTTGTTGACAATCTCTTAAGGAACAAATCTATTTAGAGGCAACAGACACTGTTTACATTTAGCACTTTGATTGCAATTTAATTTTACATCACCAAGAGCCCAGAACTCACTGAGAAGCTACTGATGGACTTTCATCATCTGTATCAGCAATCACAGTGTCAGTCATGTTTTGTGAGACTTGTCAGAAGACTTTGAATAAACCTCTGGAGGAGAGCGATAAAACCTTCCCTTACTGTGGAGGAATTGCAATGATGCACGTCCAAATTTCTTGATTACATGACGAAGGGAGAGGAGTCTAGTCGGGGCGGGGGAATAAAACCTTAAACGAAAGCCTGTGCTGAAAGTTTTCAGTTTGCTGATATAACAGTCAAGTGTGTCTATAAGTCTACTTAAAACGCTTAGGTATCAGGGGAGACAGCCGCGACACCCTCTTCTTATGATTCTGTCGAGACAGTACACTATCAAACCTTTCTTAGCGCTCCCAAGCTACATTTCCGGTGACAAAAGCTTTGCGAAAGCCTCCTGAAGGATTCATCTATATCCTAATATTTCCAATCCAATTTAAGTGGAGCAGCCGGAGTGGTCTGAGCACGAGTTTACCAATCTTTGCTTTCCAAGACTCCGCATGCTGAAGGCTTGAGGGGTTCAATCAATGGTGCTTTGATCTCGGCTGGAACCATAATTATTTAACATTGTTACAAGGATTTCTCTAATCCATCCTACCATTAAATCCCTTTTACACCCTCATCTACTGCAGCCTAATCTGCATCTGGGTGCGCCGTTTGTCTGTCTGCTTCATTTTGGCTCTCCCCTCCTTCCCTGACAACACCCTGACTTTATAATGGACTGAGTTAGAATGAGTTAGAACATTGTCTTGTTCCCTGAGAGCAGCTTGACTGTTGAAATGTATTCTCTGCAAAATTGCTTCTAATTATTTGTGCTTTAAAACAGCAAATCTGAAACTGTAGATTTAAAAGTAGATCCACACTGAACAACAAAGTAAAGGACCATAGCTTGTCTTTGGAGCAAGTACTAGCCATTTATAAACGACAATTTAGGAAGAGAAGTTTGGGAAGCAGGGGAACATACCTTATCTTGTATATGTTTTAAACCACCCAAAATTTAGAAGAAAGACAAGAAGTCAACTTAACCAAGCGAATATGTTTATGGCAAATATCCTCAATATAGTGAGGTCCAAGTTTAATGAGCACATTTTGCGTTGTCATAGTTTTTCGAAATAAATAATAAGGTTTTGTGCATTTAAGTGAACACATTCTTAGAGCGTTATAGCAAATTACATTTGTGATGAAGCAGAGATAAATATTGAGAAGCCAAAATAAAACACGATTACTGGTCATTTAGAGTTCAGAGTGAGTACTGATTAAAGTGTTGAGTGAGTTTTAATTTCATTTTTTAAAGGATTGTTTTTACTCAATTGTTCCTAAGTTCTAATGATGTAAACATAGGTTATTATTCTACTGCACGATTGAAACTATATAGGTAAAAGAATCAGTTTACTTTGGAAAACATAGAATAAAATAAAAACAGAAATGGAATTAAAAGAATTAGTAAAACGCTCAACTAGAATAAAGAAATTAATTAAAATTCATTTCAGTGGCTCCTTTTTTTATTCTTACAAATAAAGAATGATATGAAAAGTAATGCAGTAAAAATGATTCATATAGAATAGAAGTACTCAATAAACCTCACTGTTAAAATTAATTAAGCTGGAAAGCCATTGTGTACATAAAGTACTTCTTCTCCAGGTTGAAGCGGGTTTATTAAGAGAAATTCCCTCATCACTGACTGTTCCCTTGACCTTACTCCAATTATTACTTTGAACAGGAAGATTGAATTTTATCTAGTCCTTCTAGAGAATTGTTGATGAAATCGAAGAGATCGTTCATTTTTAGTCGTCTTAAAAGTTTAACCCCATCTGTTCATATTGATGATCATTTTGACCTCCCGACATGAAGGGGCTCTTCGTCCTGTTGCAAATCTTTGCCTGTGTTTCAAACCGATATAAATAGCAGCACCAACATTTGTTGAGGCACCTGCCACAGTATCATGGCCATCTGGTCCTTCCTTTCTCCTACCTTGACATATGTGCATTAAACCTGAAATGGCCATTGTTTTATTTTTTTTTCCTTTATTTTTTTCTTTGGAGGGTGGCAGTAGATGGCTTGGCCACAAATTCCTTCTGGGTTGGCTGGAGTCAAAAGTGGGACAGGATGTGTATGTTTGATGTCTTGAAAAGGAAAGAAGAGGGGTGTAACATAAATGTTTATTGATGTGTGAGTGTTTGAGCGAGCGTGAGTTTGTGTGTGATGGTCAGGTGAATCAGATGTCCACTCCTTTGGATTACACCTGCCTCTCCGTGGCAGATGCCCAACTGGCTGAAGAAACCTGGCCATCAGGGGGGGACCAATAGAAGAGATTTGTATAAAAACATTATCAAATTTCTCCTGCAGCGACCCCAAGACATTAATTTCCTCCAAATATCCTTCCATTCGGTGGGTCACTCATTTTATAACTTGTAAAAACTCACTGTTCCGTGATAGCAAGTTTTTGAGCCTGGAAGCTGTTGTGTATGCGTTCTCAGAAATCCTTTTTAGTATAAACTGTACAACCAACATTTTTCATGTAATTTCCCTACAGAGGAAAAAAAAGTGGCTTATAATCAAAGCGTCTCAAATAACCTGAGTTGAACCTGAGTTGAACTCAGGTTTTCCAGAGTCTGGTAACCAATCCATCTGTGCCTCTTACTGTAGCCTCTCTGCTTTGTAAATGCCCTTGCCTTTCAAACTCCATGGCCTTAGTTTGTACCACAAGCTTTTTGATGAAAACGTGCCTGCAGTAACCCCGATAGCATCAACAGGGTGGTATTTTCTTTTGACTTAGGAGTGATTTTCTTCAGCCAAAGAGCAAATGTTACACTGCTTTGGGTAACGCTCTAAGTGACCTGAACTTTCTCGTTCACAACCCAGTTTCTAAGGGGAAGTCATTTATATTATCTATCTATCTATCTATCTATCTATCTATCTATCTATCTATCTATCTATCTATCTATCTATCTATCTATCTATCTATCTATCTATCTATCTATCTATCTATCTATCTATCTATCTATCTATCTATCTATCTGTCTGTCTGTCTGTCTGTCTGTCTGTCTGTCTGTCTGTCTGTCTGTCTGTCTATCTATCTATCTATCTATCTATCTATCTATCTATCTATCTATCTATCTATCTATCTATCTATCTATCTATCTATCTATCTATCTATCTATCTATCTATCTATCTATCTATCTTTCTATCTATCTATCTATCTATCTATCTATCTATCTATCTTACATTTACCTTCATCTACTCTTTCTTTCTTAAGTCCTTGGTATTTATCCAATTTCCTGGTTACCTTTTTTTTCCGATTTTTGCATGTGCCACATTGAGACATTAAAGATAAAAGATTAAATTAACTTTATTTGCCAGGTTTCTTTTGGTGTAATTACACTGAGGCAGCCATTTGCGGCGCCAGGTAGGCAGTTGCGCAAAGGGTCTTGCCTAAGGACCCACACTGGATGCTGTGGTGTATTTTGCCATGACCTTCCAATTGGAAGTCAGGCAACATACCACTTGAGCTATCCAGACATATGTAATTCAGGACATAGCCACATAACTCACTTTGTCATATTAATTTGTCCATCAGCTTTTTGGAATAAAAATGTATAGTATGAACAACCAATTCGCAGTTTAGCTCAATCTGAATGAAACTGTAGTCCAAATTAGAAGGATGCTTTATGCAGATTGATAATCTGAGTTGAGTGCATTTAATCAACTGTTTAGATTATGTTAGTCTAATTGTCGAAAAACTGACCTGTCTTGAGTCAACAAGCCGCATTCCCGTCTTCAGTGGCAAAATGCGCAATCTTGGGGAAACAACTGGTCTGTTGCAATGTTAAAACTGCAGCTTGATTATATAAAGTAACATCAGTTTAACCACTCCGAGTCTGGCGCAGTTCTGTTAAAGTTGCTCACAAGACTCTAAAAAACTTCCACGCTTGTTTTTTACTTATTTCCAACAAAGATGGAAATGCAACTTCTTGTGTAGACAGTAAATGAAAATTTGTCATCTCTGCATGTCAAACAGGTTCTATTCTAAAGAAAACCCGGTTCATGTAAAAACATGTTATGCTCTGATTAATTAAGGTTGCAGCCATGTAAATGATACATTCAGATGATTTAATCTGAATGCATCCTCAATATTCAAACTCTCATAAATGGGTAACTTATAGCAGGTGTGCATATTTGTGGATTAAGGGAGAAAACTATAGTGTCCAGAAAAAGCTATATATGCCGGGGATAAAATATGGAGATTAGACTCACACAATGAGTTATGTGGGGCAGAATTAGCTGTTCACTGCACTGGAATCTAAGGATTCCTAAAAAAAAAACTGCATTTTCCTCATTTTCATAAGGGGGTGTGGTTTACACGAGAAACCATTTAGATAAGGCAGAGAACAAGTTCATTAGAACAGTTAGCTAACTATCACACACATTCCACAATTAGCCCTAAGGAGAGCAAATGGGAGAGAATGAGAGAAACTGAGTCAGATTCCTATCAGCGCCAGTCTCTGAAAACGAACACAATAGCATGACACGCTATCTCAGGAATCAGCGTACGATTGGGAAACATCCGTGACGAGAAATGAACACAAGACAGAAGATCGGTACTGAGATTTGCTTAAGGACATACTTGTAGGAATGAGGGGAGATGGAATGAGACAGAGGGAACTTGCTGGGTGTTCCACATCAGAGACCCGGCTCTCTGAACAACAGAGAGGAGCCAGCCATCAGATTAATAGTGACTCATTCAGCTTGGTCCTCCACCGTTCCACACAGAAAGACAATCAGACAACACCAGGCAATCGTGGACAGCACTTGACATGAGTTACTAAAGTAGAGATGAAATGCGGCGAGCAAGAAAGAAGAAGAAAAAAAAAAAAGAAGCATTCAATTACAGGATGTAGATTGTAAAAGGCTTTTGTTGTTACTCAGCAAAAGGGAAACGGCACGGAGTTGCTTCAATAGAGTCACCAAAGCAGGTGGACAGGTTCCGAGGCAGACCACCTCATTAAAAGGCTTCACTTGCTTTTAATGTGACGGACATTAACACGGCCCATTCAGATACACGCGCGCAGTGATTAAAAATTATCTGTTGGTGATCCTAATCACAGCTGCTTAAACTTAAGCCAAAGAATAACAAAGAACTTCTGAATGCTGCACTATCGGAACATTTACAAAGAGATTAAAGGGGAGACAGTCTCCAACTAAATAAATTTGCTTTTAATCACTTTGAGCAGGAAGTCATGTCATTTCGAATGTCCCTATCTGATTGTCTGATTCTCCCCTTTATTCAAATTATAACATGCCCATCTGACTTTTCCAGCACAATGGGAAAAATTAAAAAGGGAAATGACCTTTCATGGCAGCAATGATGAGAGAGTGAATGGCATTATTATGCACCAAGATTAATTTCTGCCCACTTTGCGCTGCCCATTGAGAAAACGCGGTAGGGGCATGAATGCCACAGTGTACGTCGCTCATTAATTGGTTGGTATATAATACAGATGTCAAGCAAACAAGTGGATGATTTCAGACTGATAACCTAGCTGCAAAAGTTTTCCCACCCTTGAACTTTTGTGCAACGTTTCATATCAGACCCACAAACCTGAACGCTTGGTATAAGGATTTTATGTGACAGACCAACACAAACTTAAAAAGGAGATGATTTTGAAAAAGGATTTACAAATTAAAATCTGGAAAGTGCAATTCCCTGTCAACCCAGTGAATTTACCACTTTCTGATTTAAACTTAGACGGGATTTCATCGCTTTGTTCGAGAATATTTTTACGATTAAATAGTATAGTGACACCAAGGCGAACAGCAGACAGATCAGGGAGAAAGTTTTTGAGAACTTGTAATGGAGGCCGAGATTACAAAACGTTATGCCTGGCATTAAACATCTCAAGGAGAATGAAATAAATATGTCATTTGACTAAACCTACTGAAGCCCAATTCCTGTTACAGTCCAACCAAGGAGAGCCTTGAGGAGCTGTAGAAGTCTACCGCTCAGGTGGGAGAATCTTATAAAATAACTACTAGCCATCCACAATTAAAGGCCATTGTTTAAAGAAGCCATTAAAAGTTATATTTGTTTTTTTTTTGTTGTTTTTTTAAAATACACCTTTTGTTGCCTTCTAAAGAGAGCAACTCCTTCCATGCTGATTTGTTGCCTAATCAGCATGGAAGGAGTTGCTCTCTTTAGAAGGCAACAAAAACATGTATTTTGGCCTACTAGCTGTATGTATGTGGGGCTGCATATCAACCTGAATGTAACCCTCCACACAGTAAAACATGGTGGTAGCAGCATCATGCTTTGTGGTTACAGTTTCTTAGCAGGGATAGCAAAGCTCCGAATACACTTTCAATCTCCACAAAAGGCAGTTCGCCAGCGGTATTGAGTCAGAGAGGCTAAACCCGATGCCCTTTAGCCAAAGCCATGCAAACAATGTATACAATTAATAATAAATAGCACTATCACTGGAGAAACACAAGTAACTTACAAATAACTTTTCAGCAAGACATAGAAGCTTGTTTTAAGTCAATAATACTTGAATATTGAAAAAAAACGTTTGTGTTGGTCAATGACATACAATCTCATGATATTTATAACAAAGTGAAATGCAAAAAGTTCAAGGGACAACAGTACTGACAAAAAAACGTACGTACAAAAGAATCCAGGTATTTTTATTGTTTCACAGCTTAGGACAATGCATAGGACAATTTTAATTACTTGGAGCCTGGCAAGTTGTGCTTTCCATAAACCATGAAATGTGTATCGACTACCTCTAGAGTTTAACTTCTTTTACTTTAAGAGTAGAAACAAGAGATACTTTTCTTTAATGAAATCCCAACTTTTCTCTCTCCCGGCCAACTGCCTGTCTAGCTGCATGTTTTTGAGCCTCTAATTCTTATTCTTATGGCTAAGTGAACGAGGAAACAAAATTAACGCCAGTCATTCATCCAGTCATGCTCCATCCATCCCTCTCTTTCACAGCAGTATTTTTAAGCTCAGCGTTTCCTCGCCCAAAAGCACTTTTTTTTCTTCCCCGCTTGTGATGCCTTCTTTTTGTCACGGCCCCCATAGTTCTGAGCTGACCCCCTCAGCCCTGTCTCCTGACTGATCACAGTGATGGTTTATTACTGTCGTCCCAGCGCTCTTATCTTTAGCCAGCAATGCTCATTTCCTTCCCCAGATTTAAATGCAAATGTGAAATTTAATGATAAATGCATTATCTGATAGGTGCGATAACACTGATTCACTGTCAGTATAAAATACACACCCCAGGGGGCTTTGAGCTAGCGAGCGCAACTTGCCCAAATCCACTTTTTTCTACGGTTCCAGCTCATCCTTTTTCATCTCTCTCCTTTTTACAAACTCATGTACCTGGAATAAATTGTGGAGGTCATTTTGTGCAGTAAAAGGAGTCCGATTTTGTCTGTTCAGCAGTGTGTGCGCAGGCTGGGGCTGAACGGTGATTTCTATGCACCCATCTAGGTCGCTCTATTATCCATCACGGTGATGACGTTACTGCTGCAAACATTTAAAAAAAAAGTGCATCTAGGGTAGAGTGTGTGATTCCTCCCAGCAGGACAATCACTAAAATGTAGTATGTTTATTTCATCATTAGGTCAGTTTGCTTATTGTTAGTTTATTGTTATTGTGAATGAGAATGTGAGGTGTTTTTTTAAACAACATATATTGTTTGGGTATACTACTAAGTAGTATGATCATTTCCTATTTGGAAATCTTTAATTCCAAATCAGAAAAAGTATACAAGTAAAAAAAACAACCAACCAAATCTGAACTGAAGTTGTTGATCAGTGAAAGTTATATCTGATATAAGAGGTGTACAATAAAAAATAAAAACATGCAATGGCAATGGCTGGGGTCAATAACTCTCCTGACTGATGTGACTGGCAGAATTTGAAGCTCATTTCCGGTCACAGTCACGGTCACTTGGGGGAGATGTGATGTGAATTTATTTCAAAAGAAGGCAATGACAAAAAATAAGAGGATAACATGAATTTCTTAATGATAGCACTTGACAAACAAGTGCTATGATTAGGAAACATGTTATCAAAAAGTGAAAATTCGGCCAATCAGATCAATCAGGAAATTGCAGACACCCACCGACACTTAACCAAGACGAGCTTTCATGGGCCTGGGAATAAATGTAGATGTCTGGGATAAGAGCTTTACGACCTCTAATTACAGCCGTGATAAGATTCACAGGTTTATTGCAAAAAATTTGGCGCCATACCACCCAAGAGGCTGAATAATAAATTGCATGCAAAGTGTGACCTCATTATGCTAACAATGTATTTAACATTTATTTTCATTCCAATCAGGTGCTTTCTAAACTTGACACTGCAGAGGCTGAATCTAGGATGATAATAATCTTCTGATCGATTGTACTGAAAAACGAACTGTTGTGGTTAAAACAGTTTCACTTTACGTCACTTTGTCTTTTAACTTTGTAAGCTGCATTGCTGTTAAGCAGCAATAACTGAAACAGATGACCTTTAGAGTCTCTTTAATAAAGTGATAGAGATGTTTGTCTTACTTGGCCCATCCCATTCTTCAGATCCAACAGCAGCATTCCTGCTTTTCTCACTTTGCCCCTCCATCTCCACATCTCCTGCTTCTCGGTTGCTTTCTTCCTCTCCTGCAAAAAAGAGAAAAAAACCCAAAAAGACCAACAAACGTAAGTCCCACAAAACACATAGCAGAGTGAACGTGTCCACAAATGTAATGTTCAGAGACCTAATTTAATTAAGTGCTACATTATGGACTGCTCTGACCTTCCAAAGGGTACATGCTTATGGATTTTGGATAGTGTCCCAGCAACAATAATTTGCTTTTTTAACTCTTTCCTGTAACATTTGAGCCATTGTGTGTCGTCGTGTATGTATAGCTTTGTACATTTGCATTTGTAGTGAGCTCAGCAAGCCCAGCTGTGTACTTGTATGTGAAAGGAGTTCCCATGAGGACCTGCAAGGACAGGAGGAAGCCCCATGGAACAGGAAGGAAAGCAATGTGTGGGAGAGAGGTGGCTATTTATTACCCTTTGATCTATTGTGGAGCAAGCTAGGATGTGTGTTATAGGATGTAGGGCTGATTTACAGTCTCTGGGCTCACACACCCTGCTTAGGGATATTTGGGTATCTCTTTCCAGGATGTAAGTGCATAAAGACCGAGTTAAACACAGTATGCAGCGGTAACACCAACAGGAGGGCTTGTTTGAGCGCTCCCTGATACACTTACTGTAAAATAAAATCTATTTTTGCATGTCTACAGTAGGCACAGTATGCGCTGAAAGTTTATGGGAACATAAATCAGCGCTCAGAAGGTGCCTCTGGTGTGGTGCTCTAAATAAATCCAATGTGGCCGACACAGTGGCTGCACAGTGTGTCTCCGAACTGAGGCGAATGCGAGCGAACCTGCTAGAGGCACTAAGTGGTGGTTGATGGCTTGTAGTGGAACATTTTCCCCACTTTTTGTCACCAAATCTATTTTATTCCTTTGATGTTTTAAACCCAATAGTGAACGGTCAAGGACAGGCCAGGATTAAAACGATGGAATTTTTTTACTTCATGCAATCTTCAGAGAATAAAGATACGCACAGTGCCAGTCATCTTTTTTTTATTCTTCTGAAGCAGTTTGATATTCACTTAGTCCTGTGCTTTCATAAGTATTTCATAAGATGTAAACATACAGAGAGAAGGATCTCTGATCACTTTACACAATCACTCTAGATCAACTGGACTCCTGGGTATGCTCTTGGACTTTTTTTCCAGTAGTTGACAAAAATTCATTCAGGTCTAGAGACTGAGATAACCATGAAAGAAGACTGCAATACTCCCTTGAACAACATCCACTAAGATTTGAGCACCCAATTTGGAAGATTATACTGAAATAAAGTTCATTGATCACAGTTAAACTTAAATTTAGTATTTTAGCCTCTCCTTGTATTTTGGACTTAATAAAGTATTCTATATGTTGGCAGATTTTAAAAAATCCTTAGAATTGCATAGCTGCCATTATCATTGGGTATGAAGTGCTTGCCTCAACCATCTACAAAGTGTTGCAAAAGTTTTAAGATGAGTCTCACCCAGACGAATAACACAGCTACAGTCTCAACAAATAAAAAGAAACTCTCCATGTTTATGATGGTTGAACAGAAAACTCCTTTTTCTGCTGTGCTCTCCAAATGACAGTTAAACATAAAGAACCAAAGCAGATCTGATAAACCATGTTTTTGGATAACAGTCTGACAAAGAGGATCCTCAGGGATTGCCTATAATATTCTTCATTTTTCCAGATGGTACAAAACTTTTTTTTTTGTGCCAGGGATCTAACATCTCCCATTACTATCAATGGAAGAGATGGTTTCAGCTTCCTCCTGATCTCTGTCAAATAATTCTATAATTGTACCGACAATATGCCACAGTAATAATATATCATTCTGTTTTAATGCTGTTTACACATATTTACTTGTATTAATTTAATTTTTACATTTTTTAAATTAAATGTTTATCAATTTTTATAGTTAATAATTTCATTTTAATTTTTGTTTGATTTTTATTTGATTTTCCTTTGTGATAAATGAAGTATTTTTGATTTGATTGATTAATCAGGGGTGGCAATAAATATAGGCAGAATGATAAAAATGTATACCGTCATTTGCTCCTATAGTTATAAAAAATTTCCTGTTAATTAAAGCAAGTTCAAGAGGAAACAATAGGAAAACTGCACCTGAGTTGTTTGCCATATTTTCCTGATTTCCAGCTTTCTGCTGTTACTCCCAGTGTCCTGCCCCACAGCCCACAGGACACTGTCCATCCTCAGTTTGGTTCATCTCCAGATCAAGCACTCACACTGTGCTTGTTTAGCTTTTTTTATCCCTGACATGAAGCCAGCGAATCTTGCCAAAAGGATGTCAGCTTTCTGCCTCACACTAAAATAGGAGATACATTGGAAAAAAAAAGTGATACTAAAGCGAAGTCTTCAGTAATGTCCTACTTACAGTCCATGAGGTCATTATGACCCAGTTTTGCCTTTACAAGAGTATGCTTGGCTGACAATTCTCCCTCTTCTCCTCCTTGCTCACAGTATATTAACAAGGATCCCACTCAACTCAATTCCCCCACTATTTATTGTTGGGCCTGGAGAACCTCTTTAGCATACCAGGCTCGTATTATGATGAGCATAACAAAGGCGTGTATCAACAGTTCCTTCCAATGGAGCGGAGTTTGAAAAAAAAGAAAAAAAAAAGCTGGCGAGATAACATTAAAGGCACTACCTTGATCTCAGGCGAACATGCTAAGCCCTGTAACGAAACCTATTGGAAGTGTTTAATTACAGCTCGGGAAATGAAGCTACAAGATGATTCCTTAATTAAGCAGTGATTAAGGATTTTCTGCCTTCTATCTAATGCAGTTTGCAGTGCATTTTAAACACAATCGCCCAGGCAACCTCACAGGGAACAATGTCACAGGGCTTTGATGAAGTTTCCGGCACAAATGTCTTTAGGAAAAAAAAAAAAAAAAAGGCAGAGAACTGCTGTTAGAAATGCTGGAGCAGCACTCTTCTGCTTGGTCTGTAGTTTAGATGCAGTATATAACAATTTTTTTTAAAGATCTACCTGATATGGAATTTAACTGACTGAGGTGCTCCGTTTTACTTCTAGTCTAACTAATCAAGACTTAGCCTTGTTTCATACTTTGCAATGAAACCCTCTGCAGTGTTATCAAAGGAGAGATTGCCATTGACCATCCTCTCCATTGTTCATTATAATTTACATCGGACTTGGAATCCCTTTCAGAATGCGATTGAATGGTCAAATTTAAGAACGAGTAGAGGAAGACTAAGGAGGGCAGAAGGAAATGTGAGGGCTGGTGAGGCGAGGCGAGGCAAGGCGGCCTGCTGTGTTTTGGGTTGGCGGGCATGGAAGAGGAGCCAGTGAGCTGTTAAAATCAGCCCTATCGCTGCTCTATCAAAGGACAGCTCTCCAGCCAAATCACAGCCGCACGCAGCGTGCCCACGCATTCGGGTCAATAAGCTTAAAGGCGATTTACACAAACAATTCCTCGAGCAAGGTAGCAACAAAGTCATATTGGCTTTTCCTCTCCCTTTTAGCTTTGTCTATGCTCAGAAAGCCCTTGAAAATGTCAATCTGCCGTGTGTGATTTTAAGGAGCTCAGAGCTCTTTAATCCTGACCACAGATTCTAAAGACCAGTCGTGATGTGAATGTGTCAAAACAAATCATTTCTAAGTTGCTGTCAAGTTATTATATGTAATGTTTGGGATACTTTTTCAGGAAATATGCAAACGCTTAGTTTGTAGCAAAGTGTAGATATGAACAGAATGGTGGAAAGTGTACAGCTAATTAGATGAGGTTCCAACTTCAACTTACTTTAGCATTTTACTCAGGTTAAAGCTGACTATGGTTGGTCCTCTCAAAGTGTGTCTTGTTTGTGCTCAGAAATTTAATTTAGCAAATTCCCATTCAAAAATGGAACAACAGCACTTGCCTAGCATTGCATGTGTGAAAGTATCCAAAATGATCTTTCAGTTCGATCCTTTAAGGGTTTGAATCTCATATGTCAAATGGCACAATGAGTTATTTAAAATATGTTAATAAATTGTGTTCTGCTTGTGTTTTGTCACCTATAATATTGAGATAAATACATTATGATTGGTTTGTTTTGCAAGTAGTATTTAGCAACACTTAGCTACTCTTAGCAATACTGATGTGGTAATTCTATATTTTCTGCAGTCTCAAAAGTTGAATTTTAAGGAACAGCCCAACTAGCAGCATTGAAAGGGAATTACACCACTGTTGCCATGTAAAGTAGACATTTTTAATAAGAAATAACTAGAGGTTAGCTTGTCTGCGTGTTATAATTTCTTCTCATTTTTCGATAAAATCACTGAGATAGAATATTTGTACACGTAATATAAAGGTTTTTGATATCAATACTACAGACATTTAAATAAAACCATATGAACTAACCCTTTAAGGTATGCTTTCAGTAATTCTATAAGTTTCTGACTTCATATCTTTAACCTGCTGACACTTTTTAAACCCATCGCTGTAGTTTGGTTATTATTTTCAGGATATTTGCTATGGCATGTCGCTCTGTCGATGCAGATTAAGTCAACTCCGGAAAGAAATCTTTTTCACTAAAGTCAAGCATAGCTATAAGACTTTTCTGCTATCTGACTAAAAAGGGGGTGGAATTGCATGCAATTTGTGGCAGGCGTAGCACTCCAACAGAGGGAGGCTATTAGAGAAATGCCTCGGCACTGTCTCTTTAAATGCCAATAAATTCCCATCATTACAGAATCTGGCAGTTTTCCTCCCTGTCTGCAGCCCGGTTCTTTATCTCGCTCTGCCTCAGTCTTTGAGCATGTAGATCTGGCCCAGTTAGATTGTCATACTTAACAAACATTAATGATTAATTTCCTCCACTGAGTCAAATGGGGCTAAAGGGATGACTCGATTCCTCTTATCGCACCACAAATTAGCATTTCCCCATATTCTCCAGCATCAACTGTGCATTAAAATTCCACATTTACCATTCTGGGCACTGGCAGTTGTGAAAGGAGATCTTCCTCTTGTGTTGCTGGAGATTCTGATTACTTCTGCGTTACACAAAGACTAATTAATTCTGGGACTCTCCTTGCTGCTTCATGGCTCTGACTGAAGCAAGTGAATTTCCTCACAGAGAGGATATTGAGGGGTCAAGGTGGGTTTTTCATCTACTACACCAAGTCATTCAGCCCTTGCTTTCACCGACCACTTCTACTCTGATAAAACATTTCTAACCAATTGTAATTCCTATCATTTGTAGAGGACAGTGGAAGAGAGTTCAAGCATTCATGTTTAGTTGTTATTGATATATCAGGACACACAGGGAGCCGCAATAAAGTCAGTCTGAGGGTAAAAAATCATGGAATATGACTTTCCAAAAAGGTACTTTTTTACACAGAGGAAATGAGATACATGGAGTGACATGTAAATTTACTGTCGGAGCTGAGATGGGGAGTCATTTGTCATCAGACAAGACTTGGACTGCTCAAAAGGAACAGCTTGTGGCAACATCCTGTGCAGTACCTCACATATAGCCAGCAATAAAACAGGGGGTAAAACAGCAAGGTGAAATTTCACAGTTTCAGTAAAAAAAATGCTACTGAAAATGGGTCTTTCTCACAATTCTATAGCCAGGTGCTTCAAGTAGGGAATAAATCTTGGTTGTGTAGTCAGCATGTTCATCTGCACATTTTTCACAAACAGGAAAAGCTCCATAAATGTGAAGTTGTGGTGAACGAGTGTAAAGCAAGATTCTTGTTTAATCACCTGGGAGAAGAAAGGTTATTTCTTTATGTTAAGTTCATTTTACCTATAAGGCCTGAAATGTATAACTCTTTCACCTTTGCAAAGACAGTCAGATTGAAAGAGAGCCCTTAATACAGAATCCGTAACTGGATGTTGCTCCAGTTGTATATTAAGTGCTGTCTTAGTGGAAGGTGAACCTCTGCCCCATTGCTTAGTAATTTCCAGCCTTTATTAGGTTTTCAGAGGGGATGTTCATTTTTAAGGCTGCAGCAGTTTTCCTGTCAACTTTCACTATCATCTTTGTTTCTACTAAAGAAAAGCATCCCCACAACATAATGCTACCACTAACGTATTTATGTATAAATGTTGGGTATATGCATTGTTGGGATTTTATAAAACATAGCACTTTTCATTTAAGCCAAATAATAATGTGGAACTTCTTACTATATAGTTCTTCTATCAACAGATTGCGCTAAGGTTTTGGGTTAAGGATTAATATTTAGAGGCTGCCATCTGAGCTAGCCTGATATATCATACTTCTTTCCTGCTTCTCTGAATAGTTTTGACCTTAGTTAAACTTGTATTCAGCAGTATAGGGAACAAAAGAGTCACAAACCTTTTAAATGTTGGTTAGTAAAACTGACATTGTAAACCTGAAAAAATTTAAATATGCATTATTTTGTGTTTTACATAATACATTGATAGACATTAAGGTTTGTTTTTTTCAAACGCAAAAGACAAAGAACTGGTATAAATATGCACTAGAAACTACAAAGTTAACATTGAGGTGAAGAGATTCACAGTGATCCAAGATGTAACTCCTGTAGGTGACATTGGGGAGGTCTGGAAGAAATCAGCACACGTATGCCAATAGCCCCAAAATCACATGAAAGCTGTGACACAATAAAGGACTCAACCATTACCAGATTTCAAGGTTCCTCGGCCTCAGACCAAAACGAGACGTCAAGGTGCTCCATGCACTTATCTGGGGAGTCCCTTTTCTGCAAGGGTAAGGCAAATGGCTGAGTCTTTGGTGGCATTCAACTTCTTGACCTTTGCGCCTTTAAGCAGCTTTGCTTCTTCACCGCTCTCTGATCAAAGTTAATAAGTGCTTCATATGTTAATGAAAACTGGTTCTCCTCTTTGTGTTCCTACAGCTTTTTAATACCTATTATGGTCTGAAACTTTTAATGGAGGTTTTAGGTCCCCCTGACAAGCCCATTTCAGAGAGTGACTACACAGATACAAGGCTAAGCTAAGACTGGAGAGTCGCTGCTCAGTGGAGGAACCTTACACGGGAGACCTTATTCTCGCGAAAGCAGCCGAAGATAAAGGCCATGGGATGAGTGGCTGCCTTAAAACCCGCGTTCAAGTCCGCACAGGGCTAATTACAGCATGCCATCGCATTTGAGAGGGTTTAGTTAATCAAGGGCTCTCTCTCTTTTTTTTTCTTCTTATAGTCGAGGAATAACACACTTAAACCATTTAATGCCTCTAGGATTGCATCCTGTTTAATTCGCAGCTATTTCACAAAAGTGGGGTAAATTTAAGCCACTATGACATTAGTTTTATACTGATCTAATTGAGGAAAGGATCATGAGGGGGTGCGGCTACACCTGAAGATAGCACTGAGTTTGCCACACGAAACACTGAGCAGTGGATACTACATCACTTAGGTCTTAGGAGGCAATAGGGGACTTAGCTACTGTAAGCTTAGATAGGAAAGTAATACAAAAAAATCTGACTGCTAAGGCTTGTGTGTGACAAGGAACAGATTACCAATGCCCACAGAAAGTAGTATTTGACATCTGGGATTGCTGTGTAGTGCTGAGTTTATTCAAAAACACGGAAAGAAGATTTGAGTTTTAGTTTGTGGTGGTTTCATCCAAAACAAAGAGTATCAAGCGGCTCGGGCAAGGTTCTTTGAAGATTTCCAGAACTTTTACTCTTCTTTTAAACACTGTAACCACCATTATATATAGCACTATCTTTTTTCCTGGATACTGGGTTTATTAAAGGCCCATGCATTGTACTTTGAAGTTTAAAGAGGGATATGTTACAGGGAAGACAAAGAGAGGGCGAAACAACCGAGACGATGCTCGTAATTGCAATTTCCAAACAATTGCTCTGTTCAACTTTTTCACCTTCGAGAACAAAAGGAAAACATTATTGAAACAAATACTGAGGCGAAGCCTACGTGAAACATGAAAGATTTATTTTGTCCTGACCAAAGTAATCCCATGAGGCACATCAGTTTAGAAGAGTAAGGGGGGGAATAACTCTAAACAAATTTCCCTTTGAAAGACGAACGAAGTGGCAGACATTCAAAGCATTGCTTTTTCATTAAAAAGTTACATTTAAGGGCTTCGTGCGCCACCTGGGGCAGCAGCGAGCGCCACACAACCCGAGGTTACAAAGGCGGGGGAGGTTGTTGGGGCGTGTTGAACTTGACATCTTCACACTATAACCTGAAGCAGACCACAAATTAGCTCGTGTGATGGCAAGGTGTGACTGAAATGAAACAAACACACAAAGAGGCATTCTAATTGAATAGCACTTCAAAGAGGACTGCAACGCGCTTGGCGACACCAAACTGCTTTAAAGTGCTGGACCTCCGAGCAGTAGCAGGTGCTACTGAGTGTACACAGAGCTTTAGCGCCGGCTTGCAGGGAAGGGCGGCGTTGGCCCGGTGAATCGGGGTGCAGCAGCAGAACTTCACAGTTTTATCACAGTAAAAAGGGACATCTTTATCTAAGATCACACATCAGAACTCAAGCAACTATTCCCAAATGCCACGCTTGTTTGAGTAGGGAGAGGAATCTTTATTCATTGAACTTTTAGTTCACTTTTTTAGGAGGGCTTTACTTAAAGCTTTGCAGCAAATTTTCTCAGCGTTGCGTTGAACATCCATCCCTCACCTTTGTTGCAGAAGTACTCCATGTCTTCACAGTTCATGTTCTCACTCTCAAACTCCACCGTGAAGTTGTCTTCCACCGAGAACTCGTCTTTGGCCAAGAGCTCGTTCTCCTCGGAGACACACCCCTCTTCTTCTTCCTCGAGGCCATCCTCCAGAGGACCTGAGGGAACACACACACACATAGATGTGCACACACACACAAACACAGGAAAATGTTCAATACTTTCATCACATCCTTGAGGCTTTCAAGAATAAATAAAGAACTTCTGCTTCTTTGTGTCGCTCTCCTTGCAATCCAACCAATTCAGATGCAATTCAAAACAACACTCTATCTATGCTCTCTGTCCATGTTCAGACATTTAATTCAGGTGCCAACAATGAAAAAAAAAATATATTTTTTGCTGCAATATTTCACAAGTCTTTCGGCTAAAGCAACAGCAGAGGTCCTTTGTGACAACGTGCCGGTGAGAGAGGCGTGTGGACATGCAGCCAAAGCAAGCCTGATGTCAATCCTTCTACCTGCAAAACAATACCTCACATAAACGGAGGGATGGAAAGGTGGAAAAAAAGATCCTTTTTAGACTTTTCATACAGGCATCAGCATGGGAGGAGGAAAGAAAATACTTTTATTAATTTGTTAGCCTTATCACAGGGTACAATGTTGATTTTCCATTTACATTCCATGCCTCCGGGTAATACACCAGTGCAATCTTAAAGGAGACACTTTTCCGTGTGATTAATTTTTTCTTTCCTCCCTCTCTGTGCAATATTATTTCTTTAAATCTAAATGATTTTAGAGTTTTGCTCGTAGCTGTACATCTCTTTTGGTATTTGCATATTACAATTTTTGGCTTCAATCAGGGGTGTTGATGGAATTACTGTACTGCTACCTGAATTGTATTAGTTCTTAGCAAAACATTTCACCCAGCTTCTGAATATTATTAAGATAATGGTGCATCTTGCACACATTTCTGTGTCTTGAAAACATGTCTGTTGTGTTTGTCGCCGTGAATTACCATAAAGAAGAGACCTGATGAAATGCTGTGAGTTCTAGTTTTGTTTATGAAAGAAATATTAAACCGGACAGAAAATTGCTTTTGATTAGATTAAATACAGAGAAAGCAGAGGAACCAAATCAAAAATATCAGAGTGCTGTCTTTATATACCAAGGATTTTAAAAATTACTGCAAAAACAAACCTGCTAAAATTGTACCTCAAACCACGTTATGGTTTAAAAACCTTTTAACAGAGGTCAAACACATTTTATCCAAAAATCCCATACTTTTCTGGACCCACATTTCTAGAATTTTACTTCCTCTTACATATTTCAAATTATTATTTTCCTGAAGATGTATACTTTATTTTAGCTTAATATTTGGAACCTGCATAAATTAAACACTGACAGACAGAGGGATACAGGTAAGAATGAAAGGAGGGCAGGGCAGAAGGAATTAATAGTAAAAACGGAACAAAGGAAGGAAATACGAAATGGAAGCGGGGAAGGAAAGACAGGAGGAAGGACATAAGAATAAAAAAAATCCCCAAAAGAACAACAGGAAACAATGGAAGTAAGAAGTTTAGGGCATTAAGAGTAGGTGAAGAAAATGTTTCAAGGTAGAAGGAAGATGGTAAGTAAGAAAGGACTTGGAATTAGTGGAAAGACACAAAGTAGAAAGAAAATACACAATGATTTAAATAAGGACACAACAAAATAAAGGGAGAAAGGAAACAACTTTTAGACAGTTGGATTAGAAATTTAGTCTACAAACCAAATTTTTCATACCAGATCATTTTTTTCTGGCTTAGTAAGATCTGAAAAAGTGCTGAATTTTACTGCAAGATTGTCCCACTTGCCACATGAGTTGTGTGTCTTCATCACTTAAACACGGGGTACCCGCAACCTCTCCACGTCTTTCAGTGTTTGTTCTGTTGCAGAAGAAGTGAGCCCTTCAGCTTTAATAAAGCAATAATTTCAGTTCAGAAAATGGGTCTGGTGTGCCTCTCCTGTTTCTCTCTCCTCCCGCACCGAGCCTCATAAAAAGACCCCCCTGATGTCCGCAAACTGCTTGCTCTTTTCATTAGTCTTATAAATTACTCCTTTGTAGAACCCAGCATCTGCAGGAGCCCCCGACATGAAAAGAATTAGCACACAGATCTCTAATAGACACTGCAGAGGGCGAGTGCTGCTTTTAAATGAGGATACAGTTTTATGATCTTATCTGATGCCTTCTGCTGATTCGCAGAGGAGTGAAGTGAGGCGTGAAGTGACTCGATGAGTCTAACATCACTTAGGATGATACCGGAAGATAAATATCAGAGTATCAAGGGTAGCTTGTTTGACTGGCGTTAAAAGCTTCTGCCAGGAAAATGAAGACGACGCAAAAGGAAAGCGAGGAAATACATTTCTATACGCACAGTCTGTACACATTCCATTACACAGCTGAATGAAAACAGTGTGTACAACTAAATGATTCTTCCTCTGTTGCTCACAAATACAGCAGCACTATAGTGGCACAGAAAATAGACCTACAGTGTTGGGAGATAATAACAGTAAAGAGAGATTAAAGATAAACTTCATGGTCAATAAGACACAGAGATTAGGTAGATAAGATGAGATAGAATTGAGGTTTAATAGACTCGGAATAAGGGCATCTCACTTCCCCACTTTGGCTGATAGTAACTAAATGCAGCATTTTCAGACTGATAGAGATAATGGGGGCCTTACTGAATATGAAAAAATGAAATATCTCAGCCAGTGTGAGACATTAAAGGGGGTCTGATGGGCTACTTCTCGAGAGCCACGTAGATTGCAAAAGTTTGCCTGCATTTTCACATGTTTAGCTTATTATACAGTATTCATTGCATGGAGAGACCTGAAATTATTTCAGAGACAGCAATGATAAGAATAATGACTTTCTAAACGACCAGCACCACACTCCTAACTCATTTTCTGATAGTGGCGCTCCTGCTATATTTAGTTGTGTACTGTTTAAAATCCTGTCACATTCTCTGTGTGACCCACGCTCGTCGGTGCATTTCTATAGGGGTTGCTGACGAACTCGGCCAGAGGAATGTTTGCTGATTCTGCCTCTTATCAAGCCTCCTCCGGAGTTCAGATGGCCAACGACACAGCGGAGAGGACGTTTGCATCTCACTTCTCCACGGAAAACAACAGAGTGTGGGTTCATTGTGACAGAGTCACGTATGTGGCTAGAGGTATGAAACTGAGAGAAGATAAAAGAAATCCAATTTTTACAAGAAGAAATTATTAGGGAGCTACCCATACCACCCATTGATTACCTTAAATGTATGAGCCATTTTATTTTTAATTATTAGATTGACTAATTGAATAGATGGATGAACTTAAAATTAGTTTTTTTCCTGCTTTCTGGCAATGAACCTGCAATAACTAGGCATGTTTCGAATTCTCAGATATCCGTACAACATGGTTGTATCGATATTCAACATGGCCTACTTATATGAATATGTTTCATATTCATATAAGAAGCCTTAATAGACTATAAAGATTTGAATGATAAAAACGGGTAATATTACTAGAGCTGAAACAACTAATCAATTAAATCGTTTAAAATCGATTATTGAAATAGCTGACAACTAATTTAGTCATAGATTAGTTTGTTCTGTTATAATCACGTTTTGCTGTAAGCTGTCTACTTTTAACACAGTCTGTCATATCTGCGGTCAATTTGTGGCAGTAAGGAGCTACAGGGCGCCGCATAAACACATTTACGATGTGCAAGTTGGCGGAGGTCGAAAAAGTACGAAAGTCTTCTCTAAGTGAATCTGAGACCCCCAGTCAGTCGTGGTAGACGGCTGCTTGTACTGACCCAGGTTCTGCTGGAGTTTTCTTCCTGTTAAAGGGAAATCTTTCCTCTCCACTGTCGCTACATGCATGCTCAGTATGAGGGATTGCTGTAAAGTCAACGACAACACAAGACCATTGTTTCGGTCTACTGATTCCAGAGGAGTGAATGCTGCAAGTCAATGATACGATGCAATCTGCTTTTCAAACTGATTTGTAATGATGTATCTCTAATTTGAATCAATGTTCTTGTAAAGGGCCTTGTCTTAAATTGGCGCTATATAAATAAACTGACTCTTGAGACGAAAACATCTCAGTTGAAGAAGGAGAGGAAGAGGCAGTGCAGTAAAATGACCGATAGCTAATAAGAAAATAAATGTGCTAAATACTGTTAATAAATTCCGTTAATGTTAATTTAGAGTTGCATGTGTGCAAAAAAAAAAAAAAAAAAAAAAAAAAAAAAAAAAAAAAAAAAAAAAAAAAAAAAAAAAAAAAAAAAAAAAAAAAAAAAAAAAAAAAAAAAAAAAGCAACAATAAACGAATAGATGTGGAGCAAGACGTTCACCCCCAGCAATGTCTACCACTTTAAACCTCTTTTCTAAACATGCTTGTAGAGACAGCAGTACATTTTATTTGTATAAATAATGTCCAACTAAGTCAGCCTCCTGTTTAACTTTCAGAATAAAGACAAAATAAAATGTAAATTTAAATGTACAGCATAATAACGGCTGAGATTTTTGTTAATATGATGTAGGTTGTATGGATTCTAATGACTATAATAAAAGTTTGATGATTGAAGTTCTAAAATGGCACAATAAAGGTATGCTTTTAAATGAAACAAAGAATCTGCAAGTACTGAAGCACAAAAGTTCTTGATTTGCTCTGTGGCAACAAAAATGGAAGACAGCTGATTACACGTGAACATAATTGTTGCAGAAATTCCTTTTCCTTTCAAATAATTTATCGGATAGTGATCGGCTCCTTGGTAAAAACAAAAAGACAAAATGGCAGAAAATTTAAGCCCTGTAAAAGCATCAGTACAGGCGAACCGTAGGCTTAAAATGACACATTTCAATCACACTTGTTCAAAACATGACCTGAGTAATTCTATAGGTGGATGAAGCAGTTGCTGTATAAATAAGGCTTTAAAAACAGCCGTACTAACATTTTTGGCTACTGCAGCATGGGACGAGCATGCAAGCAGCATAATAAAAAAAAAACAACAATAAAATGATAACAAAAAACAATAATCATATATGATCAAGTCTAATTCTAATATTGTGTGGGGATGTTACACCACTAAGGTCCGAGTGTCTCTGCACATCTTCTTCCATCTCTTCTGTCACAGTGAGAAATGCCTCCTACTCAAATGCTCTTGCAGCAATAGCAGACAATCCTAATGGAGACATTGCAAGCCCAATGCAGGGTTGGTCACAGTGGCTCTTTTGTTCATGGCTTGGCCTCTCTGTCTGATAGGGATCGGCCATGCGGACTGAAGCTGCGGAGAGGGATATGGTGATGCCCCCGCTGGGTCTAGAAAATGGGGTGATACTCTGAGACCTTATGATGGACAGAGGATTAATGAGTCACAGAGAAAGAGAAGCAGGTAGGAGAGGAGTACGGACACAGGTGGAGGAAAAAGCATATCTGTTAGGAAAATGCTCCGCACTACAGTCTGTGACTTAGCGGATAAAAAAAAATTAAAAAAAGACACAGAAGATGCGCTCTAAAGAAATATGTGGGTATGTACAAAACTGTAGATGTGGCTGCAAATTTCATGGGCCGCTTTTTCAAGCGTCCGCGACGTGCGGAGCTTTTGGCCGAGCTGTGATAGCGATACCGCATTTTATCAGCAGACTCCACAGTGTGATGTGTGGATCACAAACCCAACCTCCTCTACAGCTCCCTAATTAGAGGTGAGGTAATTGAATCTGACAGAACAAAGCGGCAGATCTCTATAAGCATGGAAATCATTTTTTTGCACCCACCTATACAGTTTTTCATCCAAAAAAAGGTTCATTGAAAATGTGTCCAAGCTGGCCTGGGGATAAAAACGCAGCACCTGAGACTAAACACAAATGCATAATGCAGAACCTAAAATCCAGCAGGGGCCACACAGCTTAAACTCTGCCAACTCCACTAACAGTGACCGGCCTTTTTGTGCCAACACTGATACTTGACCTTCCTCATTTTCGTCTAAAACTTGAAATAACAAGAAATTATTTCAAATGGAAGGATGAGTTTAAAATGGTTGAAAGAGAAAAGGAAGGGTGTTGAGAAAGTCTCCTCAGCTCTAATGACCTTTGGGAAGCAGAGGGATCCCTTGGCTTTAGAGGCGACTTAGCATATATGTTACAGGGCTCACGCTTCTAATTTAATCCTTGATCACAGTAATGAAATAGATACCATTTATGGAACTGTTAATAGTCTAATATGGAACAGGCCATCCTCAAAGGAATATTCCATTTCTGACATTTTCTTTTACAAAACCAGAACCTTCCTCCAAGTTTCACAGTCTGTGATCAAACTAAATGTGGAGCAAATGCCGTAACACAAGTCAAAAGTAAATTAACCACTCGGATATTGTCTGTGAATGGTTGCCTGTGTGTGTGTCAATGTGTGTGTGTGCGTGTTCTGGGAGGAGCGAGGAGCAGCTTCAGTGGAGACTGATGCGTTCTGCGAGCTGCCGTCTGTGAGCAAGAATAAGCAATGGCATTGTTTAACTTGATTTTCCGGTTGCTAAGCAATGTAATTCTCGTGATTAGAAATGGCTGCCTTCCTAAATTCGGGTACTTACAATCAGCAGTCAACAAACTGCTTGAAAACTCAGCGATGACACTCATCTGGAAAGTGTGGCAAAAAAAAGGTGGGAGGTAGGGGTTGTGGTGTGATAGGAGGGGTGCAGGGGAGTTAAATAAATGTATTCCTACTCATTAAACACACACAAACACTTCTCTGAGGCTGCAACACGGCATCTAAACATAATGCAATGAAATTAAGGAGTTTCCATTTGTAGTAAGACCGAAACACACCCATTGGCTCAGACAGCGTCCTCATGAAAGCTGGTTTTGTTCAATCCACATACTGAAAGTAATATAAAAATTTTTGCTCACATTTCACAAACCGAGCTAGCAGAGTTCTGGTCGGGTGTATTATTCCAATCAGACACAGCGTTGGATCCCAGCATGTTTCCAGAGTCGCTAAGTTCTGTGTTGTTGCGCCCAGCGCTTCTGTCTGGACTGCTGAAGGAGAATAACATGCTCTCACTTCTTTATCCAATGAATTTGAATTGGAATAGCATGAAAACATGCTGGCATTTGACTACACCATTAAAATCCTGGAGGCAGCTCTGAGTGCGCCCGAGGGCTTCAGCAGATGCCAGCCACTTTCTCTGTGGAGTTAGCCGGGTCCTGCTTCACTCTGCTGACCATCCTCTCTTCACGGGAGTTTGCAGGGAGAGACCTGCAGCTCCAAGTGGGGACTGGTGTGGTGACGAGTCCAATGAAGTCGTAAGGAACTGTGCTCCAAGTAATATGAGCTTAGCTGAAATTTCCATTGTGCCGAAAAGTCAGTTTTTATTGGTAAAATAACGTTATGGACTCTTTCCATAACGTTACTTAAGGATGTTACTTTATTCCACAATGGTTAGATTTTACCAATAAAAAATCCTTCCAACAAAAGCAAAAACAGTTATTTTATCATTTAAGGTGACTTTGATGATTTTCAAAGTTATCCCCCAAACCCCGAACAAACACTGCTAGAAATCAGTTTACCACTATCGGCAACCTGTCGACCTCGTAGAAATACGCATATTTCATTGTATTTATTTAAAAAAATATATATATTAAAAAAACAATATTAAGAATTAAAATTATTGCATGCAATGTAAATGCAATTACTTAATTTCACAATTTAAACTACTTTGTTGTAGAAATACAGATTACTATCTGCCCAAATTATACAAATGATTAGATAAGGCTTGTAGAGCTGAATTTCATTACAACTTGCATAATATTAGATTGTATGTAAACTGAATTTGCAGGTGTTTATCTAATTAGATTCTACGGGATTGTTTGGCTTATAGATTCCTGGATATCGCTTGGGTTTTGTATTATCTGGCGAAGTGACTAGATCACATTTGTTTTAATTGTATCAACAAACTGTTTGTCTTGTACATCAAAGAGTTAAATCAAACAAGGCCCTTTTGCTCACTGTTTCTCATCAAACCAAGTGATTTATGTGAGTCAGCCTGTTACTTATAAGGAAATACAGGTGAACCATGTGACGGTGACAGCTGAAACAAAGCAGGTAAAATATGTGTGCTCCTAATTACTGGTTTATATGCGTGTTTTTCACTACAACATTCACTTTTAATGAAGCCATTGAGTGAGGCTCCTCCAGGGAGCTATCATGGTTAAGTGGGGGCATCCATCTTCAGCCAGTGGCTCGTTTGCAGATGAGTGGAGGCTCTGTCTACACCACGCTCACCTTACATTGGCTCACTTTATCTCTACTAAGTAAAGTCAGTTTGGAAGGTGCTAACAGTGGCCAGAAAATACTTTTCTCCAGCTGCTCTGATGAGGCTAAGGGACTTTTCATTTTGTTGAGCCACGAGGCACTGGACTGTGTCTTTAGTACTTATTAGGATGCTGCTATTTAACCTAAAAAACATGCAATATTCATTGCGCTTAATTGTCTGCGGGGGTTCATATAGCAATATCATAAAGGCCTCTGCAACAATTAGCTTTTAGTCGAGAATCATTTCAAAGAAATTAAAGGGCTTTCTTATGAACAAGGAAGCTGATTACTGTATCAAATAATGTAGATAACACAGCATTTCCCCATCAAGGAATTTCTATGAAATGGATATATCTAAGATGTAAATTTCATCCAAGTATTATGTAGGATATGGGGGGGCTCTTTTAGCAATAAATTCTTCATTAATTCAATTCTAATTTGCCTCTGGTTCCTATTTCTACTATTGATAGTTCTACTTCTTAATACCCCGGATAAGAGGGGGAAAAAATCGCTGCAATAACTCAGTGGAGACTGCGAGAGGCAGATAGGATCTAAATATTACCAATGCCAAAAGAAGTGTGAAGTCTGATGAACATTTCAAAAGAACAATTCTTCATGGATCAGCTAAATCTTTTCCACTTTTTAATTAAAAGTAAAGAAAATAGAAGTTAATTATCCTGTAAAGATTAGCTGCTGGGCATCTTTCTGTAAATTAGTTCTAATTAAAAGGAAATTGTCAAATGACATTCAAAGCACTGTCCTTTAAAACACAGACCGAGAAGCTTTTTTTTTTCCCGTCCGTCCTCTGCCTCCCTCATAATTCTTGATGTGGCCATGTGAAGCCTCACGTCGGATGATTAGGATTCTGCCAGTGCTTCAGAGAAAACAGGCCCACTAACACACACGGACACACTGCTTAGTCCCTGGATAACAGGCCTAAAATACATGCTGAAATCCTGCTACATCAATGAAAAGCTGCTGGAGATATATAGTCCCCATTGGCAAATAAACAGCTTGACATCCTACTTATTGTTACAATGTACATTGAAGAGTTTAGTTTTTTTCAGTGTACCTGAGAAAAGCATCTCTTGCTCTGGTAGCAGGGGGTAAATTGTATCTTAATTTGCATCTCCGTAAAGCATATGGCTTACATACATACAAAAATAGAGATGCAGGACTTCCTCATTTCTAACAACTTTTTTTTGTCTACTTCGAGCTCTCTCCTGTTAATTATAATGTTGGAAGATTCCAATTTTCTTTTTAAGAACTATAAGATGTATATTTTTACCATTTTATATTTCACTCGAAAAATGTACTCTGGTAATAACAGACTCGAATGCACCAGAAAATGATGCTATTCCTAAATTACCCCTATGAAAAGCGTAAGTCCCTAACCTGATTCTAATTTTAATTAAACAAAGTGTAATAAACTATTTTTAATTGTTTATGCAATGAACAGAAAATATCTACAGCTCTTTTTGTCCAACTTTGTAGATTTGCCTTTATGTTTGCCTCCCACCTGACTTTTTCTGATACAAATCGATCTTTGCTGTGGGAAATCCAACAAATATGTTTCATTTGAACACAAAACAAACAACAACGCAATTAGAGCAGACTTTAAGTCTGCTCTAATTCCTGATTGACAGGGGTGTCAAGAAAACTGAGAAATAATATCTATAAAGAGGTATATTGGTTTTTATCAGTGGTCATAATGCCAAAAGTTTCATAAATGCTAATTTTAAAACAAATTGAGTGGAAGTAAAACAAATAGAAATGCTGCAATTTTTTGGTAATATTTCTAAAACAATGAACTACAAAATATAATGTTTGTTCATAAGTATAAAATGTGCTGACAAAGTTCTGGCAGTCATAAAATTTCCCTAAGTTGGGGGAAATCCATTTGTATCACCTGATTATATCTAACCAGCTGGAAGGCATACTAAAAAACTGCAACTTTGTTAAGTTTCTTTGCAACTAATTTATTTACAGAGAATCAACAAACACCTTTATAAAAAAACATCACAATTAATGTAAAAATAATAATAACATATAAAAAGAAAGTCCATTACACCTTTAATAACTTGACTTTGTTGGTTTTTGCTGTCTAAACAAAAAACAAACAAAAAAACAAAAAAAAAAAGACCAGTGTAAAAACCCTACCAAAAAATCCTGTTACAGTAACATGATACCGAAACAAATATTATAACTTTAGTTATTTTTTTACCTTTTATTTTATGTAGAACTTTTATTCAGCGCCATGTTGATTTTTCTGTCTTTAAAATAAAAGGACAAAAACACACAAACTGGCTGAGCTATACTTAACCAAAGCTCCCCAATCATGTCTTCACAAATAAATGATGAATCAATCTGCATGGTGTGTGTTTCAACATATTTCATGTTCATTTCATCATTAAATGTCTGCAACTGCTCCCATCCGCTTGCATTGTTCCGGACTAGATTCCAGCAGAATAGTCTGACAGCACTAGAGCTAGTGTAGGAAAACTGAAGCCCCTCCATCTGCTGCGGCTAATGATGATGCTCTCCCTGGCCCGGAGCGGAACTGTGAGAGGAAGATTTACACACATAATGCCCCTGGGGGCTCCAGAGCTGCACGCTGCTGCAGAAACACCGTCACTCTATCGCTTTCTGTATGATAGGTGGCATAGCAGGTAACAATGGCCCGGCAACAATGTCTTTTTTCTGTTATTGACAAGTGCCGTATTTGGTTGACACAACCTGCCTGTGCATGTGAGGGGTGGAACTAAGCACACATGGAAACGGATGACAGCTACACCATTGAGACGTGCTTTTGCAAAAAAATAAAATAAATCACAGCAGACTACGTTTTAAAAAATATCCTGTGTGTCTGTATGAATGTATGTGTGTGTGTGTGCGTGCGTGCGTGCGCGTGTGCGTAATAGCAGGTAGGCAAAGAGAGCGCTGACTGAGGTGGCTGTCTCCGATTCACTAATTGGAATGGTAGCAGAAATGGAAAACAGGCGTCATATCGAGCTTTTTCCAGTTGCTGCATCCCAAATATTGAAAATCTGTAATTGCCCCGCAGTTTAGGAACCTAAAATCTACTGCAAAGCTGTACCAAAGAGCAGGTCTGACATCTATCTTCTAAAACAAGTGAGTTAAAAAGCGAGAGGCACACAGACTGGCTGTGTGCACAAGGTGTGTGTGTGACAGAGAGAGAAAGAGAGAGAGACTGTGCTAGATGTGGAGAGCTCCTCAGGGATTGAGTGTTCATGCACAGTAAATGGAAGTGGCACAGCTCTGACCTTTGAGCCACGGCGTACCAGTAAAGTGAAGGCGCTGTCAAAATATTGCTTCAGAAATGACAATCCACCTCGCCGGTCCCAAGCCTTGACACGGAAGGCAAGTGGAGAGCCGTAACCTGCTGATCCCAACATTACAAATGAGGGGATTATCATGACAACAAACTGCAGCTCGACACGCTGTATACCCTAAAGATATTCTGCCGCTGCCCCTTATTATAACCACCATCCCTTGCTGCAGATAGCCGCCGATGACACCGGAGACACAGCCGAAACCGAGAGGAACGGGATGTGTCAAGATCCCCCCCGCCCCACACTCCACACCCCTAAATAAAATTTCAAATCAGCCTCTGCCCTGTAAGTTACCCCTCTTAGCAACTTTTTTGTTATTATGTTACACGTACAATTACTGAACTTCGGGATTTGGCAGCAGATGAGCTCATTCGCAACTTCATTTTCACCCATGTAATGATCCAAGTCTACGGAGAGTAGCTCGCTCGTACAAGAATTCCAAAATATCACATATAATTACTAGTGTTCTGAGAGCAAACTCTGGAGGAACAAAGACATGCAGCCATAATTATATCTTGGCGTGTATGGCATGCCAATGGGCCACCTTCGTTTTGGCGAGGGCATTCCCCCGGGGCACCTCAGGCATCAAAATGATGTCCAAATTATTTTTGGGCTCTGGTGCGGCATGGCCCAATTATCACATTTACAGGTAGCACATCATGACAACACTGATTTTTACACCTGTCTCTGTGAGAAGCCGAGGTTTACACTCGGAAATTTAGCAAATGTACAGTATGCATATGAGCTTGCTGGCAGGGATTTAAATTAGGTCAAAAATGGAATACATCAATAGCAACCCATATGTGCATCTTTCTGTTTCGTTTTCTCCCTCCCCTCCTCTGTCTTCTTTGCTCAGCAGCTTGACGACTGCACAAGTGTGATATGTGCAAATCACATTTGCAGATGAGCTTGAAACTCCCTTTTAATATTCAGATATCAGACATCCCCGCACCGAGAAGCCCACTAAGACGCGATTCGAGGGGGGGAGAGAAGCAAGATCCGCGTCATTAAGGGAGTCCTTAGAGGATCGGTTTACATTTTACATGTTTCACCCAAAAATGTACAACCAAGTAAAAACATCAGCAGCTATCTGTGATAACAATGCAAATTTTTTTTCGTCAGAAGATTCTTTCCAAATCCAAAGTCGCTCAGGTCTTTCTTTTCTCCCCCATTCTGTGGTTTAACAATCTCAGCTTATTGGTGCTTTGATTTTTTTCTCTCCTCCCCCCAAGGAATTCACATAGAGGTTTGGTGGAGTTAAAAGTACGTTTACCACGAGGCGCGGGAACACGTGTGACTGAAGCCTGCCAGTTGCTCATCAAATACGCAGGGCAGTGGATGGATGATGGCCCGGCTGGCATTCGAACGTCTAAAGAGCCATCGCCCTGCAACAGAAGCCCTCACCACTGTTTGCTTCCTTTAGTCAAAATCATAAAGAATCTTCCTGTTTGCCGACCACATTCTGCCTCCTTACGACAATTACTGTCCCTACTACTAGGAAAGATTGCGATAGCAATGATTTAGGCAAATATTGCAATGAGTACATGAGGTGCCTGTTTTCTATTTTTACTCTCTTTCTAATCTGGGCTCCCTGCTCTATGCGTCCGGTGAGAGCTTTGGGATTCAAAAGAATACAACTTCAGAACTCAAATATATTTGCAAACAATTATTGCACACCAACCAGTCCTTTGCATTAATATTGCCGAAACTCAAACGGAAATGATGATATAGATTCACGATATATTGTGCAGCCCAACATATTACAGGTACACATTTAACCTGTGAGAATATTTTACCTTTGATTTAAAAGCTAAACTTAATTTAACTGAATGCAGCACAAGCGTCCCCCACTCTTACATCCTTATTTAATTTATTTTTTTTAGCTCTGCACCAAAATTTGTCCCTGTGCCATTTTAATTACAGCCAAGGCAATCTTTATGGTGGTATTCCGCGTGAACACCAATCTGCAAAAAAGGTGATAAGTAGAACTGCCACCCAGCTTTGGTATCAGTAATAAACAGACACTTAATTGAATAATTTGACCTAAGAGGCTGATCCCGAGAAATAGCATGCTGGAGAAAAATTATTTTGAACCTTGAAGACTGTTCAGCGTGTTGCATGACGCCTGCAGTGGGGGAACACACAGCGGGCTTGGACGGTTGCCAGCCAACTCACCAATGTGGGCCATGGTGAGTCTTTCTGGAACAGATAAGTGAGCCTTTGGTGTTCAGATGTGTTTGTGTTTGTGCGTTGGGGCAGGGGGATGTAGCTGGAATACACACGTATGTAAGTATGTGTCCGTCAGCAGGCATGTGGGTGAATATGTCCGATATGGGGGGGCGTGAAGTGTGCCCACTCGAGAGCCGGTCTCCAGATGTTCGTCCCGACCCCCAAACACACACACGGCGACTTCCCACGACGAACCACAGAGACAATGACTCGCAGCACCTTCCTGTTTAAGGATAGCTGTCAGGGGGATGATGGCTCTGATTCAACACTGCAGCAGGTTTGCACAGAGCTTCCCGATAAAACGGAGAAAAAAAAAAAAGCAAAAGCCTCCACGCTTCCCTCTCCCTCTCTCGGTGAGCCTCTGTCTTCCTCTCCCTCGCTTCATCATTCTCCCTCTCCCTCCACAGTTCAGCACTGATTTGACTGCTAGCATAATTTTGCAGAAGAGACTATTTGCAGATGCAGCAGAGTTATCAATCCGAACAGACACACAATCCGGGTCCAATGTCACTTCTGCTCATTATGTTAATGGTTAATACATGCAAATGAAAACATTCCGGCAATTTGATTTCTTTGAAGATAGTTTGCATATTGTCTTAGCCATAATGATGGTACACTTTCTCCAGAGCTTGGATTTATGCAAGGCTAGTTAGTTCATTTTTATCAGCTCTGAGTTCATTTCTAGGGCTACTGGAATGTGATTTCCCCTTCCCCTCACTATTTAGCTAATTAGGATTCAGGTACCATAAGCAGATTTTTCACGCTATTGGTGTTTTTCTTAATTAAGAAACAAATGAATTCTCCCCAGCAAAATAGATGGAACAACGGGATAGGGTGCCAGGGGCCAGATGCGGTGCTTCTTAATTAGAAGTCACTCCATTGTCTGAGGTTTTTTAATGAAGCCCCAATCTAAATGGATATCAAAAAAGCTTCTACAGAAGAAGAAAAAAACACTCACACATGCACATACCGGCCATTTAAAAATAATAAGGAAATAAAGATAATGAAAGACAAAAGATATGTTCTGGCAGCCCTGGCTCGCACCTCCAGTTTAGCGCATTTGGTGCTCCAGTCACCTCTGGTTGAGCCCTATTAAAACGGCTCTATCCCTCGCCGGCCTCAGCCTGCCTGCAGCCATGTCTGCTGCTCTGCCAAACCAACAGTGGAACATGCTTTTTCAACGTCTCATCAAAGGTGGAAGTTTCTTTGCCCCGTGGATTATTATCAACTATTGTTGAAAACTGCTGTAGCTGTCAACTTTCTGACTGAGGCGGCTTACGGAATTGCACGCTGGTTTAAAACTGGTGTAGGTGGGATGAATAATTAAGGAGTAATGTTTTTGTTTTAGAAAGCCATATGGGTCAGTTTGCTGCGCAGGTGACTGAAGACGATAACATCGGGACTGCGTTTGACTGAAATAAAAACTACTAACGTGCCCACATGTGCTGCCAACCTCATCAGTTCTTCTTCAGACAGCATGGTTTAGGAGCTCCCAGAGGATTGGCCCGTGCCCACTGATATCGGCCCAGCAACCGTCTTGTCCAGGCCAAGCGTCCCTACACCCAGAGGCTGTGCCATCAATGCCATGACTAGTGCCAGACTGGATCGCGCCCAGCAATCCATTTCAAAGGCTTTTTTTGTGGATCAGGTATGCAGTGTGATTTTCCTTTCCCTTTGTAATGCGCTATGTCAAAGGCGAGCCAGGCTGACTTTAAAGCCATATACTAGTTTTTTTGCCTTTCATTTCAAGAGAAGACATAATTGATTTCTGACTTACCAAATGTCAAGTTAGAAGAGATTAGATAAAAGGCCAAAGCTCTAAAAATCTATCCGCAGGATGGAAACATTAATTTGGAGCATAATCCGCAGCTACATCTGCATTACTAGCCATTGGTAGATAAAGGATTATTACAGTATCACAAATTTCAGTAAAAACAAACTACAACAAAAAAAACAACAAAACTGTCTTGTGGTGTCACAACACTAAGGTAAATATTAAAAACAAAAAGGTACAACATAATTTAAAACGTTTTAGAGGCAAAAATTGACAATTATTTGTTAAGTTACTAAAATATCTATTTATTCTCTTTACAAAAAACATCAAATTATATATACAGCTATCTAGTTTGCTTTACATGGATGCTGTGCACATTTCAGCGTCACCAACTTAGTGACTTTGATACTAAATTGATGTATCTATCCAAAGGTAGTGATAAAAGTGAAACATGCCAAATTAAATCGTCCGGTGTTACTCGACACTTCTGGACACTAACTTAAAAGTACCCATCTTTTTTGCTGTTGTCAATGAGCAGCAGGTATTGCTGTAGGCTACAAGTAATGTTCACCCTTCCTCACCAAACTGTATATCTGCAAAGGTCTTTGTGTTCCAAGAGAGCAGCGAATTTGACTTACCTAATCTGTTTCCTGTGTGTTTACCTCTCTTACAGCCAGCTGACTGGCAGTGTGTGCTAACAAGTTACTCTCTTCAGAGCAGTAGAAACCCTTTTTTTAGTCATTTAATTTTAAAGCACTTTCTAAAACTTTGGCTTACCTTTAGACCAGCAAGCCGCTCACGCTTACTAAAAGAAAATCACAGTGTTCATTATTTTGTACGTTCGTTGATGTATCTGGGATCATCCGAGTGAGAAAAAAAAATGTATGCCTATTTTTTAAACACTCCTGTTTAAATAAAATTACCATAATCCGTTGGCTGTTCACTCGTGTGCTCTCGTTTCATTTACATCATTCCATGCTTATTTATATCTGTGAATAAGATTAGAGGGGAAGATTACTTAGAGCAGATGTATGAATAGCGATCAAGGACTGCAGGACAAGGTAAGTCTTTCTGTGATTGCTCAGCTTTTTCAAAATCTTCCCCTTAGTGTATTAGAACAATGCAAGTGGCTGTGCTCTCTAAAGTGTGACAACAATAATGCAAAAACCTCAGGGACTAAACCAGATGTAAACACTCCAAATCAGCACTCTGGCACAAAGTGTCCTCTAATGCAGGAAAGTCTACTTTTGATCTTTACGGAGGGGGAGTTACATTACTTGTCAGACAAATTTGCAAATTTAGGATGTGTTAGTTTTTGTGATCTGTTCTGTCTCTCACCCTACATGTTCTCTATAAGCACAATTGAGGATCATCAGCTTAGAGTAAACAAGCTCCATTGCAACTTTGATTGTTCTAAACAAAAAGTTGGACACACAGTTGACACTGTCATGCCGATGATTTATGAGCTAAATTATGACAGCTGAAAAGTCTTTTTTTGTCCATCTATGTTGCACAGGTTGGAAGCAGCCGTTGGTCCTGTCAATTAGCAGCGGGTGGACAGAGAAATGCGTCACTCATACTTGCACAATGAAAAGAGACAAGAGGACGGAGCAAAATGCAAGCAGCCGGACTTAAAAAAAAAGTCTGAAAATGTAAATGAGTATGCATACAGAAGCAACTAACGCCACCGGATCGCAGTTTTTACAAAGAGTGTTCGGGAGGTGGATTTATTTGAAGTGGAGAAACGAAAGGGACGCATCTCCGAACCAGTTGGCTAATTATTTATCCTGGTGGTTTTATGGCTCTCATTAATTTCCCTCTCCTCTCTCTTTACCTTCCATTGAAAGTCTGAATTCAACGTGCATCTGGTGCTGATAACGGTGGGGTCTCAGCCGCTTTGCAGCCTCCCATCCAACCCACCCACACACACCTCCACAAGGAAAAAGGAGCAACCCTGGCATACTCCTTTCTTGAATAATACCCTTTAAAGATAGCAACAAAAAGGCAGCAAAACATGCACTCATGCTGTAAGTTTTTTTTGGGTAAAGGTACAGATCATAACAATAGGGAGCTATTATAAAAGGTAATACTCAGCCATTGTTTAAATGCAGATTTAGATTTGCTGGTTTCTTCTGGGTTAAAGGCTGTTCACCCTGAAGTGAAAATTTGGATTTGGGTCGCATTTGTGCAAACAAAACCATATTGTTGTACTCTGTTGTCTGAATATAGCCTTTGACTTAAAAAAAATATTTTTGAGTTGCCCTCCTGAAGTATTTCATTCTCTACCAAAGAGGGTCGACCTGGTAGCACCGGGTTTCTCTATTAAGAGAAGCCCATGGGGGCTTTTTAGAGTCATTAAAAGTGAATGTTTGCAAAATGACTCACCAACTGATGTCTTGGTTCACCACTAATTATAAAGAAATTAAGATTTTGCAATATATATATATATATACATCCACTCAATGCAAAATTGCACCTTTCTCCTTCTTTCTCCAACAAACATCTATTTAATCTCCCTCTGTCACCTTCTGTCGCTTGCTTTTCAGGGAAGGATGCCTAAGATCCGCCAAACCTTGCTTCTCGGGTGAGATCACACCCCAGCGGTTCGGAGCTAGGGGCTATCCGCCACTCCCTGATGGCCCCGCCAGGCTTCTCACACTCCCCCAACTCCCCCATCACTACCTCCACCCAGAGCTGTCCTTCACCATCACCCCAGCGCAACAACAGAAACTTGTCGCATGGAAAGTTCCTGACTGAACCAAGCACCTAATTTGAGCCATTTCTTTCTTAGAGGGAAACTGATAGAGGATGCAAACCGGTCATATTTTCAAAAGAGAAACAGAGTGGGCGTGGACTGCTGAAAAGCAAATATTGCCGACTTCAAACAGCAGTAAGATGGCAAAGACTACCAAAGCAGTAAGAGACACAAGAGAAAGGGCTAAACGTGCTGGTGCTTCCTTTCATGTCTGTCTTTTACAGTGAACTGAGTGCATTTTTGTTTCTCTTCTTCTTCTTCAAAAAAAAAATTAAACATGACACACTCATGGCTCATGGAAATTGGAAAAGTCCAAGGGAAATCAGCGCTTCTGTGTTTTAGAATTAGATGTAAAAACCTCAACTGAACATTCAGCAGACTCTATGTGCCTCTAAACAAGACTTCCTTCAAACAATATTTTTCATTTCCTCCATCATACAAATGCTTTCTGAACCTGTCACCCTTCAAGTCCTGTCATGGCTCCCTCTGTTAGAAGTATTCAAACCTGAACTGCTTTGAGCAAACAGTTCAAGAAACACACGAAGCACAAAACTTAAAATTGAATGGAAGAGAAAACTTAGCCCAGTTAGGTTCTGTGTGACTCTCCACAATGCCCCGGTAATGCTCTGTGATAGTCGTGTTGGACTATCAGTGCTCAGGGGTCGTGGGCCTGGCCAGTCAAGATAAAAGAAAACCTGATGAAATGAAGCATGTGGGAGCAAAAGAGGGATGCTCTCCACTGATGGAAGTCAGTCTGAAAGGTGAGACAGTAGCAGTGTGGTGCTGACCCGAGTGACCTGGCTCACTGCTGGAGCTCTAACACGTCTAGAAAGAGAAGGGTGTCGGAGATACAAATCCCTTCCCTTTTCAAGTTGGCTACTGCAGCTAAGTCTCAGAGAGTAGCTTGGTGATTCTGCACAGTTTATTAATCGTTATTAATTACATATTGGTGAACTTTGATACAATAGGAAACTAAATACATTGATCAATAAGGGTTCTATCAACATTAACTGCATGAGTGCTTGCTGTAACCTCAAGACATAGGAGTAATATAGTTAACAGAAGCATTCGTTTTTCTTGAGTGGTTTGATAGTTGTAGATTCACCCCATTTGTCTGCAGAATGGGACATCAAATTATTTGTGAAATATTAGTCTATTCTATGATTTTCTTCTAAAGTATTTTTAAGGGGCTGATTTGGTGGAGGAGATAAGAAAGGCTGTAAATGTTAGCGCCTGAGGTAGAGCTAAGACAGTTTTCAGTGTAGTGGAAAATATATTTAGTGTTTGAACAATTAAAACAGGCAGTTACAGGCGTTTTTAGCATGGAGAACAAGTACTGTATTTATGGGGTTCAGCTATTGAGAGTGGCCGTGGTCCCAAACCACCTCGAATATATTGGGGGTCCACTGAAAAATGGTTAATTTACTGTATTATAATATTTTACAAATTTAGATTAAAAAGTGGTTTCAAGTCTTTTTTGCCATCCGACTGGTTTTCCTCCCAGTGTTTAGCTTGACAAAAAATCCACAGTGTCGTAACAAAGATTTTGCTCCCCTACACATTTTTCTTTCCTTTTCTTTTTTACGTCCGACAAACAAAAACCTGCTTACATAGAATTTCTTTAATAAATAAAATAGTTTTATTAAAAGTAAAAAATTTCGGGTCCTATATATGAATAAGACTTGCACCAAAGCCTAAATCATTGAACTTGCTCCATCAATTAACCCTAACCAAGAAAAGCCTTAACACAGCATGAAAAGTGAGTATAGGGTGTTCAGGTTCATATGCAGTGCTTTTCAAAAATTCATACTGTACTATTTAGTTTTCAGTTCAGGAGGATGACCATAACTTTGTAGATGAGCAATTAAAGCTCAAGGCCTGAATAGTTGTGTGTTAGATTTTCAAAGCCTCTTCCCCACAACTTTATCCTGGCCTGTCTAATGTTTTCCTTGCTCTTTATGATTCAGTTACTTAGGTAATCTTATCTAACAAACAACTGAGAACTTCATTGAACAGCTGTATCTATGCTAAGATTAAATTACTCACTGCTTATTAACTAGGCGACTTCTAAAGCCATTTGCTTCAGCTGGATTTAATTTATAAAGATCACAGTAACAGGAGCTGAATATAAATGTACACTACTTTTTTTTATTTATGAAACCATGTATTTAGCAAATATTGCAATGCATTTTATTGCTTTTTCCCATTTACAGTAAATACACAAAAGTTGTGATTGGAATTTTCTCCAGGCCAGTTTCTTCCCTTTCCACAGTTGGGATACATTTAAGTATTTTGATTCCTACCAACAAAGTTGGAAGTTGACAACAATAAAGACAGTATTCCATAATCCTCATAATCTGATTGAGCCGATGACACAAATCGTTATTTACTGCTTTTACATCGTAGTCATGCGCAGCATTGCTATCATTGAGCTGGTCAATATACATCACCATGGCCTCCTTCTCCACAGGATTACCCCTCTTATCTGAAATGATACTGAGTGAATCATACCTGCTGAAAACACACAGTGGAGCGTACACTTTGAAAAAAATATATAACTCTTTATTGGAATTAAGATCCAAGTCAAGATTAGCCACAGAAACAGCAGTTAAATTCCTGTTCAAGCGCCATGTGCAACTCTTTATTCTCCGCTGCCTGGGGACCACACCACAGTATGCTGTTACCTATGAGCCACAGGGGTGTAATAGAATGCCTTTATGAAATATATAGCAACAGCCCGATACCTTCTGCAGACCATTGCACCAGGACAGGACATTCAGTAAGTCTGTGTGTGTGTTTGTAAAGCAAAAACAATAAATAAAAAAAGGTCATATGGGCGGACTTATGAAGGCTTCCTCAAATGTCGTGCGAAATGAGCAATCTGTTAAGCAACAGGTGTATTCTCTGTGTATTCTACCACGGGTAAATTGTACTATTGGGCACAAACCAGAAGTAGATATTCATTTAGGCACCATAATTAGCAGCAAAATCCTGCCCCAATGCTGACAAATCCATTAAAGGGTCCCAGAGATGCCAGTGGATACCAGATGAAGCTCTATTTTCCTTACATAAACAGTTTTAAACCACAAAAATCTAAAGAGCTATAGTAAAGTTTTTGCACCTAGGTTAGAGGCTCTTTTTTTTTAGCACTTTAATGTAACAGCTTATCAAACTATATCCGACAAAGATAACCCAATAAACAATCTTAATGGAATTCAACTTTTTTTAGTTTCAGTTTGACTATGTAACTCCAGATTCTTATCTTTTTTGGGCTATCAACAGACAGAGTTGCTGGCTTGCTTTGGATCATTTTTGGTTCTAGTGGACTGGAAATTCTCCTTCAATATTTCTTGCTTGCAAGATTCATGGTTTGAATTCTTTTCTCATTTGGTTTAGATGTTCTGGGAATTTTTAATGTTTTTCAATGTGAGCAAAGTGTCTCTTCTGGTTTGATGGGGTCCTAAAATCTTAGAGATGGCTTGGTGACCTTTGTAGGTGTCAATGATAAAGTTTTTTATCTGCTTTTAAATTTGGTTAGATCAGGATATGATTTAATGCTATTACAGAGATTTTACCCTACATTGTGGTGTCAAACTGATTATTTGAAGTGATTTTGTTCAACAGCTTACACTACAAAAACACAAAATCTTACCAAGTTTTTCTGTCTACCCTTCGGCAGCAACAAGACAAAACTAACTTAAAAATTAAAAAGTATTTCAGTATTTCCCGATACTACTATTGACTAGATGCGATCATTTAAAAAAAAAAATTTCACTGTGAAATGTTAAAAAGGGTTTGATTAAGAGGTATTATTTAAATATAAACAGTGGTTAACAACAACATCACTCCTACTCATTGTTAACAAATCCTGTTGCAGTGATCATGTGGCTCTGCATGCTGGCTACAAGCTACTAGACAGAAATGATGGCACGGACCAAATGCTGGAGCAGACTGCTTCTGTTGGAGTGTGTATCTCAGAGATTTTAGATACGGGCCGATTTGATATCAATATCGAATTGAGGCAACCGTAAAAAAAATTATACAAATCCAAGAATCCTCCAATACAACTAGTACTTTTTTAAATCAATATTCAAGAATTATTCGCTTAAAACAAGCTCCAGGGCTTATATTTTGTTAGTTGTAAGTGTGTTGTTTCTTGTTTCAATTGTGTTAGCATATTTGCACTAACAACTACAAAGAATATATATGTCTGGGTTGGGAGTTTTTGTCAGCGGGGGGAAAAATACTCAAAAGGAACGTATAAATAGCACTAATAGTTATAGACACCCAACCCACACACCCCAACCATCCCCAGCCATAACACTGAGATGTTTTCTTTTGAATTTAGTAAAGCCTTTGGTGAGTGTGGTTAGTGCACTTGGGCTGAGGATCTGATGAGAAGTGTGGAGTCTGTCACATACACATGCTCTAAGTACGTTCTAATTAGTTTATGTATGCAGGACCTCATCCACATTGGAGGGGTATCAAAAAGCAATCAACGCCCCATCCCCGATGAGCTCAGAGGGATACACAGATCCACATTGTCTATGGAAAGATGATGCGAGGCTGGACCTCAAACTCATCTTTTCCTAACCATAATGCCCCGCAATCACCAGACATTATGCACAGATCTGAACCCCCAAAGCCACAGGATAGAGGGAAAAAAGAGGGATGGTTGAGTTCATAATTCTAAAGCCTGATTACCACAGACGGTCTTTTGAAAAGCTGTTGCAGAGAGCCAGAAGTGGGAGAATTGGCCTGTGAGTGCCACAAAATATGGTTTTAAATGCAAAAGGGGAAACATGTTTAAAAAACTGTCGTGATTGAGAGCAGTACAGGGGAGATAGAACAGGAATCAGTCGAGTTAAGATGACAACTAGTTGCCATGGAATATTTGGGGGAAAAAGGAAGTCAGTAGCAGGTGTAAATGCAGAGTTTCAGAAAGTGATTCTTCTCAGTGGAAGGAAATCAAATGGGAATAGAGAATTAGCCATAGCACAACTCAACATTATCAGTATAAAATGGAGGGAAAAAAATGAATATCCTAAACATATGATCTAGAATTTTGTCAGCCATTCATAATCTAATTTAACCAGAGGCCATGAAGCCGATTCGTTTCAGTAAAGACCATAGGTGTTTCAGCTGCAGGCTCCAGCGGAGACAGGCATGTGTGTCGCACAAAGACCATTGGTTAGCTTCGTACCGAAAGAGTCTGTATCACCATCTTATCTTCAAAGGACTGGGCAGGGGCTCAGGGGAGCTGTGCCACCGCCTCGCCTCCACACAGACACACACAGAGGGGGGATTTGGACCTGCAAGCAGGAACCGGAGATCTCTCGGCCGGCACCCAGGCCTGGACCCTCCTCCAACTCGCCCGCGGAGAACAGGCAGGGTTCCTGCACACGCGGCACGACATCAGTTAGCTCATCCCCACCACCACCACCACCATCCTCCTCCTCCGCCTCATCATCTCTCTCCTTCGTCTCCTCCTCCCCTGCAAAGCCCCTCTGTCGACTGCCTGCCCATTTGCTTGCTGGCCTCAGCTTGACGGAAGGGATGGGATCTGAACTCAACTTAGACACAGAGTTTCCACATTTCACAGATGGCTGGGAGAGGCTTTGCATGAGGTGAGGAGACAGAGAGATGGAAAAGAGAGAGAAAGGCAGCCAGATCTCCGGCGCCGAAGCAGGGCCGATTTCACACCACAGTTGAGAGCGCTAAAGCAGGCCGCTGTTAATCCACTCACTGAAGGGAAGGCCTGGAGCTATTTCGCCGCCCGACCGCCATCTCTCTCCACAAAGCCATAAATGGTGCATTATACAACTGGGCTTCAGAGACACTGCTGATAGGCTGATAGGTGGCAGACAAAGACCAAAGCATCCACAGGAGCGAAATCACATGCAAGGATTCAGGGCCTTAGCACAGGAGCAGAACAGCACACATTTATTCAGCCAAGATTTCCCAAACCCTGTACCTGCTGAAGTGAGCATGGTAAAAGGTGCTATATCTGTCCTTCAGATGGGTTATTTCAGCCTTTAGATAACCGCCTCAAGTCACAGATGGACATGCGCTAAAACTCCTCCGTCGTCTGCCCTCCAACAAAACAGCTCCATTTTAAAATCCTCCCAATAGCCAACTCATATCTGCCCAGTTACCAAAAGTTTCCAAGATGAGTCTTTGAACTTTTGAAAAGGCAATCATTGGGAATGAAAGGAGAAAAAAATACATAAACATGGGGGAGTTTAAATAAATTGCTACAAAGAAAATCACGTTGAGGGCAGTGAATTATGTAACGATAAGGCCCGCCACCAGCCTAAGCCACAAAATGAGATGTTTTACATGAAACGAACAGTGGTCTAGATTAGAGAGCCATCCTGTTTAGACATGAAGCCAATTGGGTTGATATCACATGTGGAGAAAATGTGCAAGATAAGTGGGAACTATGAGAATTGTTATAATCCAGCTGTAACAAAAAGCTGAAGTACATTGGCGTTTTCCCCCTAGAAGTGCTGCACGATAAACATCTTTGATGAAAGAAGTTCATTACTTGTGCTCTGTGTAATGTAACATGCTGCATTATGAGTGTATGCCAACCTACAGTGAAGCAGCCTATAATGAAGTCCCGGGCATTTAATGGACATCATTAGGTGAAAACATATCAGAGATAATTATGGTAATTACAAATCCCTTTTTATTCACCCCGAGTCTTTGACAAGGAGGTTGTCATATCAAGCACTTCAAACAAACAAAGAGTTGTTGTCTTTTCCCCTAAATGATGTCCGGTTCCAATTGGCTCAGAATTGTTTCTGGATTATCCTTTTTTATTGTTTGGTTAGAGGCTCTGAATGGAGGGTAAATTTCCTTTAGTGAAAACTTGATTAAAACAAGAACAATAGTTTAAATGTGACTTGTATTTGCATTTCCACTTGAGTACAAGTGAGACCTTGATCTTTGAAGTAGCTCCCAGACGAAGCTAACAGACATGTCTGTTAGAGATGAACCCTCAAGGGAAACCCTATTTAACATCAGACATTACTAAGTACACCTTGTTTTTTGGGTTTTTTTCCTCAAAACTTTTTGTGACAAGCCTAAATCCATGAGATCTCGAGGCTTCAAAACAAAATGATATGTCTCATTAATACAGCAAGTCTGTCTGGTTCAGCTTTATCCATTTGCTGTTAGTGCTTGACTTTTGTTTAGAGTTGGCTGCTTTCAAGCTTAAAAATGTTGTATCTATGTTTGAGACTCTTATTTTGAAGACGTAGTAAGACGGAAACTTTCATTAGGTCATGTTTTTGGAGTATGGCAGGAAGCCATACTACCTGAATAGAACTGAAGCATGCACGGGGAGAACATACAAACTCCATGTAGAAAGAACTGGAATTTGAACCCAGGACCTTTTTTTGTTGCAAGGTAACAGTGCTACCAAGTGTGCGGCCATGCAGTCAACGTTAAGTCATATGTAAGATAATTTTCCGCATCTAAGACTTTTGAAAGCAATTACAAAATGGTATGCATTTTTCTTACGTTTTACCTTTGTTTACATTTTGTGAAACAATTTTTTACCTTGAGGCGAAAGCAGAATCTTGGCCCTGTTTTGTCTGCATCCGATCACTCCCTAGTTTGAAATCTAAAATATTCTAAATTCTTAAAGCGTAATTTATCTTTACTTTAAGCGTCATCTTGTCATGTGAGCTTGATGTACTGTTATATACCTTGTACTGAAGACTTGTGTTAATTAATCTAAACACTGGTTAAAAAACAAAATGGCAAGCAGTGGAAATTACAGCTTGTTCTGCCCAAGGAGAGAGAAAATAAGTGTCTTGAAAGAGTTTACTTTAGTTTAATTTAACCCTGGCAGCACAGTTCTTTAGCCAAAAAGGGTCAACTCAAGAGCAGCCCTTGTACCACCAATAACAACTGAAATCTAGCATGGAACATCTTTCTAAAGACTGAGCCGCAAAAGATTTGGGTGTTTATTTACAATATGCCTCCTATCACTCTTTGTCACAGTTCCACGTTTCGTCTTTTTCCCAAACCACACTCACTGAAGATTACATTTTTGCCCCCTCATTGCTACACAAGCTCATAATATTGCTGCGTCTTATCAGATCCTGCTTACAATAACAGATTCCCTTAGAGTCGAAGCTGTTGTTTAACTTACTCAGTCTCAGGGGGAAACACAGTTCAAACGAGTCAGCGGACATGTGCCAGTCCTTTGGCAGTAGATGATGTCAACGGGTCCCTGCAAGCACCCGGTTCTTCCAGCACTTTCAATCATTGGCTTGTGAGATTACAGCTATAGGATATTACAGTACAAACTATGACCATGTGTCCTGCCGCCACAAAGCTTAGCAACATATTAGAGTTTGTCAAACGAAGCTATTGCGAGGGAGAGATAGATACAGAGAGGAGGAGGGAAGCCATTGACCTTTGTGTCCTTCATATTTGCCTAGCTCCCTCAACCCCAATCTTAAGAGCAAAATCATCCGATGCCAAACTGACTGTCAACTGGCTTGTGATGGTGGCAAATCCAGCAGACATCAATCAATCAGATTTTCTCTTGGTCTATCACAGGAGTTTCCCCCTCCCCCTCTCTCGCCTGAGCTTATCATCTGACCCAGTTGTTAGCCTGTTTCTTAAAGATTAAAAAGAACTTGATTATGGTCAAACGTATGTCTCGAAGATTTACATCCAGAGACTCATTCAGAAAGAAAAATACATATATACCGTGTGTATGAGCAAAGAAATGAACAGCGGATATAATGAATTCCTTTTTCTGTTTTGTTTTTTTATTATAATTTTTTTCTAAAAGAGCCTCTCAATTCATGCTGGAAATAAGGAGTTTGAGACGGTTATCTTTGCGTT
>JAVLVB010000286.1:1840110-1859296 GCA_032876305.1 Orestias chungarensis
GGGGGGGGGGGGGGGGGGGGGGTAGGCTGCGCAAAACAACCTTTTTGTCCTTTAGAATGACTGTCTGTGCTGACTTTCTGTCTGTTGCCTCCTCTGCCTTTTCTTTTCTTTTCTTTTCTTTTCTTTCCCTTGAGTTTCTGTGGTGGGAACTAGGATCTAGGCTCCTTGTGACCTTCTGCTCCCGAGAACTGCTTGATTACCCGGCCAGCACACATAAAAACAAGATCTTAGACACGACATGCTAGTTCTCAAAAAGGTCAGGTCAAAGTGACGAAAGCGGAACACAAGCGTTAGACTTCCTTTCGCACCACGACAAAAAATAAATAAAATGGCTGGATGCACCGACTGGATTGGTCCAAAAACAGGGCGGCCTATCACGTCACAGATTGTTTTGGGTTTAAGGTGAAGGTAAATTCGAGTCAGGCAGAAATCTCAAAAATGTACAGATTTTTTGAGTTTTTGAGGCGCAAACAGCTAACCAGAAGATTTAGGAGAAAAGGTAATAAAAAAAATACAAACCTATAAAATGTCAAATAATTTACAAGCAATAAGTTGTAAATAAATATTTAAAAAGGAAATATGAATTAAATTACAGATATAAATCTAAAAAATGAAAATTTCACTTTACTAATACAATAAAACAAAATGGACAGAATCTCTACGGTTACTGACATAAATGGACAAAAGTGCATTTGTGCATCAATAAGCACATTCCCCTATTTTTTCAAAAACGCACACACATACAATCCCACCTGCATATTTACAGCGAAACCTCATCTTTCCTCAAAAAACTAACAAAAAAAAACTAGATCACGTTAAGAGAAATATTGACAAATTTTAGAGACACACAGCCTTCCCTTTCTGGCATCTTTCAGAACCGGCCTACAGTTGCCACACTGAACACACACAACACAGAAACACCCACCCACACACACACACACACACACACACACACACACACACACACACACACACACACACACACACACACACACACACACACACACACACACACACACACACACACACACACACACACACACACACACACACACACACTTAGATGACAGCTGAAACAACAGTGTGTTTGCTTGCACCAAATTATTCCAATTTTTTGAAAGTTTGAAAGTAAAGAATAAATAAATAAATAACTGGTCAAATTTTCTCACCTAAACATCATCATATCTGAACAATGTCATAATGTCGTCTCCTTTAAAATTGCACGAAAGGCTCATCCGAAGTGGATAATTACTAAAACGAGACAAATGCCGTTTTAAAAACAATTTCAAGAAGGTGTGTAACCTTTAGCTGCCTCCACGATGTTAAACACATTTAAAATATGCAACCGAAGAGCTTTTTTTTTTTTTTTTTTTACTGCAGGCTGCAAGGATTGATGCAAACACACACAAACGCACATCTGCCAGAGGTGTGCCATGTGTGTTGTGGAAAACAACTGAAAAGTGTAGAGGTAGATGTTTTCAAGCGTCCATATTTTAGAGCCGCATCTGGAAAAAACAACAACAGAGACTCTTTTCTTTTTTTTTTTTTCTTTTTTTAAGTTACTCTCCTAGAATTCCCATCTAAAGCGCTTTATTGTGGGACTTGTCCACAGTTTACAGACTGACGCAACTACAACAATTCAACTATACAAAACGAGCGCGGTTTATCCAGGAACTTTGAGGAAAGTTCTCCACCAGGATCAGATGTGAACAATTTAGCTGCGATCGTTTGTGAACGCATAAAATAAAACAAATAAACATAATCGTATCGCGGAGGAAGAGCGAAGAGAGACACAGACCCGGCGGGATGAGCGCCTCGGATCCGCTTCGGGATCTCTCGATCACTGCTAGAGATCGCATTTAATGAAAGAGGAAGCAAACTTACGTTTGATCTGTCGGGGGTTGCTCTGCTTCCTGCGGGACATTCTGCTGCTGCTGCCGCTGCTGATCAGACTATCCAGGTGCGCTTCTGCTGCTGCTGCTGCTGCTGCTGACAGATCCGCAGCTTCTGCTTCATCCAAGCGGGCGAGTTTTTTTTTTTTTTTGGAGGGTTTATTATTGGCGGAGGTGGTGCTTTTATTTTATTTATTTATTTATTTTGGGTTTGTTTGTTTTGTTCTGGTTGAAATTGAGAAAGCAAAAGGAATAAACGGGGAGCCGGGACTTTTTTTCTTCTTCTTCAGTCTCTCTCAAAAACACGCAAGTCTATCGTTCCGTCTCTTTTCCTTTATCTTTCTGGTCTCTCCGGCTCCGGCTCGGACTTTCTCTCTCTCTCACACACACACACACACGCGTGCACGCGCGCGCGTCCCCGGTCTCTCTCTCTCTCTCTCTCTCTCTCTTTCTCTCTCTTTCTTCCTCTCTGCTGCTTCGCTGATCCGCTCGGACTGACTGGGGAGGTGAAGGCGTTTCGCGCTTTTGTTTGAAGATAAGGTTTGTTCCTCCTCGGGCGCCGTAGCCGCGGCGTGTTGGACTTACTGGGACCCGCAAACACTTTTGCTCCTCTATTATTAATTAACACCCCCCTCCCTCCCCCAGCACACACACACACACAGCTTTACAACTAAATGGCTGGTAATAGTTTGTAAAAAAATAATAATGAATAATTGTGTAAACTTAAAAATGGTTTACATTCTTTATTTAAGGTTAAGAAAAAAAAAAAAAGACCCACCTGATCTGTGTCCTCCTATATAGTGACCCCAGTCTGTTCAGCTTCCTGCAAGTTTTGTAAACCTATGTTTTTGCAAATAATACATAACTTTATTGCTGCATTATTATGCTTATTGACTGATATGGATACAAGTTAGTAACTTAGTCTGAACTGTTTTGTATAACAACTCTAGATTTGAAAGATTTAGGAAGTTTTTTAGAAATTAATTATTAACATATCTATAACTATAAGTATTTCTTAGCGATCTATAAGAGGGTTCTTATTGTAAAGTGATATCAAAATTGTTACTTAATGTAGCAAATACCAAATCAATTAGTTTATTTTTGGGGTCCACCCCCTTTACTGCAGCTCTGCGGTTAACACAACATGACTCCATGCAGATCACTGACCGGTCCATGTCTGCAAAAACACACACAGCAGGATGACTACATGCAGCTTCACAACAAACTGATGCATCAGGCGCACAATCAAAGTTGTAAATTAAAAACATAAGCTTTATATGTTTTAATTTAACCCACATAATCCTGAAGGTTCATTGTTTGCTGACAAAAAAAAAGAACAGTTTCTGACGTAAAAAAGGGAATCAGTAAGAAAAAGAAAAAAAGCGTCATAAAATACAATTTAAATGAAAGTACAAAATTGCTGCTGTTTATACTGCTCTCTTTGTGGATTATGGATGAAGAATGGAGTTTCAGACACATTACAAAAATTTGACCACTTACAGCAACGAACAGTCGAAAGTGTGTCCACTTTGTGTGCATGCAGAACATTCTTACAAACAGTAATAGTTAAAAATGGGAATTTATTACCTATTTATACCCTATTTTATACTTGTCTAATAAACAAATGGCAGAGATCAGTAAAAGTGATGAGGTTTGTTGTTTCATGAATGAAACATTGCTCATTATTTCATTAGACATACGACTGAGAAGGTTTCGGTGTTGGAGCAAGGGTTAAACATCAGGTCAGACAGCTGAGCTTCTAAATAGTTTTATTGTCATTTCAGCAATGTTTTTCTCCCAACAAAAACTATACACATGTATAGATGTTAGATAAATTCATCTAAGAAACAATAAAGTTGCTTAGGATTCTGTTGCAAAGGAGAATGCAGCAGAGAGGTTTTATGGATCTTATAAATCCATAAAACTACATTGTGGACACTAAAACCGGATCCTTCATAATTAGAGGTAATTGGATGAATGGAGCTTGTAGGTTGTAAAGGAGTATTAACAGAAGATTGTGGATATTTATCATACTGTTATCTTATTATTTAGAGATGATAAATATTAATCCATGCATTAGCTCATATTTCCTGCTGCATTTAATGTGTAAGTCAAAATATAACATAATGAATTTATTTGAGTAATGTATTGTGGAAAAGTAATTACAATTTGACTCTTTCTTTGCTAAGAAAATATACAATTTGTTCACATTAATTAAAATGGTCAATGATCAAAATAATACGCGGATTACACAAGTTTTAGTGGTTGAAGTTTATTTGTGGGTTTTATCAGCACACTTTGCTTCAGTCAGAATCTGAGTTTTTTTTAAAGTGTTCTCTTTGCGTAAAAGGAAAACATTTAAAATGGTTTGGTTTGAAAAAAAAAAAGTCTTTGAATGGTTCAGATTTCGACTGCCATGTTCTGAATAGTTGCCCAAACTAGAAATCACTCTCTTCAATTAGCCAGTTGGACTGCCAAGGAAGACAAGCAAGTGGCCTGTGAAATTATATCGTAACCCAATTCCACAACTTTGGGATGGAGTGTCAAACTGTGGAATAATTGATGTGGCACGAGGGTCAGTGGCGGTTCACCTTGAGTTTGGGTGGGGTTGGAATTTTCATCTTGTCTCTTATGCTCTGCACATTGAAATTGGGAATAAATACTTTTGCTCACCTCTTCTTTTTCTTGCCACTTCTCCCTTGTGCGATTCTTCGTTCCTGATCCGGTCATGCTGATGATGGAGAGAAAAAAAAAACAACTATTTTTGGAGTTGACAAATTTAAAGGAATGTATTTAAAGTCAGATTTTTGGAAAACATGAAAATTTTATTGTATTTATTTATTTTTGCAATGAAAGTTGCAATGAAACTGAAGCAGGAATGATCCTGTTAAACACCCATAAATAGTCCATTTTGGTTATATTGTGGCACCCTACACCAAAATCAATAATGATTTATTGTGAGAGCACAAACATGGTGAGAGAGTAGAGTCAAATTGCCAGCTCCAGATTAATTTAACGCCACTCCTAAATCCTCTGAGACTGGAGCGTGGTTCTTCTGTGCTGTTCCCGAGTCCCGGTGCCTTGTTTGAAGCTGGCTTTGAGTGGCAGCTACAAATCTGCAAGAGGAAGAGAAACCTTTTTTGTTTTTTTCTTTCACTCCTCAGACCAGATGGTTGTGATAATTAACATGATACTGATTCCATCGCAGGGGAAATCACTGACACAAGGTTGGTCACATTAATAGGTTAAGGTATACTGTATGCTGCGGAGATGCTGCACAGTGCTCCCTTATAATCTGATTATGGGGGGAAAGGTTGATTTAACGTGCTTAATCATTTGATTAAAACTGCCAAGTCACATTTGGGCAGTGTCGTTCAGTGTCAGGGCCAGTAGTGGCCCTGACACTTAAAAACAATGTTTTGGCTGATTGATGTTCACTGCTAAATGTCATCCTGTCTCCTTCTCGCACCTGTCTCAGGTTCACAGTCATTTAATGACTAATCATTAAAAATGTAACAGCATTGAAAAAAACAACAAAGTTTCATGCATGCATTCAGTTATTGAACGGAGCAAAAGTATATTTGTTAAGTTTTCATAAACAATGCGCTGTAGATGCAAATATGTCTGTTTTTTTTAAAAATGAAATCAAAAATTTGTTGCTGTAAATAAATGCTGCACACACACAATTTATACAGTCATTAAATTATCATGCAGTGTTTTAGAGATGTTTTTAAAAAAATGTGCTTCGCTGTAATTACATTATACATATAGCAACCTGCGAGGGAGACTTAAAAAATGAAGTATAAATAATAAAAAACATAATTAAGAAAATGAAATAAATGATAAAATAAATTCAGCTTTAAAAGCTCATAAGAGAAGAATTGTCAAAAAGCTAATCTGAGCATAAATACCTAAATCTATTTTAGATAACTAACACACACACACACAAGCACGCAGGCACACACACACACACACACACACACACACATATATATATATATATATATATATATATATATATATTTATTTATTTATTTTTCAAGATTCTTTATTTGTAATTAAAGAAAACAACTAAGGAAAAGAAAGCAAAGATGTTTGGTATATTCGAATGTAACACAAACTAAAGTAACTTACAAAAAGTGCAGGGGATCCTTTCTGTTAAAAAGCATTTTCACCCACTCCCTTCAGTTACATCTGTAATAACCTAAACAAATGAAACCGAGCTGTCCCAGTCCCTGTACTGGGTTAGCTTTACAATCACTCTCAGTCGGTTGTTTAATACCAGCTACAGCCTTCCACTTTATTTTGTTTGGTTTGAGCTGCTGCGCTGACTGAGTTATATCAGAGGGGGGTTCTGCCGTGACAAATTACAAGGTTGATTTCTATGAGGGATCACACATGTCCGGTGGCTCTTGGAAGTGACAACCATGGCGTTGGACAGCGCCTGGTTCCTTAAAGAGCAGCCTCAGCAGCTCGACTGGGACATCAGTGGTGGAGGGTTGCCTGCTGCCGTGTCACCCTCTGGCTGTTGGGGATTGGTTTGTCTTGTAGGGAACTAAAATGTGAGTGTGTGCGAGGTGGAAAGTGGTGTAAGGGGTGGGGAGTGTAAGGGAAAGGTTCATAGCATATATAGATATTTTCTTCTAATTATAATAAAGGTGCTGAATTAGAAAAAGTCTAAGCAGAATGATATTTATTTGTGAAACCCCACTTTTGCTCTTTTATTTGAATGGTACATCTCAGCACTGATACCCAAGCAAATAAATCAGAATCATTCAAAATCTTTAAGCAACAAAACACTGCATTTTGAATGATGACATCTACCAACAAAAAAGGGATTTCATTATGGGACTGGATAAAGTTCCATGTGTTGCTTGTGCCTTTTCAACACCCCCCACCTCCCTCCCTTCCATCCATCCATCCATCCATCCATCCATCCATCCATCCATCCATCCATCCATCCATCCATCCAACCATCCAACCAGCCAGCCAGCCAGCCAGCCAGCATCTCCAGCAGCAGTGAGCAAACAGATGTCTGAGAAAGTGCCCACTCTGCTGGCTGAGCTGCCAGAACCACCCGCAGTCCTGGAGGCTTCTGCGCCAGCTCTGTCCAGGGATGCTTCGCTTTCTCTGTTCCACTTCCTATCTTCTTCCTATCCGTTCCATTTACCAAAGAGCTTAACAAAGCAATTCGATAAAAAATAAAAATAAATAAGAAAGACCAATAACGAATAAACAACAAAAACAAAATAAAAACAAAAACAAAATAAAACACACTTTTCAAAAAAAGTCATGGAACTCCAAAGCATCTTAAGATTGCACAAAAACATAAGTGTGTGAGTGATAAAGATACTGAAAGAGGGCGAGATAAACAAACTGTGCTCCTCCCAATGGGAGTGTGTGAATCTGCAAATAAAAGCTTTTTTTTTTAAGAGGAGGGGGAAGGGGAGGAGATGATGAAGAGGAGAGAGAACTATAGGGCAGCTTATTCTTACAGCTAATCTGAGCTTTTTCCTGTTTTGATGTGGTCAAAAGAGGAGATTTCGACACCTTCAGAGGATAAACTAGCAAGCTTTTTATGGATTAAAATCACACATATCCCTCAGTTTTAAGGAGGTTCATTTCGAAAACTGAACTTCCTTGAAATGAGCTGACAGTGAAGGCTAATGAAATGAAGCCTGTAGAATAAAAGCCATAAATGAATTGACATTGTCTGCAAATAATGTGACCTCAGGCTTCCAAGAAGGGTTCAGTTTCATGGCTTAAATCCTATGATACCACATATTATTTTGCTCTTTCTGCAAAGCTAACATCTAAAAGAGCTAAATGTGTTGTTTATTATTAAAGTGCATGAAAAATTGCTCTATAATGTTAAATTGGGAAAACTAATATATGCTGTTTAAATTTGTAATGTGTTTTTGTACTGTGTGTTAATTGTAATAATTATGTAAAACCAACACGCTAATGAATCAATCATGATACAAAAGTCTTAATAAAAACTATTTCTAAAACTCATATTTTCCTAAAAACATCCCTTAGCCTAAGCAGCAAATATGAGGATAAAAATTATAAAAAAATGTGATAAAAATAAAAATTGTTGTATAAACTGTGGTTGCTAAAGGTGCTTAAAATACTTTAAATAATTCTAGAAACTGCTTTGTGTGATGCATTAACAGTCGTTTAAAAACATACCTAATCTAAAACAAAAACATGAATATGATTGTTTGGTTTTATTTCAGTAAGTTTGATTTTAATCAACATTTTCAAGCAGAAAATATGTATGCTTGTTAGCTGAGCATTAAGAATCCAGTTAAATGAATTTTAAATAATCTATTAAATGGTATTACTCTTAAATTTAGACACAAACTGAAATCATTATTACATGTTCTGTGATGCATCGTTAATCAGCAACAATTCCAAAATAAAAGCACACTTCCAAGATGTAAAACTGCCAATTTACTTAACCGAATAAATACATAGAATACATTTAGCTAAATTCAAAACATCAGTTACTTGTATATTACATTTTAAGAGACACTTTTCCTGGTCTGATCATGTCCCTGTTTCAGTGTATTGCAAAGCAAAGTGTCCAAATAGCATTTAAACTGATTTACAGACAAAGAGTTTCAGTGTTTTGATATCTTGTGATTTAATGTTATTCATTTTTATGAGGTCAAGTAAATTATATTTGATGCATGTAGTGGCTTTTTCTCCAAACTATTTCCTTGTTTGTGCACGAGTGACTAAGGAGCCAGATCTGAATGCAGTATTATAATACAGTCTGTTGATGTATTTTATAAGTGTGTCTGCTGGTTTATTACATATGCAGAGGCATCAGTGCACAGCAAAATGGAAAAATGCTTCAATATATTCACAGAAAGCCAGGCCGTAGACAGCTCAGAAAATAAATCTACATCTGCCAGGCTCCATGCAAACAGGAGAGCCATCCTTAATGGTGAAACCATCGATGAGAGGAGATAAAATATTAAATATTCAGACATTCCTTTCAGCCAGTATCAAAAGCGTCCAGATGTGGGGAGCTGAAGTTGTTATCACGAAGCCAACGACAGGCATTGAAAGAAATTCCTCAAAATTTTCAACCATATAAAAGTATTTTATTGCATGCAAATAAATGGTAATTTCTGACTATGAAGGCAGAAAAACATGCCAATAAGCCCTATCATTTGGGACTAAAACTCCACAAACAGGAGACACTTTCAATTTGCTTTGCCTGTCTCCCCGCGTTAGATGCCTGCGATTGCCGCGAAATTAATCCATTTAACAATCTGTGGCTTAAATTTGAGGATTTCCTTTTTTTTTTTGAATATCAATAAGTTCCAATTGAAGAGAGGATTCTTTTGCAATTCAGGCATGTGCCCGCGATAACGGCAGAGTTGGCATGAAGAGAGGCAAAGATGGATTAATTATGCAGAGAACATGGAAATTCTGCTTATCATCGCTGAGCAAAGGAGCCCAGCTCACATAATCAGAAAACGAGGATGAAAAAAAAAAAAAAAAATAACAATGCAGTGGTACCTTCCAGCCCATCATCTTACAAGTTAGATTTTTCCTGTAATTAAAAAGTAACATACAATTATATTCATATCCCATATTCAGACTTTCAGTGGGTGAACAGTACATTTAATAATTGCATTGGGATATACGGCTGAAAGTAAAGAAATATCGATGGAGAAAGAAGTTTAAATACATTTTTCAATCCCTTCATGGTCTCTGCTCCCCTGGGTTGAGTTAAACTACTTATAGGAACTTAAATCTGCGAAAAGCAAACAAAGACAAAGGCTAAATAGAGGAGACATTGGATTCTGCTTATTTACATGAAACATGCTCTCAGTGCATTATGGGAACATAAATAATGTTGTCCAAAGGCAGTTCTGGTAAATCTCGCCTGTGAAAGCAGGATACAGAAACGTATTTGCTGCATTTTGTCTCTCGTTTCATGTTGCCTTCCGATTTCACCATCGCACTTATGTGTTTCCCAAATGTCGAGGAGCTGTGCACAGCCTGCCAGCTTTGTGAGGAGCAGCTAATATGTTCAGGGCTTAGGCTTGCATTTTTCTTATTCCTTAAAGGGAAGAAGATTAAACTGTTAATGCTGTACAGTAGCTGCAACAGACAACGGGTTTTAAAACCTTCTTTTTCTAGACGCACTTTGTTTGTGGGTCAGAGGTTAATGCTAGATCTTCTGCATCCAGATGAATCGGTTTGATAATAATCGTCATCACTTACAGACATATCACTGAAAAACAAAGCAGTCAGAGCGAATATGATGCTGCAGTTGAAGGTCTGTTTACTAAGGGGTACTTGGTTTCTATGTTGGTGTCTTGAATTCTAAGCAGAAATGAATAATTAGGCAAGAATGTTCTGTTGGGTAACATACGAATAATAAAGCCCCATATAATTTATATATTCATATCCCAGTCTTATCATTCTTTTAACAAAATTATTTTGCGGAGCAGTTTACAAAGAGGGAACACATTGGGGGTCTGAGCAGACTTTAAAAGCTTACCCCAAAGACTTGTGAACTTGGAATGTGGGCGACCCTGTTAACTTTTGACTTATTTAATGACAATTTTTACCCCCTCAGCAACTGCTAGCCCATATATATGTCTTTGTCTATTCAAACCCAGCAGCTTTTCATCATTCTTGAAAGTTGGCTTCTATTTGCCTCAGGCTTATAAGGCTACCATTGTCAAAACCCATCTGAGAGTAGCATACTCGATGCCATCATGCTTATAAGTTTAGACCAACATTTAATATTATTTGAACTGTCATAAATATTTTTGAGGTCCACTCCTAGTACAGGTTTAAAGATGACTTCAGATCTAATGTGTTAAAACAAACCTTTAGTACTAATATTACTAAAAGCTTAAAACAAGCTTTGTTATAATTGACCATGCTATTCTACAAAATAAACTGAAATAGATGATCATTTCTGCAATTGTCAATTAATGGTTTGGCTTAAATTTTTATAAATATTAATTAGTAAAAGTAGCAAAAAATGTTGAAGCTTAAAGAAACTGCACAATTCCACAACAGATACAAAACATCCAACACTTTTTCATCTACACATGCTATGTATGAGTTGCTTTAACAGAACAGTTCACACTCTCAGCCACTTGCAGACGTACAGACACTTTCAACTTTATCCTCATGGAGGTAATTAAATGAATCAATAAAAACATATCGCACCTTAAAATAATCTATAATCAGATCCGGAAACTGTTCAGAGCGTCTTCCCTGCTTTTCACTGTAGATGGTGAATTGTCACTGAAATCAAGACTTTGGTTGCAGCGATGCTTGTAATTCCAGTCTCAGGTGTGGCAGTACAGCTCGAATTCAAGCTTCCAGAACTACATCAAAACCTTAAGACATCAGGTTGCGTACCAAATAGCATGTAATTCAGCTCCATGTAGACCTGTAAGACTTTGTGAGACTGCAGGCGAATCCTTCATAATTTAGGACTGTTATCTAATTTCATTGTTAATATGTAGTTAATGGGTCTAAAATAGTCCACAAGTGGTTTTACTAACTCAAATTAAAAGTTGCATGTATCTGTTTGGTGTGTGATAAAACGTCATGGATTCTCTGATCCGCTTGTTAAACATAATTTAAACTGAATAATGTGAGGTCTTTATCTCTGTGTGCATTTCCTAGCTTGAATTTGCATTTTTATCGAAATCTTGAGGTAACTACCTCTTCTTCTTAGATTGGCCTTCCAGCCTACTTTGGCATGGGAATTTCCAGCTTCAATCAGCCTTATTTAAAGGCTTTTGCTTTTGTTCTAAGGTTGATATACAAATGTCACACGGAAGTTATCTAGACATGGTCATTGGGTTTGGGATTGAATAATATGTAGGCATCTGCTACAAGCTTAACCCTTCTGTACTTGCTACTTTGCCATATTTTTGGATTTTTTTCCCTAGAAGTTTGTCCAATTATCTAAAATGTTTTGAATCAAAACAGAAAAGGGTTGTGTCTTTTTGAAAAGTGTATGTAAATGTCATTTTATTTGACCTTCAAGCTTGTGTGTGTGTGTGTAAGCTCTGAATACCTAACATGTACCTTTAGGTCTTGCTACTTGTTAATAACTTATTTGTGGGTAATGAACTATATTTTTTGGCAGGTGGAGAAGAAAGCAATGTTTTGTTATAAAATAAATGCACAATAGTATTTCATATAACTTTGGCCCTAGTAAGTAGAATATTTTTAAATAGCATTTTAATCGCCTAATGACAAATCTACCCTACGGTGACGTCTCCTTTTAAGAAACACGAGTAAACTTTCACACCATGAGAGTTACAGATAGACAAGCAAAGAGAAGAAAAAATGTAACATACAGAAGTGCTTCTCTTCTACCACCAGCTGTGTTGTTGATAAGGTAAATCTCTGAAAACTGCAAGGATACAAAAAAGTCCTTTATTTTCTTCTCTGATGTTTTAACATTTTGTCACAAGAGCTTCTACTAGGTTGATTTAGCACTGGTAAACCACCTCATGTTTTATCAAATAAAAGCGTCTCTACAGGGAAATCCTTTTAACTTTTGTTTTTCCTCTAATTAAATAATACAAGTTAAATGTACTGAACAGTCTACAAGACTCTCGATGATCCTGTTTTTCAGTCTGTCTGTAAACAGTTGTTAAAGAGAGGTGCGTTTTTGTAGACTATAATCTGTTCCAGGTTATGCAAGCTGCTTATCTGTAACTATACCTGTTTTTGGAAAACCTATAGCCTCACTTTACCTCCCCTTACCCTTGAGCGGATCTCAGGAAACAAATTCCTTGAAACTTCTTGAAGCAGCTCCCTTTCTTCCTAAATCCGAGATAGCTTTTCAGTTCACTTGCAGATTATGGCAGCCTTTCAGGCAGCATACCTGTTGCTCGAGCCTTGATTTTGGTTTTTGATCAGGGAGCTTTTTGACAATAGAGGAAAAGAAGAAGCTGAAGGAGAGGGAAAGGCAAGAGAAAGATCTTTATCAAATGCTCTCCACTGGACAATGAATCTCCCCCACCATTCAAATGTATCTTCCGAATGCTTGAGTGATTCATTACAGCAGATTCTGAAGTGTGACAAAGGACCTCAGAAATGAGTGATGGTATCTTTTTGCTGATTTCATTTCCCTGATCCTCCTTATCCTCCTGGCCTGTGTACCTCTATTAATTAGAAAGTAGGGATTTCCACTCATCAAGTGATGGGTTTCATGCTCTGCTCCGTCACAAATCTCCTGCCCATGCTATCTCTCTGCACCCGACCGAAGGCTGCTTTAAAACTTACATACTACAACCCAGCTTCAATCTCAAAAGCAAGTCATGGTGGGTTTGAGGATTCATAAATATTTATAAACCGATTAAGGCAGAATAATAAAGTCATAAGAAAGTGGTTACCCTTGAACAGTGCAATGAATGATTTCTTGTAAAGGGTAAATCAAATACGTTGTCTTGCAAAAGTATTCATTTGCACTTTTTGATATGTTTTTACCACCACCAAAACCCCCCAAGAAGGGACGGCAATAGGGATAACATTTTTTATTTTTTTAAAATCACAATAATTTGGTGTAATATTGTAATAATAGGAGACAAATTGTGCTCTTAATAGGAAAACTACCAATTCAAAATAGACATCACTAGGACACCAGTTACAAAAGAATTTTCTATCACTAAACTATAATTTTGTAAAATGTACTCTTCAACACGCCTCACCTTGTTTAAAACATGGTGGTGATAGTATCGTGTTGTGGGGATACGTTTCTTCAGCAGAAACATTAAAATGTTGTTGATGGAGAAAACAGGTGGAGCTATAGTAAGTACAGGGAATTCCTCAAAGACTAGAATGCAAAAAACTTGGAAATGAAGCAGAGCTTTATGGTCCTGCAGAACAATGAGCCTAAACAAAAACCATAGCAATAATAGAAAGGTATATCAAACCATACTCAGGGTTGAGTGTTAGTCAGTCTGATGAATCTGATGAAACATGAACTGGTTAGGTAAAACAAATGGGGAGATCTTCAGACACTGAGCTGGGTGGAGAGTTGCACACCTAATTAATATTACCTATTATTTTTATTTGTTCAAAAACAGGGAAACTATTTTTCTTGTTTTTTCCTAATTATGCAGTACATATTGTTCAATCATCTAAATTATATATATAACAGTTGGGTGGTTTTTGGATGACAAAAACTGTAGGTAAATGCTGTTCACTAGACTCACATTTTTAGAAAGTAATAATAATGCAAAATAATATTATTATAACTTTTTGAAGCTTAAACAGTTATACCATCTAGCTTTGTTGTTATATGAAAATTGACTTAAATTAGTTAAAACTAGAAGTTAACTTATATCAAACAAGACCACACCTTGTTTTGGGTTTTCTTTTTGAAAGCTTCTCATAATAGTTTGCTGGAGTTCTGGCCCATTCCTTCTGACTCAGAGCTGGTGGAACTGAGTCAGGTTTGTTGGCCTTTTCACTCATACTGCTTTTCAGACCTTTCCATTTATTTCTATAATACTGGGATCAGAGCTTTGTGATGGCCACACCATAATATGGACTTTATTATTCCTATACACCTTTGTAAGCAATTTAGCTGTTTGTTAAGGGTCATTGTTCATTTGAAAGCCCATTTAAGTTTTGCTGTCCGGCTGATGCCATTTGATGTCTTTAATATTTCCACATAATGTTCTTTCCTTATGATGCCATCTATTTAATGACGTGCACCAGTTCCCCTTGGAGATAATCAGCCCATTACCTAAAGCTGCCACCCTCAGACTTGACAGTTGGAATGTTATTGTCAGGCTTATTTTCTTCCAAATGCAATGATGGTTATTATGTATATAACGGTACCACTTTAGGTTCGTCAGACCACAGCAAAGGTCTCCATAAAACTCCACAGAACTAGGCCTTTTTATTTTTTTCTAGTAGAGCAATGGCTTTCTCCTTTCTGATTGGCCTTTATTGGTAGAGGATACATTTCACTGTGAATTATCCCAGCTTCGGTCAGCATCTTCACAAGGTCTTCACATGGCTTTTGTTCTGGTGTTGATAGAAAGATTTCAGATCAAAATTAGTTCATCAATGCAACACAGAACCCATTTCTTTCTTGAGCCGTATGATTGTTGGACATTCCCATCATATCTTTACCTGTGTATAAATGTTTCAATAATTAAATGGATTTGTTGAATAATTTATTTTGAGTTAAGTTATAACATTGTCATAAGAATGAATGTAATTTTTTTTCTACAGGTCCTTGAGTCTTTCACAAATTACATAACCACCATCCTATAACAGCATTTATACCACCAGAAAGAAGACAATAGTCTTTCACTGATTTCAAATATAACTTACAGGTTTTTATATTGGTTGTGTATACAAATAATTCACAGGACAAAGTTAATATTATCCCTAATAATCCCTCTGGGAATACTGTAACTGAAGCATGTTGGAGAATATTGTTGCTCAAACTGGCAGAATTTTGATTTAACTCCTTAAAAAAAGTCTTTAATTTCTTTGTTTCTGGCATTAAGGTTATTTTTTTTAGACATTTTCTCTCCAGATTTAGGCACATTGAAGCTGGAACAAAATTTTGCTTAAATGTTCCTACGTTTGGTGATTTGTTATAATGCATAACCTTAAAAAAAGTTTGTTTACAACTGTTGGAACTGATTAACATTAACATTAACACTAACATTAACACTAACATTAACATTAACAAAAGCTGAAAAAACAACTCCAACCACAAATGACAAAAGAGATAAAATGGAGGTGTTTTGGATCCAGAGCAGAAGCAAAAGAGAACAGAGTGAAAAGGAAGAATGTAAACCATCTCTTCCATCATTCATCAATGTGAGATTTCTAGGTAACAAGCTATATGTTCTGGACCCTCTGGCGATTTTTAAGCAAGAAGGATTATTTATAAAACGGAGAACATATTATTCATCTCTTTATCAGACTTTTATAAAACAACAGTGTGTTAATAGGCATCTTCATATTTACAGCAACACAGACTGCTACAGGAAATCTTCCCTACCCACCACCCACAGCATCTACGACAAATCTTTGAAAAAAGTGGAAAAATGATGGGTTATGACAACATTTAATTGACTTTTAAGATTAATAAAGTGAATTAGTGTTTTAATTCCATTTGAATGTAAAAGTGATTTTATACAAAGAAGGACTGAGGATTCTTTGCAGTATCTTAGATGTTCCTAGAACGGCATGCTTCTGGACTGAGATGTCAGATGTTTCTCCATTTATCTGTATCAGAGGGACTTTTCCATTGTGGAGGGTCACGGTACAGATAGAACCGATCACCACGGGCACTATGGTTTCCTTCACCTGCCAGACTGTTTTTAGGTCGTCCCTGAGCCCTTGGTATTTCTGTTTGTATCATTTGCCATCCTCTGCTGCTTGTCAATGATCACAATCTCCGGTTGGTTCGTCATTACCATTTTGTCTGTTTGTATCTGGAGGTCCCACAGGATCTCAGCTCTGTCATTCTCCACCACTTTAAGAGACGACTGCCACTCTGACCTGGGGTCTCAAGTTCCTGTTTATCTGTCTGGCTTCTATCCCCTTTGTATACCTCTTTAGTTAGGCAGTCAAGGCTTTGAGTTTCTCTTTGGCAGTGTAACGGATAATTTTAGGCAATTTCTGAAAATTTTGAAGACAGTAAAAAATAAATCCCTGTTATATTTCCTCTACCATTATTGTGGAAGTCATCAAATAAAAATGATGTAGGTAAATCTAACTGACAGATGATTTAACTTCATGATTAAGAAACAAGCGGTCTATAGATCGATAGATAGATAGATAGATAGATAGATAGATAGATAGATAGATAGATAGATAGATAGATAGAGAGCTTAAAAACATCAGTATCTGCTTTGATAAAAAAAAATAACAATAAACTTTGTTTTTAATTACACAACCAACAAATATTTATAGTTATAGAACTGTTATTAGAACAGGACAAAGTATAGTCTGACCTGATATTTTTCATTAAGAAACTTCATTGGATACTTTTACCCAGAGTTTATATCATCAAAAGATAAACCAAATTATACAGACATGACTTTTGCGATAGCGTGCAAAATTACTGTTTAATGTTATGGTTATGCTTATTCTCAACCGAGTTTATTACTTTGCAACTATGACCATTTCAATTTAATTAATAAGTCCTCTTCTCAACTCAACATAACAATATAAATAAATAAAATATGGCATTTTTAAGTCGTAATAAAAACTTCTAATAGCCATCTTGGTGGAAGTCAGGTTTTGCTAAGTCGGTGGTACAGTTTGCTTACATTTTTAGAGACAGTTCTTCTCTCAAAAGTGCCGTTAAATATTAACGATTACCAGCCCAGTTGACAAGGCCAATTTTCCTGGTGTCTCTATGACTATAAGGGTGCTTGAGGGCAAAGGCCTGCAATTAACTCTTATATGTGGGTGGCCACTCTAGCCAGCATCAACTCCTGTCAGTAGCGTGACTACAAAGAAATGGAAGATGAACCCCAAGACTAATTATTATATTACTTTCTGTACTCCCTTAAATAATAAGACATTAAAGTTGATTAGGCCTTCTAATTAGGTTATGCATTTGATATCAATTCTGTTATTAGCTTCTGGCTTTTACGAGAATCTCTTTTCTTTCCCCTCACTTTCTTGCTGTATATAACAGCACAGACATCACGAAGGTGGAGCCAGGGACTCATCTGGGAAAACTTCTTCTTCATTCAAACACTTTGACGTCTTGAGAGCACCTATATTTGTTTTGCCAAATATTTTCCATTTTTAGAATTTTTTTAATGCAAAAAACTATGAGATATTTCTTAAGCGCATCAAAAACAGCATGATGACTCCAACATGGATCCAGTGCGCAGAGAAATGAAACCACAAGAGCCACTTAACCCAAGATGCTGCTTTCAAATAACAGTTGAATCTGATACGGCAGCCCCTCTCCCCCCTTCACATCAGCACACAAGGACATGACTGGGCAGAAAAAGGAGAGTGCTCATCTGTAAGATTAGGTTTGGCAACTCTACTCCTCTCCTCTGGATGTCAGATCAGCAGAGTAAATTATATTGAGATCCTCTCAGAGATGACAGATGAAATCTGTCTCTTTAGGCTTGACGTGGAGCTGCAGGTGATACATGATATGCGATAAGGTGGTGGTGATGTCACGGCCGCAGGTGGCTTCCCCCGCCCCTCCCTCTTCCTTCGCTCTCTCCTACTCCCACCCCTCATGTCCTTTTTCCTGTGCAAAATGGCAGCACTGTAAGCAGCTCACAGAGAACTTTTATCTCTCCCCATCTGTGTGGTCTCAGGCGCGATGATCTTGGACTCCAGCCATCTGAACCTTCATGCCATTTAAGAAAAAAAAAAGAGATGGGGGGCTGGGCAGAATACAGAGGGAGGGGTGAAGAATACTGAAGGATCTGTCTTTTGAGCTTTGTAGTGAAAAGGCAGCTGCTCAGCTTGCTTGAAATAAAGGGTGTACACAACTAAGGGTACATACATATACATTTACATATATATATATATATATATATGTATATATATATATATATATATATATATATATATATATATATATATATATATATATATATATATATATACACACACCCACATAAAAGGGTACAGTGGCCGGTTTGCCTAGTATTCATAGTCCATACCTTAAAGCAGCAAAGCCGCCAAAAACATCACACCACTGCCTCCATGATCCCATGGATGATCTGCAGATGAAACACTCGGGCATGCCTTACTGAGTTGAGCATTCTGAAAAATGTTATTGTTAATCACATGTAATTTATAACAAAGCATTGTTTTCACACAGGGTCAGGTTTATTTAGATTTTTTTTAAACCATAATATCCCAAATCCTTCTATATTAATGTTGATATTCAATATTAACTTATATGTTTTTTATTCAAAATTATTTTTCACAATCAATCAATATATTAATGCTACATATTTATAGAGTTTCACTTGTAGTGGAACGTAGCCAAGTTGACACACAGTATTTGTTTAACTGTAACTGCACCTGTAGCCAAAAGCCTTGAGGTATGAGTTTTCATGAATCACTGCTTTACAGAGCCAAGCTTTTTAAAACTACTGAAACAAGGATAATGAAATGTACATGTAAGTTTGAAGCCTGAACCCCTGTGTGTGTGTCTTCCCTTCCCTCTACTGAAAAGAGATATGAAGCAGAAAAAGACCAATCAAAAATTTTGATGTTTGTGTGTGTGTGTGTGTGTGTGTGTGTGTGTGTGTGTGTGTGTGTGT
>JAVLVB010000286.1:1862581-1904547 GCA_032876305.1 Orestias chungarensis
ACACACACACACACACACACACACACACACACACACACACACACACACACACACACACACACACACACACTATCTGTTTGTTTTGTTTTGGGCCGTGAGGATAACACCTGCCTCTTCGCAGTTAATGGTCTTTTTAATTCCTGGCTAAAACCCATTTAAAAGCAAACCCTTTCACAATTTGCTTAATTTCTGATGTCATTTCCACCCTATAATTACTATTCTCTGCCTCATATTTATCAGGCAGTATACCTGCAATGAAAATATAAGACCTTGACACCACTTTTCAAAATCAAAATACTATTTAATTTGATGTCTTTGGCGGTCAAACAACATTGTTCGAGGGACGTAATTACAACAAATTTATCTCCTTTTTTTGTATTTTGGGGATATTGCCAAGACATGTGGGACCTTTATGATAAGAAAGGAGGAAGAAAGCGTTTGAACACCGCTGCCCGGTATCTCATACTTATTGTGAACGGCTTTCTGAAAAATTAATGGTTTAGAGGGGGAGATGGCTGGGTGGCCATGGTAAAACAGGATGTAGATGTAGTTGCAGGGGCATCCAGGTAAGGAAGCAGTCGTTTCCTAAAAACATCACTGACACAGACACACAAGCATATTGAAGAGGTAAGAGTCAGAATTGGAATTTGGAATGTGTGTAGTCCCAGTTGTACACCTTGCAAATTTTTTTTTTTTTGTGACATGTTGACTATTTTATAGTATTTTGTTTTAAAATATTTTGTTCAACAATGAGAGCACAGTTTGCTTGATCCCATGACTGTTTTTTTTCATACCTCAGAAAAGAAAATAGTAATATGAGATATTCCTTTTATTACCCAACAACTTCCACATTGCAACTATTCACCAAAAATACAAAAGACATATAAAATATTCATGCATTTTTTTCCCCCCATCGTCTACTTATTCACTTTACCACCACTTCAATGAACTGTTCTATATGCACACGAGGAGGAATATGTGTGAGACAACTGCTCCCAGCAGAGTGAAAAATTACTCTCGGGAAACAAACAGATTTTTGTGAGGTTGTTATGCTTCTGTGTACAACCAGATTTTCTGTACACAACCTGCTATATGTTATGTTGTCAAGACTGATTTTTTTTTCTGCTGCAAGGGAAAATTAATTGCAAAGAGGGCTGAGAATTTGTTTTCATATTGGCTTGGTGCAGCCGGGTGCCAGAACGGAGGAGGACAGCTGTGGGGGAAGGCTGGCCGACCCGCTGCCTTCTGCCGCTCCCATGCCTTGCTGCACAGAGTCTGTGACAAAACAAGCCTCCAGGAATACTGGGCAAACACCATGAGCCTCTCACTGGGATCCACACAGTTTCCTGAGACCACCAAAGCCAAAAAGCATCCCCATCCCAAAACTGTCTCTTCTTCTTTTTCCAAGTTAAATACTTGCTTCTACAATGTTTCCAAGAATATATAGAAAATTCCTGGGAATTAACAACTTTGAACGCAGCACGAGTGTGCAAGGTTCTGCAAACAAACATGTTCTTTCAACATGCTTTAACAACTTACAAGAAGAAATAAGGTCAAGCATGTTGTAAGTGATTCCACCTCTTTCTCAATCAGCCAGGCTATAGAAGCTCAGCCAGCAGAGATGAGTCAGATAGCAGCGGCTCAGGTAGGAACCATTTTCACACTGCCACAATTACAGCAGCCATCATTACATTGCTCACTCGTACTCAAATACAGATAGACGCCCACCCCTGCCTCTCCCGCACCCGCCCGTCCCAAAAAAATTATGCGCAGGCTAGGAGGAGAAAGTGGCTCACTTCTGTTTGCTAAATTAATCGCTTCCTAAATGGCTCCAGGCCAGGCAAAGTTAACATTTGCAGTTTCAAAGGTTTTCACCGCTTGCAATGAGCCATGAAATTACTGCATGCCGTCGAAAATGGCAGCTGATGAAAAGCCCAAGGAGCAGGTCCCACAGGCAGAGACAGCTTGGAAGTGAAATCTTAAACACAAAGTCTCATTTCTGATTTGGATCGTGGTGAAATTCCAAACCAAACCAGGAGAATGGAGGAGCTACTGTACAAAAAGAAGGACAAGGACTGTGACAAGAAATATGATGAGCAGCTGTTTGCCCATTTGGCAAGCTCGCCCGCGAGTCCTGGGAGGCGAAGTGAGTGCAGAGGTTGATGTGTGGGAGCAGAATGATGATGCTAAGGTTCTTGGGTGCAGCCAAAACGGACTGACCCCGATTAGGTTTGATTTAATCACCAGGGTCGTGCTGAAGTCTGCAGACATCAATAAAATTAAAGAGGCTGTGGAGAACAATTTAGTCCAGCTAGATGTGAACTCGGGAATGGTCCACAGTGGAAACAGTTCACTCCAAACTAAAACCACCATCCTGAAATAGAATCAAATTAGTGTAGAGTCAGTTTCTGTTCTGGATTAAATTTCTTCAGTTTATATCCTGAAAGCTGTGTTCTCATTCCAATGAGAATCATTCCAGTTAGATAAATTTAACATTACCTCCCTTGGGGGACCATTAAAATTAATAGTTTTATCCCAAAATTTGATTTCAGTTCCACAGCATCTCTCATTAAAATAAAACTAATAATTCTGCCAATTTCTTAATGTTTATTTTTCACATCCCTCTGAAGTTTGGTAAGAACACACACCTTAGCTCCTGCTGTGCCTGGAATCTCTGGAGTTTCACTTGCCAGGGGTAGGAAAAAAAAATCTACCCCCATATATCAATCTGAAATCACAGAGCCTAGCAGAAAACTTCGGATTAGAAAAAAAACTGACCTATTTTCCCATGTTGGAGTGACCAACCAATTTAGGAACCAATATAGTGTTTTTTAGTAAGCATGTGTGACAGGAAATTTGATCCAAAATTAATTAATAGTTCAAAGGTGGTCATTTAATGTATGCCCACTTTACACAAAAGGTTTTTTTTTTGTCTTTCTTCCCTCAGGCTAAACTTCCTACCTTAAATTATGTCTTGCATGGATGTAATAAAAGCCTGGGGTGTACAAGCATCTAAATGATGCTTCAGCTAAAATGTTGGCATATAATTATCTTGCTGTTCATAGATCAATGTAGGGATTTCCTAATTAAGACAGATGACAGTCACAGAGGCCAGGGACTAATGTGAGTATGAAAACAGGCAAGTGTTCGCTTATAAAAAGTTTAATGAGCATTAGAGGTAAATCTAATAATCCATATTAATTTTAAGTAGCTTTTATGTTAAAGATCAGTCATCAATTTTCATTGTTTGTGTTAGTAAAATACATGACACACTGAGTTCTTTTTGAACGTGTTAGAGAATGTTTTGCTTCTACATGTCGTGTCATTGAAATTTGGTCTTTTGAAAAAATAGCTAAGCATGCTTCCTCTGTTTAGTAGTGATTTTCGGGAGATTTCATTTGACATCAGTATTTCTCCATGATTTCATACAATTACTGTGAAGAATATTTTTTTTTCTTGTCTTTTATTCAGTGTCCTGTATACTGTACAGATCTTTGCAGTTTTAAGTTCAATCCTATTTTTCTCAGAATGCCGAGCTGTTGCAATGCGTATCCTAGCACGGCTTGAAGACAAACACTCTGATGAACGAAGAACATAAAGAGCTTGAAGAGAAGAGAGATCTACATCACCCTGATTCTCTAAAACACTGTAAATGTTACACATCTGGGACTTTCTTAACAATTCTTTAACAGCTGTTTCTCAAACAGAATTAGATGCCTTTCTTGGTCTTACATAGTTGCCACACAAAAAAATGAAATATCTGATTAAGAACTGTTGTCTTCTCTCTTTTTGTGACACACAGTTACACATATACTTTACAAAAGGTGTTACAAAAAAGAGAGTTTAAAAAGAGTTTCATGCTTTTTTGTTCTATCTAGGAATTATGTAGTTAAGCAGATGACATAACACCATTTAAAGCACAAAGGACCTTGATTGTTTTAGTGTTACAACGTAGTCACACAAATATGTAAAAAACATTTTTATATAAAAGCTTCAGGCTTAAGGGAATGAAATGGAAGACAAACGTTTCCAATTAGTTTTGTTCATATACTCCTAAACGACTGTAGCTGTAATAAAATGTGAAATAATCTAGATTCATCTATTCGCGGAGGAAAGTTTATAGATGTTTGTAAGACAATATTTAAAACATTCGAGAGACTTTAGAAGAACTAACCAGGATCAGCATTCATTTTTAGTGCGGATTTGCTGTAACTCAATCAAGGGATACGGAAGATGTAGATGTTTAAGGGGATAGATGGTTTCAATTCTGATTTAAAATATGGTGTTCTAAAATTTTTTAGACACAGTTAAGAGTACTGGTGGATTACAGATAATCACTCCATTCCAGAGATGACTGCCCTCGATGACTTATTTAGCCTAGTTCTGGCTCCTTCCAGTTTATTTGATGTGAATTAGTTTGGCCAAACATCTGTTCTTAAACAACTTAAATTGCACCGGGGATAAAAATCCTGATTGGGACGCTGCTACTTTAATGCCTTGTACATACATTAAAACACCGCTTTAAAACATTTAACACTGCTTTGTAAGGTCAAATAAGAGAAACAGGAGGAACATGGGATGTTTATAAATGAGAGCTTAATTAATTAAAGAATGTATTATGTTTTAATGTTGAATTATTAACTCTGGCTATGGCCTCATTAATATGTGCCCCATGGAGACTTGACTGCCATTGTTTCACCTGCAACCTGCTGGCTGCGGGTCCTGTGGCTATTTCATGGTGTTTGAGAGTGATGGTTGACAAAGCAATTAATCACAGTGTGGACCAATCATCCCCTTTGTGGAGGGGCTGGGAGAGCGAGGTTTTGAATTTTTTAAGAATGATGAGGTGAAGATGTGTTTTATTTATTATAAAGAGGTCAAAAGAAATAATTAATTCTAGATTCTGTGAGCTTCAAATTGAGGTTATTTAAGGTACATGCAGGTAAAAAGAATTTTTAATAATGATACATTTTCCAAGTTTTATAATTTTGTTCTCACTACTGTACTCAAACTGTATTTCATGTCAAGGTGAAATCCCTTCTTGTCAGCAGATGACTTTAACTGTTAAAGTAGGTTTATTCTATAATATGTTGTTTGTTTGGCTGTTTAAAATTTGACAATATATAATATGTTTAGACTTGTCAAACTTGATTAGCAGTTTTTTTAAACAAGTTTTGTCATTTTTGATTTTTTTCTTCATATTTGGGTTTCACTCTTCTCAGACATTTTGATAAAATCCTGCTGTGTCTTACTTGAACAAATTATACTTATCCAATTCCATTTCTACTCCATTGTAAAAAAACTGTACAATGCATTTTTTTATTTTAAAGAGAGAGAAAACAAAGGGCATGTTTTGTTATTGTAATTAATTGTGAAAAACATAATTTAGGGTTTAAAGCTGCTCAAACTTAACTTACATAACTTTCCCTTACTGGAATGTGATTAAAGCAAGTTAACACTGAACTTAAATTTATTTTTAACAATGCATTAAATGTATCATTTTGTTTTCTAATCACAATCTCCAAGTAAGTGACAATACGTTTTGTCTGTTCAAAATATTTGTCACCGTAATTGCTGAAGTCACAGGCACTAAAAAATGCTGTGTACAATTAAATTTTTTATACAATATACAGGTGAAATATTTTTTTACATTGTTTCAAGAACGGGACAAAAGGGGAAGCAAGTTTGTGGTTGCTGAATATGAACAGTTGTATGTTTGATGATTCTTGTGTTTAAATTTCACGTTTTTACATTCAGTGTTTTGAACAGAGCAGTGATCCTGCAGCGAGAACATCACAGCATGTGCAAACATGTTAACACGAACACAACAATGCCACATTGACTGGCCAAAAGGCCTACAACTCCCCGCGCCACTCAAACGGCGTTGTTTAAAGCTTGTCCCTGAACCCAGTTGCTCTGAAGCCGCCATTTTCTCTCCTTTCACTCCTAATTACCATAGCCTCTCAAGAAAGTCCTCTGTTGCTCCATCTGTCCCCTTAGCCACTGACAAAGATGCTCTAATCACCTCACATTGCAAAGCTCACATGGGAAAAGACTACACCAGCCACAATGCTGCCTCAGATATAGAGCCGCTACTGGATGCCAATACCTCACAGGGGGTAAGCTATAAACACTGGCCACAGTCTTGTATGGGATATGTTCAGTGATGTGCACTGAAATGGAGCCATTTTATGTCACGGATCTCCCACACAGAGCTGACAAGACTGATGCCAAACAGGGTTTTTGTATGAAGTATATGTAACATATGCCGAGTATGCCAACAGTCCATCAGTAGCTCACATCAAAAATGACACTCTGGGGGATGAAGTAGTGTTTTTGGAGCGATATGGTGAGTGTACATTATGGTACATAATGCATGTATGCATGGCATATCACAGCAGGAAGGGTTGGAACAGAAAGCATGTCTCTGCTAAAAGGATATTGGTAATATAGATCAAACTGAACCAGGAAGAAACGAGCAGCTTGTAATTGGAAACTAACTTTATTTCAAGCCCTGTGTGTGCTCTACAGCCATGCCTTCCAACATCCATGCATTATTTAATCTTAATCTGTATGCCCTGCAGCTTGGTATCTCACCCTTCATGTATTTGATTATGTTATATTCACCCAGGTTGACATCTCCTAACTTCTCATTTTAGCTTTGCCCTCTTCTTGATGACTTTCATGTGTTCTTTTGTCGGGCACTGGAAGTTTCCTCCCGAAGTTTCTCCTAAAGCAAAAAAAAAAAAGGGGGGTGGGGGGTGGGGTGGGGTGTGTGACTCTCTGGTTCTGCCAGAAAGTCTTCTCATCTTTGCAGAGGAGAAGCTGAGTGAAGTCTCAGATGATGACAGCCCTCGTGAAAGGGCAGATAAGCCCGTGTGGTGCTGCCTCTGATTGTATGTTCATCTCATTCTGATCCGGCCGCGATTCTAAGCCCCTGTCTTCCAGTCCTCACTTTCCCAACAGTTGATCTTCTGCATGTCATTGAAATCGTCTTATACAGTGGCTGATCCAGGAGACAGGGGGGAAGCGGGTGTTTGTCGCCCGACTTCAATTTTGGCAAGGAAGTTCAGTTCTGTTACTTTTTCTTTCTTGTCAATGTGTCAACCGGCCAGTTGGCCGTTTTATTTCGGTAAGTTTTTCTTTTCCTTTGTGATTAGGCTTGCCTAGAGTAAACACTTATTTCTGATGAAATTTCAAGTCAATGTTGATGCCGTTTTATCAGTATGAACCATTAAATGTCTGAAACATTATATTGGCATTCACAAAAATGGGAATAATGTCAAATTTGCGGCTAATTATACGATTAGCCAGCGGAAGATAATCCAAACTTGTGGATTTTGGTTGAAGTTTGCTAAAAACTCTTTTTTAATGGAACATTTTTATATCAAATTTTTTATTTCAAAGGACAATTTTATCTAGAAAAGAAAGCCAATTCCAAAAGTTCAAATAAACAATAAAATTTAAACTGAATTATTTAGTTCTGGTTTTGAGTGAGTTAAAAGGCTGACAGTTGTCAACACAAAAGGCTCTGACAAGTCTTATCATTTTACACATAATTTATCTAACATCATACAGTCATGTTGATTATTTCTTTTAGAATCCAGTTTCATGAATCAAGAATCTGTTTATTTATATAGCGCCAATTTACAACAGATGTAGTCTCAAAGCACTTTACAAGAAAATTAATTAAAATCATAGATACATCATTTCAAATCAGTTTGAAAAAGTTTCCAATCTAAGGAACCCCAGCAGATTTTATCAAGTCATTGACTTGCAGCATTCACTCCTCCGGAATCAGCAGACCAAAACAATGGCTTGTGTTGTTGATGACTTTACAGCAATCCCTCATACTGAGCATGCATGTAGCGACAGTGGAGAGGAAAAACTTCCGTATAACAGGAAGAGACCTCCAGCAGAACCTTGCTCAGTACAAGCAGCCATCTGCCACTATCGACTGGGGGTTTGAAGAGACAGACAACTAAAATAGATGCACATGATACTGAAAATTAGGGTTCCACCTTTACAGCGGAACTCTATTCACAGTTCATTGTTTGGGATGCATGTTCATTTTTTATGCAAAGTTTTTCATACTGCAAATTTAAAATGTTTGAAAATACAGCTCGGTAATCTTAAGTACCTGAGGCACAATGCTACTTGAAGCGCTATTGCCAGACAGTTGCATCCAGTGGCACCATTTATTTTCCATGGCGCTGTTTGGCTGCATAAGTAGTAGCCTTGTGCTAATCCTGGTAATTTTCATGTCCACTTTAACATTTTTAGGTTTGAAGTTAATAAAAGTGGCTGCATGTAAATTTAAATTTTGCTCATTTGTATTTGATTTAGAACTGTTTTTTTTCTTTTGGTTTAAATTATTTTTGTTTTTGTAAGTTCTGCACAATAAAACTACAGCTCTGTATAACAGAGCTCTAGAAAAATATCTCCCGTGTTCTGTCTGACATGATAGAAAGATAGAAAATGCTAATAGTGGAAGCAATGTGCAGGAGCACATTCAGAGCCATGGTACACCATGGAAATTAATCTAAATGATCTTACATTTGTTATTTATTTATGTTTCATATTGCATAATCACAGAAAAGCTTCAAAAGACACTGTAGACGACAAGAAGATAAGTAAGGCTATTCAACATCATAGGGAAAATCAACCAGACACATAACCAGAGGACAGAGGAAACACCTTGACAGAGAAGGAAAAGGGGGTCAGGATAGTTCTTACCTTTTTTTTTGATTCATAAACTGAGCAATCTTATATGTGTGTGTGAAAGATGCAGTAGAGTCCATGGGTTGGTAAAGAGTACACCATGTATTTAAAAGCATTTTTAACAGTTATTTTTATTTTGATAATAATATTGTCACGTTTCATAAAAAAAACAAAAACAAAACAAGCTAAAAACTGGTACTACAACATGTCTACACCTAATATAATTTTGTTTTGGCGTTTTACAAAAACATTATATTTTTACATGGTTGTTGTGCTTATAAACTGTGGTCCTGTCTTACCATATATATAGTACCAAACACCTTTATATATATATATATATATATATATATATATATATATATAGTTTCTTATAGCAGGTCTCCTCTTCTCCATTAATATATATGCTTTCTTAGAGCAGGTCTCCTCTTCTCCATTAATTGGTGATCCGCACTTCTCTCGTTTTTTGAGCCTGTGACCGATAAGTCCATGGTGGATGAGGAAGACGTGGAAGACGAGGGTAAGGGGAGAGAAGCCTCCACGTCCATTGTTTCAACGTAAAGACTCTATTTGGGTTTTCTCTAAGAACAGCTGGAGATTTATCAGCATATTTGCTTTGGTATCAATTCAATGTTGTCTTGTGTTTTGAAAATTTATATCCTAATATTCCAGTCTTATTCCTCCTGTTTATTTGTCTACACGAACAAACCTCCTGGCACCTTGTTGATTCATTCCTGACAGGAGGTCGCATTTGCTAGGATTCTGATTGGCTGACATTGGTTTTACTTGTGCGGTACACTGCCCATTCGATCACTGGTATTTTTGTGTGTTCGTGTGGATGAAAAGTTTTCAGAAAATTATCCTGTGTGTACTATATTTTGTTAGAATATGTACTTGTTAATAAATATCTGAATGTGTGGTCAAGGATTTAGAGATCCGGTGAATGCTACAACATCTCTGTGTGTTCTGAGCAACTGCATTACATGCTGTGAGGAAACAAAGCTTAGGTTAAAAAACTGCAACTGAAACTGCTCTTTAGTGACATCTACAAATATTTTTCTGAGTCTTAAACTTAACTACATAAAATCTGGTGGTTGAAATCTGGCACGGCCGTTCAAAAATGGAGGTTTGTCTAAAATTTCTTTGAAACCGTCTTTAATTTTTACATTTTAAGGCAAGTTTTGCCTTTTTTGCCATTTTCTGTCCATTTTGCATGATTTACAGATTTTAAACCTACAATTTCTTTATTTCAAGTCTAAGCCTAGACTGCTTTAGAGCGGGCAGTTGTGTTTAATCGTAACCTATGCAAACACAGCTTTGATATGGTAGTAAATAATGTTGACTCAGGTCTAAATGAGGTCTAAATGTGGCTGTAGTGTCGAGTTATGTAGTTGAACTGTCCCTTTATGTAAATGAATGATGACATTGGCAGCTGCTTTATCCAGAAGCAGAACCTTCAAAAAAAGTAGGTACTGGGATGAACTCCTAATTAATAAGTTGCTGCTTAGTTAAAGCATTTAAAGGACGCTGATGTGGGAGGAATAAAATAGACTGATGAGATCTAACAAAGGGGGTGTCCAAGGACCAATTGTCTTTCAGTGAATTGGAGCAAACATGGCTATGAAATCGACCCTCAGCTCCCAAGTTGGTGAAAAGTGATAAGGTATGAAGACAGCTGAAAGGTTTTTTCCACTTCAGAGGGCACTGCTCCTAAGATACAGTTATCAAAGCCTAATATTTGATTTTAGTTGACCATTTTCCATTAAAAACACGATAGCTACTGTAAGAGTGACAGACTCAGGCAGAGGGAGCACAAGCCCACATGTACTCTCGCAATCCTCCTCATGCACACAGGGAGGTACATACCCTGCTCAACCGAGAGTGCAGACCAAACTGTTTCCTTCACTTAACTTGACATTTCCTGCTGCACTGTCTGAGGCTGGTCCTGTGTGTGTCACATCCATAACCCCGGCAGTATGCACTGCTGAATACTGTGCTTCCTAAATGAGATCCCAATGGGGAAACAGAGCTTGGTGGAGTGGGTGGTGGTGCAGGGGGCAGAAGGGGTGAGGGGCATTATTTTAACCACAAATGAACAATAGTATAATTTCTATCAAAAGCAGTCATAAGGCACGAGCTTTCTTTCTGTATCCCCTCCAAATGCTGTCATGATAAAGTGACTGTTAAAAGAAAAGCAGGAGGAGGCAGAGAGGAGGGGCTTTGGAGCTGTCAAGAGGGGCCAATGTGGTCAGGAGGACTGCTGGAAAGGAATGTCTGCCCGCCTTTATCTGCCATTTCCTGCTCCCTTCCTGACTATATTAATAATCTGTAAGAGCAGAGAATCACGCACGGCCAAGAGAGATAAAACACGAGCGACAAAATATCAACTTCCTGCTACAAAACTCAAAACCATTATTAGAATATCAGGCACAAGCAGTAATTAATTTCAACTTTAATTACTTCCACTGTTCGCGTAGATTAGATCACAGGTTTGAGATGGGTTATTAAAACAACTAGGGAAATCTGTACTATAAAAATATGTTAATTTCTTCAACCCCATCTCTTAACCTGCTTGTTGAGTGATGCAATTACAATTTTTCTTGTGGTGCAGACAAGCGTTGATATCATGTGGATGAAGAAGACACCTGATCAGTTTGTGAGGGAGTTAGAAGGCAGTCAAGAAAAAAAAAAGATCTGTAAACAGCAATAGTATTGTGATGAAGTTGTGATAAACTTCATTGTTTTTTGATCAGTAGGGATTGGAACTGTTTGAACCTTATTTTGTTAATCTTGACCTGAATTTTCACATTTGACTTGGTACAAAAAGTAATTATAATTTTTTTGTGTTCTGCAGGTGTGTTTTTTTTGTTTTGTTAAGCAAATTAGAATTAGTACTGAAACAAATATGTATATGGTTTTATTTACATTTAATTAGAAAATGTAAAGTCTTACTGTTATTACATTAACCAAAACCTTTTCATTATGGCTGTTCAACTTTGTCCTATGTTCCATTTGTATACTGAAAATGTGTTGTCGTTGATGTGTTCTTAGTCACCTCTGAATCATTTAGTTCTTGCCACTTAATCTCTACATTTCAGTCAGGAATGGTTGGGCTGCCAAAAAATGTTAGTGACCTATCACATTTTAGTCAGTGGAACTATTAATGCAGAGGTTCTTATTTATATTAGCTGAGAACCTTCAAAACTAATATTATTGTCTGACGAGGACAAGGAAGTAAATTGGGATGCATGTGTTCATGTTTTATTTATTGCATGCATTCTGTATTCAAGTTTAAATACTACCAGAATAGTTTAAGCAACAAAAAGGAAAACAAAATTTAATTTGCACAAGTATTTTAACTCTACAAGATCTATTCCAGTACTGAAGGATTGCTACCAGTATTTTATATAATCCAGCTCTTATATTTCCAAAACTTTAAACTGACCAAAAATACTAGTTCTTTCTTAAAACCAACTCGGAGCTTTCATCAGTAAGAGTGGGCAGGCTTTTATAGGCAAGCAACCAATCCAATGTTGAGTGCCTATGTTTCACACGGCAAAGACAGTAAAAAAACAACATAAGGTGTTAATTGTAAAGTTAGAAGGTGGATATATATCCTTAAATCCACAAGTGCTTATGTCAGATCAGTTGTTAGAACAGAGATGTTGCACCCCCATACCTCAAAGGGCTGTTTGCTTCAGCTTTCAGATGTGTCTGCTCTTCACACAATAAATGAACAAGCTCCTCTGAACGCAGCCAAGTTATAAAACGTCATTTAATGACGTAATTATTTGACTCGGATGTGTTGAGGCATAAACACTTCTTTGGTCAAGTGTCGTCTGTGTGTACGTACTACGGCCTGCAATGGATTGTGCAAAAACATAAACAAAGGGACATTAAGGAAAGGAAAAATAATGCCACTTGATATAAAAAAAAATACAGTGGAAGACAGTGGATGTAATTTCATCCGTCAGAATTTGTTTTTCCTTTGCACTTTTAGTAAGGTTTTACCCTAGTTTTTAAGTACAAATTTGAACCATTTCCAGGTAGATGTTTTATACCTAATGATTTTAGTTAACTTTATAGTGCTCAGCTCATAGTTTAGTGCTCAGAAATGTCTTTTTATCACTCCATTTAGCTTTGATCAATGATCCTAAAACATCTTATTTTATAGGAGGCGTCACATCCAAAACAGAAAACTGAACTACAGTTAAGAATAGAAAATGTTTTCAGACACTAAGAATGTCCTAAAATAGCGATTGATAGTTTTTTGAAGTTTCAAAAATGCTATTTTTTAGAAGCACAAAGTTTTCTAAAAACAATGTGTCAAACAGCAATAATTATGGTGATATAGTGGTGGAAACAGTTCATGCTTATTTTAAGTACAGATAAATAAAAAGATGAGATAAGAAGATACAAAGTTGAATTCAAAACAGACTTATTCCTCTTGCTTTTCCTCCAAAAATCTATGATGCTCTCAGTGGTATCAGAAAATGTCTGATTGTTATGCACATTGCTTAATAGGTATGTATTGCTTCTAACAGTACTAATGTATGAGTGATGTTAGAAGCTGAAACAAATTTTTGATGTGAGAGACTTAACATCAGTTATATCTTATATCGCAGCCGGGAAATCGTGGCTTCTTCTACTTGGCCAACTTTAAATCTCATCCATATAATCAACTTTTGCAATCAAAATGCATTAAATCTGCTGCCAGTAATACTTTTATAACGCACATAGTTCATTTCAAATTACATTCTTTAAAGTCTTTTGTTAGATGGTATACATAATTATTTTTACCATAAATAAAGATTTTGTCACTTCACTACGCTCCCTGGGACTTCATAACACAGCGGTTTTGGAGAATTTCCAGCCACTGCTAATATTTAAAATCCTTGCCTCACAATAAACAGAGTGACAGAAAGGAAGGATGTCTAAGATGAATCAGTAGCAATGAAACTGGATATCCAGAGGAGAAGACAGTATGGAATGAAGAGAGAGCTGGCGGGTGGTGGGGGCAGGGTGTTTAAAATAAGTTCAAGAGCAAAGATAAAGCCCAAGGATGATGGTATCTGCAGGATTGAAGAAAGCCTTTCAGTACCAGAATGGTCGCAATCACTTAATCAGCCTGACTCCACCCAGCAGCGTCCTTGTCTTCCATCATATGCTATTTCCCCAGCGCCAAACAGTCAATTTCACTCTGTGTGTGTGGGCGACATCTGAGTAAAAGGGTTACAAAGAGCACTGATGGCTCTGTCATAGTGGAGGCTGGCCTTGCATTACCAAAGCATAGCACTTCTGATTGTCTGCCTTGCATGTCTCACTGAAAAGATGACCAATGTGAAAAAAGAGACAGTACAGTACGAGATGGAAGGTTTTCTAAATGTTTGTTAAAGGGAATTATTCATGTTGAGAACCGCAAGAATGCATAAATGCCAGGATAATAGTTAAAAGAATAATTAGAAAGAAAATGTGTATCTGCCTATATACAATGCAAAATATAAAATATTTTCAAATATTTTGGTGTGGATTCTAAGGGAAACATTGTAGTAGACTTGACACAAGACCAAAGCAAACTAAGTAACTTTTCAGTAAGATACAGAAGCTTGCTTTGAGTCAATAATACCTGAATATTGATAGAAAGTACCAGTTTCCTTGACAGATATTTCTCACTTTAAACAAGCTGAAAAAAAACAAGTGAAAATGCCAATGAAATTGGTACTTATAATCAATATTTTACAATTATTGACAGCTCCTATAGTTTGCCGAAAAAATGTTTCTAAGTTAGTTTTTTCTTATTTTAGTTGTACATGGATATTTTAACTAGAAACTACACAGAAATACTATAATAATAATAATAATAATAATAATAATAATAATAATAATAATAATAATAATGGTAGAACGTTGTGTTTTAACAGTGTGCATACCAGTTTGGTTTGTTGCTAAAAGTTTTCAAACTCATCGAGAGTGTGGATTTTCTTTTAATCTTCAACGCTTGCCATAAAGTTTGTGACTACTTTTATAAATGCAAACATTTTAAAGATCAGTTCCTTATTGTTCAAATTACCATAATAAATAAATAAATTTGTAAAAAATATTGAGACAAAGAATAAATGAAAATTTAATATTTGGCTAAATGAGCAGGGGTATCAGACAGCCTCTTTAAAATATATCAACGTTTTTATTTATACAAAGATGCTCAGCTTTAAAGCTTTTTAAGTTAATTTTTGCCTTTTGGAGCAGCATAAGGGAAATACTACGTTCCATCATTTGATTTCATTTTCAAAACTGAGCCTAATGTGTTGGGCCAAGCATGTGCCATAAGAAGTCAGAGGAGCTTGAAAAAAATTGCAAGGATACGACGGAGATTAACATAGTAAACATTTGTACACAAACACAAAGCATTAAAGTTTTGGTGTGCGGCACAGTTTAGTTATAAAAACGTGAAATAGAGGGGTTAATGACCTCAAATTTTTGTAATGAGGTAGAAGTTAAACTGATTTGTCACTAGTCAAACATGAATGTTTGACTATTGTGTTTTTTCCTTTAAAACAACTGAATCATTATTGGATTTGATAAAGAAAACACAATTTAGACTTAATTTGTCAATTGGAAGCTACTGCTGAATGATGAGAATGAGAGAAAATTGTCCACCGGGATACCCAGGTACTTGTATTCAGGAACCTGCTCAATAGTTGGTGATGATAGGAAGTAGAAGTGATTGTAAATTATATTTTATTTAAATATTACTTTGGTTTTTATTTCCGCGGAACACTTTTCATTCTACAGAAACAGGTTGAGAATTGTACACGAGTGCTTCGGAACAGTCATAAATCTGCTCAGTCTGACCCCCATCCAAGGCTTCATGCAACACATCAACAGAACAACCAAGGTATGGCATAATATACGATCCTGACCTTATCAAGGTGTCAAGCGTACAGTAACTAATGCGGATAAATCTGCCACATATATTCTCGGTTCTGTTGCAAAGGCATTTCTATAACTTTGCTGTTATTTACTGTGATCAACTGTACTTATAGTATCATCTTTCTAACAAGTTATTAAAAAAACAAAAAAAAAAACACAATTTTTTATTCTCTGACCCCTTGATCAGATGCAAACTAAACTTGCATCCGAAGTGACATAAAGTGCTTCAAATTTCGGATGAGTGCAAAACCTGCCATGTTCAAACTTGATGTTTACAATAGATTTAAGGGAAATCTTAAGGTGATCCAGCTGCCCCAAGCCACAGAAGGCATCAAGTCATACAAAGACTGGAAAGACTGCAGAACAAAGTGTGTTCTTTCTATTATTTTTCCATGCAGAAACCACAGAAGTAAAATTTAAGTTTATTTTTGTTTTCCAGCCACTACTGTTGTTTATTGTTCATTTCACGTAAAAACAACTTGGTGTTCACATATTTTTGTTGTTGTTGTTACATTTCATCCTTTAAGCACATGTTTATGATTTGTTGGGTGTTTGAATTCTCCCAATTATTTCACTCTTCCTTTCCTACCCTTTTTGGCAGGAAAATTAACTTTTTTGTTTAACCTGCATACAAAACTACACCTGCTGAATTTTTATAAAAAAATGCCAATCTTTCATGGACCTTTTATTTATTTTATTTTTTTTAATTTGCACGATTACTCTGCATGAAAAAAATTTGAAAAAAATGAACAATGTTGTAGTGAGAACCTATAAAAAAAGAAGAAGAGGATTACATATAGGCTAATACTGTAGCTCCAAATATTCTAGTGGGAGGTCTTTACAATAGCCAGCTCTATGGGGTTCTGATGGAAAGAACGGAAACCCATTTTGCAGGAAATCATTTCCTAGAATGTCTAAAGATTTTGATTCATGTCGACATTATTATTTAATATTATTTTGATTTGTTTATTATACATTTATAATACCTGATTTGTACATGTTTACTGGAAAAAGACGTTTAGAATAGACAGTGTTCTACTGAAGAGGGAAAATATGTTACTTTTATTGGGATGCTACAGTATAATTTCATTTTTTACCATGTTTTGTATACATCTGACCATCTTGGAATAGATATGTTGTTGTTCAAAAATTCTGTATTTCACTTGTTAAATAATGTCTAGTGAAATTAATTAGACAGTTTATTTTGGTTGGTTCTAGTTGGAGCTTATTCTATACACTATTTATGTATGTGGCTTACTGAGGTGAATATCCACCAATGCAGAGAGAGCTTTTACACAATGTTGCATTACATTAATTGGTTACTATTATGTCCTCATTTGAATGCATAATTGTTTTTTTATTTGCATTGTTCAATACTGTATGTGCTGTATGTCTTAACCTTCTATGATATTAAACTGCAAGGCAGGAATTAAGTAGTATTTTAGATAGTTTTAAGGGGTTTTAGGGCGACATCAGATGTGTTTCAGCTCTGTCTTATTTTAGAAAACTAAAACACACCAGAACACTTCTGTTTTAATTTTTCATGGTATTAATCAGTTTTTTATATACTTTCAATTTGAAGTTATCAGAGACTCTTCAGTCAGCAGTGCTTTTTTATGTGTTGTTACAGGGATGTATAGGTGCTACTTTTAAATGTTTTCCCCTATGTTTTATTTGTATTGCGTTTGGCTTGATTGATTTAAAGGCCTTATTGTACAATTAAACATGTAAAGAAAAAACAAATGTGTAACTAATATAGAAAATGTTACTATATTATAAACATTTTCATGTAACATGATGGAAAAAATTTTTTTATTGTGTGTTAAAAGAAACACTCGAAGGTCACTATGACAATGATTTTTGTGTGTGAGTGTGTATGTGATGAAAAAAATTGCTGACAGGATTAAGAATTATTGCAGTTTGTGTAATGTTAAAAATGTGGGTATTTTTTTTTCAAACTCAATACAAACAATAGTATTTATTTCCATGAAAAATTCTTATTCAAATTAAGTCAGTTTGAAAAGCCATGTAGACAAAAGGAAGCTGTTATAGTTCTTAAATTGTATGTCAGAGATAAAACTATGTAGAAATTTTACAACCTACGAACATCTCACAAAGAACTGTTCGATTTATCATCCGGAAATGGAAAGACTATGGCACAACTGTAAACTTACCAAGACAAGCCGCCCACCTAAACTTACAGGTCGAATAAGGAGAGAGATCAAGGATCAGAGATCCAGTTAAGAGAAACATGGTGAATCTGAAAGAAGTGCTGAGATCCACAGCTCAGGTAGGGAATCTGTCCATAGGAGAACTATTATTCTTGCCATTCACAAATACTGTCTTTATGGACGAGTGTCAAGTGTTAAGTGAAAACCATCGGAAATCATTTTATTTTGCAGAAAATCCTTTTAAGGACGCTTACGAAATATTGGATTTTGCACTGTAATCCATTAATTTAAGGACTATACCCCGACCTTACTATTTAGAATTTTTACAATGGATATTTTTCCAGCCATTATTTTCGACAATTTACCTAGTGACTTGTTGCTTAAAAAATTAAAACAACTTCAAATTCTGAGGATCTAAGAGTTAGGCTTGAATCTAGTGTAAACGGAAACCAAGTCGGGTACATGAAGGGAGAGACAAGCTGACAAATCAAATGGGCAAGAATATAGGCAGTAGTCTGGAGTCAAAAAACTGGTTTGATATCCAAAATATTCAAAATAATGACGCATCAAATTGCAAGGTAAGACAGGAAAACTATGAGACTAAACTTTGTCATAAAACATGGAAACCAGACAAAGAATGTTGGACATTACTCCCTACGGGCTTTCAATAATCTGGCTCTGTCCGCCTGCCAGAGAACTGTTTAGGAAGCCAGGTGAACAGGTGGGAGGAATCAGGCTGATTAAGTGCTGGCAGGGGACAAGCAGGTAAAAACTATAAGGTTTGGTTGCCAGCAGCTGGCAGAGGTGGTGCAGAAAACTGCAATGCAGACAGAGAGGCCAGAATCATAACACCAATACCAGCATCATAACACCAATACCAGCATCATAACACCAATACCGGTCTGTGTGTGGTGAGCTAACGTTTAAAAAAACTTTGTGAATTAATTCATATATTGTTTGGAAGCCAATTTTTTAATATACTGTTGAGTAACAATTCTTTACTTAATTGAACTGTTTCACAAAGCATATGTTGCTTTTTAAACAGGGTAAATAGTATCATTTTAACTACAGTATTTTTATTTACATGAGCAATCACAGAATACGTTTGAGTCGCACTGAGTTAAGCAAACGGCAGCATAAAATTAAGTCTGTGAACATTTTGTGGTGCTGCTTGGAAAGGAGCAGCTGCTGATTATATGAATGTTTTTTTTTTCTGATAGTCCATCAGAGCTGGGCCTTGTGGAATGTCTTCCCTTCCCTGTTTAAACAAAGCTTGAGATAAGATTTAAGGGAAATCTTAAGGTGATCCAGCTTCCCCAAGCCACAGAAGGCATCAAGTCATACAAAGACTGGAAAGACTGCTGAACAAAGTGTGTTCTTTCTATTATTTTTCCATGCAGAAACCACAGAAGTTAAATTTAAGTTTATTTTTGTTTTCCAGCCACAACTGTTGTTTATTGTTCATTTCACGTAAAAACAACTTGCTGTTCACATATTTTTGTTTTTGTTGTTACATTTCATCCTTTAAGCACATGTTTATGATTTGTTGGGTGTTTGAATTCTCCCAATTATTTCACTCTTCCTTTCCTACCCTTCTTCATTTTTGGCAGGAAAATGAACTTTTTTCTTTTACCTGCATACAAAACTACACCTGCTGAATTTTTACTAAAAAATGCCAATTTTTCACGGACCTTTTATTTTTTTTTATTTGCACGATTACTCTGCATGAAACAAATTTGAAAAAAAATGAACATGTCAGATCAAGCTGTAAATAATGCGCAATGTTTTAGTGAGAACCTATAAAAAAAAGAAGAAGAGGATTACATATAGGCTAATACTGTAGCTCCAAATATTCTAGTGGGAGAGAGAGAGGCTGTGTGGGTGAGGCAGGGAGGAAATAATTAGCAGAGAGAAACGATTGCACTAATGAGAGGAGAATTTGACTAGGATACTTTACTTGACCCCCAGTGTTCCTTGGCTGTCCAAGAGAAAAAAGACGGCTGATTTATAATTATACTCTGCAATTCACCATGAAATTGTTATTGTGGAATACCGTTTTGAAAATGTTATCAAACAATTACTTTAATTTTTCCCCCTGGAAACTGTTGCACATGTCTACCAAAAATGAGATGGCGGTACAGAGCCTCCCGCCTGTCATCCACTGCTGTTCATGCAGATGAGCTCTTTTTTTTTTTCCTCCCTCTTCTTCTTCTCCCCTTCCCCAGAGTCTCTGTTCCGAAGGGATGCTGTGGCAAATAAAATAATACTCTGATAAAACTGAAATATTTTATGACGGAATGATAATCATTGCAAGCATACGTGCCACTGATACGGGACCGTTTCGGTTGGGGGAGGAGAGGAAATAATCCTTTTTGTGGGCTTTAAAAAATGAATCTCAGCTGAATCACATCAGAGGAAAAAAAAAAACTCAAAGACAGTTCCAAGATGAGCCAACTCCTGGAGAAAATGACCTCCTCGTTTTGGTGATAAAGTTCTAGCCAAAATATGATATCAGCCTGCGACGTGACTCATTAGAAATGTGTGTATGGCGTGGAGGCAGCCCTCCCTATCTGCCAGTGCCTGGCTTGCCGACTGATAACAGGCAAATGCAAATGTCCTGATAAGAACTGAATGCAAATATTTATGATATGATATACCCTGGGAATTATGTGTGGATAAAACAAAGTGCATTATTTCTCTGTAATTCTTTCAGGTTTGCCAAAAATTTTCTTTTTTTACTCTCAGAATTTGTATTTCTTCAAATTGATTGGGCTTCTGTATTATGTTAAGCTATTTGTTTGCTCAGGATGGTAATTAGTTACTGTAATTACAACGATGACAGTTGCTAAATTGTTTTTTAAGCATTACAGTGTGTCTGTGCCAGAAGATTGCAGTACTTATTTTAGGATTTAAGCATTTGCTGGAAACCCTCCCACTCTAAGGCCAAAGTGGGAATTTTTTTGAACTACAAAGCAGCCATTTTCAGAGCAAAGACATTTTTTGAAAATGTCGGCTAATTTGCACTAATTGCTGGTTTGACTGCTTTGCATGGTTTTTTTCTCCGATCAGGGACTTGTCACTGATAGGATGTCTTGAGGGATCAAAATGGGCTTGAAATAGTCTAAATACATGTGTTTGTTGGCTTTGTAGCCTCATTTAAGTCGGACTTTTAATGTTTTCAGTCACCCAAGAAACAAATTGCCATTGAAGGCGCATTTGTAATTATGGTTCCAAGTGTAGCCTATACTGGCTTTCAAGTTTAGTAAACATTAATTAGCACAGACACAGACAGTTGGGTGTTTTAGAGGGTGTTTCATGTGCGACACAAACAGGAGACGTTTAAATCACGTGGATCTGGGCTGCAAAACCTTAAAAAAAATTGGTAAAACATGAGGATAAGAAACATGCTGAAAACCACTAAAACAATTATTACCTAAAATATCGAAGTTTTTAAAAAAAGCCTATTGAGAAAACCGGCAAAGGTCCAGTACACGTTTTCTAATGTTTAAAAAAAGGACAAACTCCCACAACTAAAGGGAGGTAGGATTTTGAACACTCAATACAGAAAAAAATTACATTTACTGAATTTTGCTAATATTTGTACATACATTTTTTTAAATAAATGCTTGTATGTTAAAGTACAGCCAAAACTATATATTATAATAACTATCAACTTAATTACGTCTAACCATCTAGACTTTGTACTGTAAAAAACATTATAACGGGTCAATTTAATTGCTGCAATTGGATATGATTATTGATTCTGCTTAATTTTTAGCCACAGTAAGCGTTTAAAGTTTAATTTTGAGTTCTGCTTTTTGTGTATTAATTGTTATCTGGCAGTAAAACTAAGTAACAAATATTAATTTTCCTTTGCCTTAAGCAGAAATCTGGTGTATACTCATTTTAATCAGTAGTTGCAAGCAGTGCTTCTGTGTTTTTTATTTATTTCTGATGTCTGCTCTATCTTGTAAAACCCCAAGGCATTCGTGGCAGAGAGTTGCTCAAAGTTCCTTTCTATCACAGGCGACTTTTTTTCTTTCCGCATTTACATGCTTCGAATGAACGATTGCTGCAAAGGTAATATCAATTAAGTGTCCAGGTCCTGACATGCTCATTCTGAGGCGAATGAATACTGCAGGTCAATGACTCGATGAAACTTTCAGGGTTTCCTTAGATAGAAAACCTTTTAAACTAATCATAGTAATGAACTGGCTTAATGCATTGTTGATAACAAAGAAAAAAAAATTCTTGTAAATTGCCTAAGAGATGACATGTTGTGAATTGAAGCTGTTAAAATAAACTGAACTGATTTTAAAATTGACACCATCATTAATAACCAGGATTGAATCAGAATGTACAAATCCTTAAATTTGTCTGTATGATGAGATTAGATATTTTAAAATACCTGAGATTTTCATATAATCAATATTAACAAATTTAAATTATTCAAAGATACTAATTTCTGTCAAACAACAACAAAAAAAAAAAGAGTACTTCAAGCTAACACTACAATGCTGACGTTGTAGTGTTAGCTTAGTACCTCTCAGATGACATACGTTATCTGCATCTGTTTAAAGATTAGCTTCATAGAAACAAACAGCCCATTAAAAGAGTGCTGTGGGGCTGAGCTCTTTGTTTTATGGGGTTACAATTAACACAGGAAAAAATGTGCCCCTCTTCGCATTGCTTCTTTATTTGGTTGTAAACTCACAGGAGGTTATTGGTTAAGGTTTTTGTACTGTGTTTAACATTTTTAGGTATTCTGTCGTAAACATAATTATTGGATTGGCCTATTGGATATCAGTCTGAATAAAAGAACAGCAAAACCTTTTACAGAAATGCTGAAACAAGTACTCAGCACTTTAACTGGTGAAATCCTCTGCTAGGTGTGAAACAGAGTAGGTTTGGTTATTGTATATTGAGTTATAATAAAACAGCTGCTAACTTCCTGCATATATATTGGTGTAGTTTCTTGATGCATATACATGTAGGCTGCAGTGTAGATTACAGTCTGGTTGTTGGTTATTACATCAAAAACTTGTGACCAGTGGTGTTTGAAGTGTGTGAGGTGTGTAGTCTTGGATCATTTCTTACCTTTCTGGCTAAGAACGCTTTAGTTTTCTTTGACTAGGCCATTGAAGAATTTCTATTCTTAACTAAACATAAACTGGGTGTGTGCTTCACTGACAAAAGAAAGTTGTTTTATGTATAGATGTAAGAAATAAGTAGCACAAGCCCTATGAATCTAGAATGCAATTGCTTAGTATTTTTGATCATTTATTCAATTCCATTAGACCATTCCTTTCTTTAAAGGTAACACTTTACAATGGAGTAATCCATGGCTTACCCAAACACGCCGGACCTTGTTGCTGTTATTAACTTCGCTATTAATAAGGTTATTCTGTTGTCCCCAAAGACTGACTATAAAAATGTTTCGTAACAACCTTTCAACAGCTCCGTGTGTCGATTGAATAATTGTGTTTGTGAATATTATTATGTGAACTTTCTTAATGAAGGTTGATCCTTCGCTTGTCTAAAAAAAAAACTTTTATTGTCACTAGTTTCATTTTTAAATTAGGGTCAAGCAAAACATGTTCAATGGTAAGCTTTTCATCGTTATAAGAAAAATAAACAATAAACCCACAAGCAAACTAAATGGATTTACTTATCAATGTCAGCAAACATGCAAAGAGTAACTAACTCTTCGCTAAGTCAATAGACATTTCTTCTTCAAGGAGCTTTTACATTTATATTTGAAATTTTCTAATGAAAAAAAAAAAAAAAATCTTGTACATCACTTCTTGAAAACAAAAAACACTGAATATTGTTAAACGTACAGACTAAGGCTACATTCACATAACACGCAAATGCAACGCAATTTCAGCGTTTTTACCCCCTCTACAAAATCCAAATTGTGCCATTTCCTTATGTTGTGCTAAATCAAATACGAATCCAATTCTTTTCATAGCATTTGCTGTCTGAGCAGTCATGTCACATGTTATCTGACTTTTAGGTAATTGATGTGGGACAGGCATCAGAACCAGAAAAAGACATCGCAAATTCATGTTGCAAACAATGGCTGAAGCAAGCAGTGCTGAGTCCTGTGTTTGATGTGATCGATTACTCCGCCTCGTAACGTCATCGTAACAATTTTTTACTCTTAGCCACAAACTTCAAATCATGTCCGCAGAGAAAGGAAGAGTTCATAGTCGTAAAAAAATGCAATCAGAGTTGCAATCATAAGACTTTGCACTCACAGCTTTTAGATTCACAATCTCAGATTCACAAATATTTAAGCAAAATTTAGGTACAAGACCTTTATTGACATAACTACGAATATGAATGTTAGAGTTTTGCATGCACCTTTTTGACAATGATCTTACTCCATAGAAAACACCATAGGGGTGGACCCGAGTCACATGACCTGGGCTCGAGTCAGACTCGAGTCATGAATTTGGTGACTTTAGACTCGACCTGAGAAATATAAATAGACTTGCAACTCAATTTGGACTTTAACATCCGTAACTCGTCACTTTACTTGGACTTGTGCATTGTGACAAAAAAGACAATTTTTCTCAAAAACTCATAGAATTAAAAACTGTATTGACACGGACCGCTCTCTCTTTCATCTGTGGTTGCTATGTGCCGTCAGCACAACATCCAAACAGATTAGATCCACGTGGTTTTGAACTGACAACCAATCAATTTGCAGGGTTAACGGCGAAGACAAACTGCCAAACATGGAGTCTATTCTGCCTGCCCTGGAGTAAAAGAAAAGTTTTCCACATGTATAGTTTTTTTTCTTTGTCAGAATCGACAGCTCTCCAAATGTGGCGTTATTTCGATTCGCATTTCCCCGTTAGATACGGGTTCCCCCACTTAATGAAAGCTTAAACACTGGGAGTTTACGGCAAAACTTACCTAGGTCATTGATTATTATTGAATAATCAAGTTCAACACGTTAGAACAGCTTCCATTCATTGTGCCTGCGCGGACAGGACAGAAACTGCCGTGGAAGTAGTTATAGTAATACAAAATGCAATAGAAACACAATATCAGCACTTTTAAGTAATTGATTACATTTGCATTTGTCTCCTATTGTTTGAAGGATGTTCTTACAAAAAGTTTGATAAATAAATATTGATCTAAAAAACAAACATTATCTGTATAAATATAATGTGTTTTTGAAAAGACTCAAAAGGACTTGAAACTGAGACGTTAGGACTTGGGACTTGACCTGAGACTTGGCGGGCACGACTTAGGACTTTACTAGGGACTTGAGAGCAAAGACTTGAGATTTACTTGTGACTTCCAAAATAATGACTTGGTCCCACCTCTGGAAAACATTATACATTTTAAATTTCAAATCTAAATTAAATGAATTCGTTTTTTTTCTTAACCACATACATAAAAAGTACAGCATATATTTAGAATAACTACTCCTCTTTACTTTATCATGATAGTATTTTTGGTAATCTTCATTTCAGTGCGTTCAGTGATACAGTGTAAATATGTTTTCTTCAACATTAAAATAAAATAAAAAAAGTATAAGTTCCACTATTTTTAAAATTAAACACCTAGTTCTACCTCTCTCGGACCAAATGGGCAAAGAGTTCAGTTTATTCTTTAAGCAGTAAGGTGTGAGTGCATAATTGGATTTACTATTAATATAATCGGACATCATGAATGTCTCCTAAACTATTCCCTGGTGAGCTGCACTGCTCCTGTAAACCGTACAGGAGATGGTGAGAGAACATTCAAGTCCCCTGAGCTGCTCTTTCTCTCTTATTTCAACTAAAATGTTGTAATAGGCTGCATTCATTGATGTGAAGGGGAAAAGCTTTTCTGAGAAATGCATCAAAGAGGAATTTTTAACACTCAGACATTGCATCACCAGTAAAAAGTTGCGAAGTCTTTTTTTTTTTTTTCAACCGTGTTAAATAGCCTTGAATTAAACAACATTTTCCTGTATCTTAGAGTAGTGGTTGTCCTGTGATTTGTAACCTTGACTATTAGAAGACCAAAACCGCGAGTAAAAAAACCCAAAACTAAAACCATCCATGTTAAACAAGGAGATTCAGTGAAACCAGTCAGAATATGATGAAGCATGTAAACGGTTTCTATTATATGCACCTTTGAGCTCATGGAAAAACACAACATGAGTGAACCCGGCTCTGTCAGTAAAATAATTCGCCCTTGGAGAAGAAATCCGGCCTTTGTGTGCTGAATTATATGTTCTCTTCACGTGTCACAAAAATACAGCGCACACACATTTATGTTTCCATCTTCACAAATACTTTGCATTGGCTTCCATTAATTGTTCATTCATGTTTATTGCCTAATCCTGACCCTTTACCAAAACCTACACTTCACCAGTGCATATCTAACCCTATATCAACCCTAAACCTAACTCACGCTTTTAAACCCAACCCAAAATCAAAACAGTGGGTCCTCAAATTATTGTATTCGTTGGAAAAATGTGCCTTACAAGGTGAGAAATGCTAACATGCACACACACAGACACAAGCACACACAGCTTCCATATTAGATGCACCCCCTAGTTACTTCTTAATTAACACCAACTGCAGTCATAATGAATGGTTTTCCCCCCTTTCGGAAATCCCTTTGAAATTACGCAGGATTAAGGAAAGTTGCTAGCTAAATTGGTGTGTGCATCTGTAATTTAATTGCATCTGAGGCTATTAATTAATAAGGTTGCTTCTTTAATAGTTAATGTATAATTGCTATTAATTATCCAGCAGTCCTGATAAAGTGTCATCAAAATCAAACAAAAACAATTAGGTTTTTTTGAGGTAGGTGTCTTTTAAAAGCCTCATTATTAGTTCTAGAGGTAATATACATTAGTTTAAATGATAAAGAAGCCAGCGTAGATTTTAATTTGGATGAAGGGAGAGAGGGAGGAAAAACACATCTGACATCCATAAGGGAATTACCACACGGTAATTACGGGATAAGCTCATTGTAACATGATAAATAATGCTGTGAATCTGTCCCCTCCAGTTAGGTTGATTCGTCTCTATATTAGGGTGCTGCAGTGCAAAATTTTGTGGTGCAGCAAATCAAAATAATCACCTCACAATACTATGGTTAAAAGTTTGGAAATACTCTACAACTGAGTAAGACCTTTATAAAAAAATATGCATGTTTTGTACAGGTTAACCTTTTTCTAGTTGTATAAAACAATAAAACTATACAAAACACAGCTAAAGACGTAGCCAATGTTCTCTTTTGCTGTACCAGTTATAGAGCCGTGGTGTGTAAAAATATGAAGTTGAGGAAGTAATTTAGACATTTGCCATTTCCATTCACATAATTGCACATACAATGCACATACAACAGACTGATTGTAACAGAGCTAGTGGCTCTTTTGAACTCTCCCAGTGGCTCTTGATGACTTTGGCTAAAATTTAAAACTAATGGTTTAATGTATAAATACAAATGCAAGTTTTTATCAATTTTTAATTGTCATGGAATTCAGTTTTTCAAAAAGTCACCAACAGAATAGCATTAAAATTACCATTAGGATTTTTAAAAATTCCTTTACCACAAATAACATGCCATTGATGACAATTTATCTTAATTTTTTTTTTAAATCTTTTTTTGCTTTTCTCAGTTCATATTCTAAAAATAGAAGTACATATTTAGTTATTAAAAAAGAAGACATTTTGGATATAAAAAATTATGCATTGTCTTTTAAAAAAATTGTTTTGCTTTAAATGAGTTTATTCACCTGGTCTTGAGCAAAATTAGCTCTTAAGACTATAAGGGTTGCTGATGCTGGACTGGACCAGTCGGCAACATGAATATGGTTCGCTCTGAACCATTCTCTTTTAGTTCTGGCTGTCCATTAAAGGTGATCATCAACATGCACTATAAATCTTACCTCCAAACCCAAGTCTTTTTCTGCCTTTAACAGTGTTTTTTTTAAATATATCTTGTATTTGTTATTACATAATCACAGAAACAAAAGCCAACTCATAATGCTGCTACCACCATGCTCCACAAGGGCAAAACCCATCAGCTTCTACAGAGGAGGGTAGAGTATTCAGAAAATGTACGCAAGTAAAAATATAATAACTTTTTTACATTTTACTCAACAAAAAGAAAATAATTCATGTGTCAATACAAGTATTTGTTAAAAAGGCTACACAAGTACAGAGTAATTGTTTTATTATGCCATTTGAATAAATTTATGAAAGTCAGTTAAGACAGAAAGTAAAAAAACATGAAAATCTGGAAAAATTCTGATATCTTAAAGGTAAAAAAAAAAACCCATGTAATAATAAGAAAATCAATATTCAATGGTATATTAAGGAAAAAATAACACATTTCTTTCTTTTTAAAAGTGTTTTGAGTAATAAAGGTATTATACAGTAGAAAGATTAATAAGGAAGGCAGTGTAGACTTTAATTTGGATGTGGGGTAGAGAGGAAAACACAGCTGACATTCATAAGGGAATTACTATATGGTAATTATAGGATAAGCTCATTATAACATGATAAATAATGCTGCAACTTTGTCCCCTCCAAAAAGGTGGAAAATAGGTAATGTATACACATAATTTTAGAACAGTGAAAGTACTTCTACTCAAAACATATATGTGTTTACTTTACATTAACCTGATTTCCAAATGACCCAACTCGCTCAGCACATGTAAAATAACAGTTTGTGAACAAGCGATAAAAACACAAACAGAAAATTGTGTCCATTTTTGGTAAAAATTTGGTTTAATTCACTCATAAATCTACATATGAGTAGTGTAGCTATAAATTGAAAGCAAGTACAAAGAGCTTTACTTCCAAATAATATAACTCAAGTAGAAATAAGAATTGTAGTGCAGTACTCCGACTCCGACAAGGTTTTTCCACAGAGTTACTGAAGTAAATGTAACTGCGTATTTAACTAGTCAACACCCAATACCAGCTAATCTGGAGTACTAGGGACCATAGTTTGCACTGTTGCACCTTTTTTTTAAGTGGAAACATGCAGCATCGATTGTGGATCCCCTTTGTCTTTTTAGTTCCTTCTCACAGTTTTGCACTATCTTACGTCTTGGTCTGTCACATAAATTACCAATAAAACACAAAGTCCAGGGTTGGAACGTCACAAAGGTAAAACAATAACTGATGTTTCCTGAGGCGCAGTTAGCAGGGGAAGCCCCTAACGAATCAGTTGACTTTGACTGTCCTATCTGTTATAAATCTCTGTATTTTGTGGTCTATACTTATATTTGCCAGCAAAGTGGTCTTTATTGAGAGATGACTCAGTCAGTGATTCTTCTTAGATGTGTGACTTTTTTAACTAAAATATATCATTTACTGAACTTGAAACACTGATTGGGCTGAAATAATTTATCTTGTGCACTGCCCTGAGATGACATGTGTTGTGAATTGGGGCTATATACAAACAATTTGAATTGAACTGAACAGATAAATTGGGTTTCAGGTTGAGGTCCTTAAACATGTAGATGAAGAGTGTCTTCATGTTTGTTAAAGATTTAACAGTGACTTTGTTTGTTTTTTAATGAAATTTGCAGAAGACATTCAGAATCCCTGTCTACCTACAAATTAAATCACTTCTTGTTTTCTGTGGCATGTTTTGTTGATGGAAAGGCACTCCATAGATTTTTGTCTAGTCAAACATCAGCCACAGAAGTCATTACTACTTTCTGAAGTCATTTCTACAATGGTTCGCTCTAACAAGAAGCTCCAAACCAGTCACTAAACAGTTACAGCATATTAGCTTCATGTCAGTAAGACCTTTTTTGTGGTAATATATCTTCATTTATTTCCTCTCTATGTTCACCCGTCTGCTCAGCTCTCCTTTCCCCAGACAGACAGGGATGTGCTGTGAGTCCACAGGGACCTGTGGAATATTTCACTCTGCCAGTGAGGCACCCGGTGGGAATACGGGTTGAGACAGAATGAGTATGTATCTCATTAGTTCAGTTATGTAATTTGGAGCACTGATAATCCCCCAACACTGCTACGTTGCGCACCTCAGAAACAAGAGTCGGGGTTGTCAACATGCACCCAAGTACAGCCTAAGCTGCTAATTGCTGGTTGTAGTAATGTAACTGGAAATATAAGCTATAGCCCTCCATGGTATATTAGCAGTGAATGACACATTTTAATAGCTACTAATAAGGTATTTCTGACAGTAAAATCAATAATAGACTGAAGTGTGCCACTCATCTGGTTGTTTTTTTTATAGGAGAGAAAAATTATATAGCTTCAATTTTGTTGTATAATTTGTCTCATAAGAAAGTATGAGGTATAAAAATCAACATTTGTTTTCACATGTTCTCCACATGGACGTGGATTTTGTTTCTTGAGTTTGTAAACTGAGTTACCAAAAAGATGACATGAACCTTCCCTTATTTTGGGACATATCTTTTTTATCACTGCCTTGGCGAGAAAACAGTGCAAAGGAGTAAATTTAGTCTATCTATCCCATCAATGTGAGATGTAACTAACAAGTTGGAGGTTGTTGACCATTTGGGGGTAAGTGTTAAAGAGGTATTCTGCATAAACTGAAGAACATCATACTGTTACACTGAGTCTTTTCATCAGGTGCTTTTTAAGATCTCAAGGATTACCCCCACAGCAATGTTGTGAGCGATGTAGAGTTGCAGAAACCTCTTATCTTTATAGGGAAGTTATGCATTGTGAAATATACATATCAGATGTGACACCCATGGTGGTAGTTTTGTGAAACAATGACTTTGAAAGTAGCAGTGGCTAACTGTTGAGTGCTGTTGTTTTACAAAAGCAAGCTTTAAAATTGGCTTCTGCTCAAGCTAATTTAAGAAAATCTTACCTATTAACAGATTGTTTAGATTGTGTCTTTCTTAAGCCATCTTAATTATAGTCTACCATACCACAAGCTTCTGTTATGGGTCCCTTGTTATTAAGAATTGAGAATTAAGAATAACTAATAACTAAACAAAAACTTTTTACTTAAATAAGCAAAAATAATAAAAACATTTAAATACTCTAACTTATCTGCCTGTCATGTACGAGTAGGACAGTAAGCAGGTACAAGGGAACACAGTGAACCACTTGTTACCAGTTGAGCTCATTAAATACATTTAAAACTTTAATGAGTAAGAGGCCAGTCCAAGTCCTTCATCACGCCACCTGTTCAACAAAGCTGAAACATGTCTCAAAGCAGTATAAAGCTACCTTCCACTGCCAGAATATATTACCCAATATATTACACTTCTCCAGCTAAAATGAATTGCTAAGATAAATTCTACAAATCTTTGGCTAGTTTTATTACCTCACTTGATGTACTGTCCAACCTTGCATAAATGGGGAATGTTGTGGGGATCTAGTATTGGAGTCTGTATGGACTTGTAAGGATTATTACCCTAAAAGGGATGAGAGAGAGGATATCCTGTTAACAGACTGAAGACACTAGTGCTTTGGTCAAAATTCCACTGGGATTAATTAGAACAGAGCCCTCCTTAACCTTTTTCATACAGACAGTTTTGGGAGATCAAATTACACGTTGCTTGTTCTTCTGCTTGTTCTTCTTCTTGTTCTTACAACATCAATCCATGATACAAAGACATATAAAACTGAACACATGCAGCAACATTCTAATATAAAATGTTCACAATTTTAGCATATTTTTATAAAATACTGGTCATTCTATTTCTGATGATTAAAAAAAGTTTAATATGCATACCATAAGTCAGTGAGTCATTGTTTCAAATTCATTTTCATTAAATCAGCCTTATCAAACTCATTGTTACCCCTAAACTCAATCCTCTGAACAGATCATCTTTAAACCAGTGTTGAGTTTTCTTACTTTCAAGTCATCTCATGGGTTTTCTTTAGGATTTAAGCATGGGGACTGTGATAGTCCACATAGGAAGAATGATGATTTTTTATTATTACTTTTTTTATCAGGGAAAAGATTTACGTGATCATTTTCTAACTTCATCAGATGTTTACTTAAAATCTTCTGGCATTTAAAATACTTTGTTACCATGGACTTCAACAGGCATACAGAAACACAAATTGTTGATTATACTTTACAGTGAACATGAAATAACTTCAACATTGGTGTTATCTGACCAAAGCATAAGCTACAGTCAAACTAATGGTAAATTTTACCAGGATTGTGCATTTTTGATGGCTTGACAGACAAGTCTTTTTCCCAGCATCAAACCCAAACAACTGGGTGTCATGAAGACAGCGTCCCATGGCTGTTACAGAGATTTAGTAATCCCGAGTCCCTTCTTTTAGATGCAGAATATCATCAAATATCTCCTCATTTGAATAACTCAGTCACAGAGAAGCTGACCTGACCACAGATTCAGGTTTGAATAGGTAAAATATATACGAAAAAATGAAATATTAAGAAAATATAAAGGAAAGCAGTCCTTGTTTTTTTTACAGGAACTTTAAGGCTGCCAATAAATGTTGCAGCATTGCTATTAAAAAGTAAGAATACGTTGGATGCATCTAAGTGTAGCATTTATTAGCTGACATACCAAAAAGCTCCTGTATTCATTTTCTTTTACAAGACTAACTCAGCTAAAGGAAGTTTAAAACATTTCATTATGACATAAACAAATACATTATCAAACAGGCACAAAATACATGGAAATCTTTCATTATAAAGCTTATATTTTATATGTACTTTTTACATTTTGCATTTAAATATCACAGTTCAGCTGTTTTAAAGTACAGCCCATAATAAAACTTTTTGGAGGTTCTTAATTGTTTGCAGGCAAGAAAGTGAACTCTCACATTTTTCTATAGTAGATCAAACAAATTTACATGTATTTTAACCCAAAAATATACCTTTAAACTGGAGTCGAAAAAAATGGCTGTGCCTATACAGGATGGTTTAGGATGATTCAAGATGAAGACCTGGGCACAATATCCTTATTTTAGGATCATTGTGGGGTCTTCAACTCTACAAAAAGCAAGGGCAGAAAAAGGTGTCAGTATCATGGATTGTGACATGCCATGTCCAATAACAAGCATCAACATAACATCATTTAACCTCTACAGCGCATATATTGATCCATCTTGTTGTTATCACGGTGCAATCACAGCTCAGGGCTCAGCTCAGCTTAGCTTCAGGGGCCGTTTGAATCCATCCCACTGTATTAGCGAGAGACAAAAGAAGCCAGCCCTGCTGCTTTTCAGCCTTGTCCTTGGACCATCCTTCTTCATAGGCCACTATTATGCAGGCAACACTTGGAAGATTTGTGGCTGGCTGTTTCTTTGAGATGTGAAAATGTACTATGGTAGGTATATGATATTACATTTCCACTCTGGTGTACACTGTTAACAAAATACACCCACAGAATCCCCTTGATGATTTACCAGAGACACAATATCTACTGCTGAACATGAAGGAGTATGATATTTTCCTTAGTATCTTAACAAAGTTGAGACTCAAAATCTCTAGGAATTTTTTTTTCTATATCAAACTATTCCCCTAACAAAATCAATGCACAATGCATTTGAATTAACCCACGCAAAGTCAATCTATTGTCGTTTTGCATCCATTCTTGATAAATTTAGGATTCACTGAATTACTTACAGGGAAAACATTGGTCGCAGCTCAAACTGTTGACACTCAGAAAACATGATTCATTTATTCATTTTTATTTATCTTTTGTCACATTCAAAAACAAACCACATAAAACAAACAGTATATTAGATTTTGTTTTTTTGTGACAGATCAACACGTAGCAGGTGCATGTCACAGGTCTTGTCAGTGTGAAATTAATGTTGATTTTAACTTTGTATGAGCTCACACATCTGAAAAGTTTTTGAAAACCGTTCCTTTTCCCAAATCTATAACCATCCGCCCCAAGAAAATGTCATTTAAGTACAAATAAATGCTCAGGAACTTTGAACACTTTTGGAAGAGACACTATTTAGAGAAGATAATATTTAGCTTTTTAGTAAGAATGCAATTATAAGTGCTTTGCTTGATAAAACATAAACAAATAAAACACAATAAATGAGCAAAAGGAAAAGATGGAATACTTACTATTTTATTAATGATTTTCCAGTTTATAACTGTATCATCTGCAAAATTATAGTTAGTATTTCTGGTTTCTGGTTATCTGGTGTACTTCTGGTTATCATGTGGAGGTTTGTTTAAGATAAAAGGAAATTTCAACCATCAAAATGGCAAAAACCAAATGGGAACTGTCAAAAACCAGGTTAAAATTACCTACAAAGCCAGAAAAGTAGCTTAGAAGGCTGAATTTGTCAGAGTATTTGTTAACTCCATGTGTGCCATATAACCGCAAAGGCATGTGAGATCAAGTACTGCAGCTTTTGTGCTTGCCTCGAATGACTGCAGCTGTGATATTTGTATTACTTAAACCACAATTTAAAAGCACGAATAAATATAAAAGCAAGTTGTTAACATACTTGGAAAAATATGCCTCAGTAGCACCTTGTAGTCAATTGTCAAATATATTGTAATTAGTCTGAAAGAGAGCGAGGAGCACAAAATGGACACAATGACAGAGCCAGAGCCAAAGTTATCAAATTTGCTGTGAACACTGATAATAGATATGTATGCTAAGGAAAATGGTGCTTTAATAGAGTTTTTAACTGTAGATCTAGAATAGAAAATTGGACATGCATTCTAATTGAATACCTGGTTGAAAATGCACCTAGCACATGGTTATAAATCATCTGGAATCAGTTTTCTCGAACTCCTCTCCCTCTCAGCCACTTTACAAACACAGAGCAAGGCTTTTTCAGCCCCTGATAAGTGTTAATAAATTACCTGAATTTGAAAATTAATGGCTAGCCGCCTGGTTGGGGGAGATATCATTGTGTTTCATGAATATTTTGATTCCGTGATTAGATCAAAATGCTGTGAATTCCTAAACAGGCTTCATGCCAAAGCTCTACTGATCATTGACTCTTCCCTCCTTATAAAAATAAATAAAAAACTCTCTTCCATGCAAATGTGCTGATATGGAATAATTACAACAAGTATTGCCAGTATTTTCCTGCTATAGCATTTCCATGATTTTAGATCTCATCCAATTGATCCGCTCCAAACTGAGACAAAATGCATGTTTTCTCTTTTTGTGCACGGCTCCTCCAAAAAATTTACCTTGCCAGGAGAGATAATGGCTCACATTGTGATGTTAAAGAGGCATGTATTTACAAAAAGAAACAAAGGCGACGTGGTTGCCAGCCCTGCAGGACATTGATTAGGCTCTTCCTGCCATTTTCTATTCACACACTCTATCAGCCATGTTCCAGCTCATTTGCTTTTGCAAAAGATGTGGATCAAAAGGATCTCCTCACATTGTTACATCTACAGGTACGGATCGTCATGTGGGGATAAACACAGTCAACTGTGAAACTGTGACTCAACATATTCTAGTATCCATTTGTACCACAAGAAACTCCTTAGTTTGTTTATCTGCGCTTGCTTACCTCAACATTTACAAATTATTTCTGCTAAGAGTTGCAAAAACATTTACGAACAAACACAGAAAAGCAGAAACACAATATGCTTGGAAAGTTATTCATACCTGTTGAGCTTTTCCATAATATGACACATGATGTTCATAAACTTTAACATGATGTATTGGAATTCATTTGAGAGAACAACTACAAAATAGCTCTTCACTGTGAAGTTTAATGAGGCCAGTGCTTGTTCTTTTATTATTATTTACAAACAGAAATATGTAAAAGTATGTAAATATATATATTTTCTTTAACTTATAACTGCCAAAGTTTTCTGGCTAAAACTGATATTTGTGAAATGCTTGTGTGTGAGATGGAATTTCAATTGGCTCTTCATTCCGTTGCAACAAATCCATTATTATGGGTCTAAGGCATTAAAGTTCTATGTTTAGTGCAGTTTTATCCAGCTTGAAATTGAAACTCTACGTTGATCTCTTTATTATTTGGCTGTCTCCAGTATGTTTCCTAACAGGATTGTCAAATCCTACTTCCTACATTCCACGTCTGTCCCCACTGCATAATGTTGCCATTGTTGGGCATGGTGTGATTTTAACCATACCATTTATAATACCTTAAAATATGATGAATTTCATGAAATCCACACTTTGGTATCAAAATAGTTTTTTATTGGGTTGTTATAGTTTTTTTTTATTTTTTATAACTTGTTATTCTTAGCTTCAAGTAGAAAATTATTAAAAGTAACAGAATAACAAACCTTAAATAAATAAATAAACTGTCTCCTTTTACCTCCCAATTTGATGCTACTTTTTTTTTTTAAAAGGGAGAGAATACTTTTAAAAGGCATTGAAGGATTGGACAGCTGATCTGAAAAAAATAAAGAAATAAAAAAACATTTTCATTTTTTTACTGCGATGTTTTTCCATTCTGCACTTGCATACAACAACGATTGAACCATAAGTATACAACAGCTCGTCAAAATGAAACTCTAAGGATCCTATCAAATGTTAAAGAACACTTGTGATTCTGTGTTGTCGCATGTGTGTGTTTGGGGATGATTGGTTCGAGGTAGTGGTAATGTGCACAAGAGAGTATGTGTGCCCGGCAGCTGCACAGGGCCCGAGGGACAACCCTGTGTAGATTGGGTCTCCTCAACCCACAGCTCATTAGTGGAGAGTGAAAGGAATCCACACAGATGGCTGTCAACGTTCAAAAAAGTCGGCTGCCTGAGACATGTCAATTGAGGTTTAAGTTCCTTCTGCTCATCTCTGTGACACTGCAGTATTCAAGCAATATCTGTTTATTCTATCCCTAAAAAAGTACAAAAACAAAGGAGTCTGGTGACATCTGAAAATATGTTTTCTAATGAGCGCTCAGTCTACTGAACAGGAGCCCGCACTTGTCATTCATCACCGCAAATTACTCGTTCTAACTTGACATGTTTTCAGTGGTACAGATGACGGGCTTGTCTGTTGTGCAACCACTGAGGATGGTCACCGCTTCAACTAGAAATGTGACGCTGAACAGTCCGGCAAGACGCCCATGAACAAAAAAAAAAAAATCAATTAGATTGTTTACTTGTCAAAGTTGGAATGCAGGACATGCCGCTCATCATTTTTGCTCCAACACTGTCACCTGCTCTCCTACTGTCATTCAATTAATGCAGCCGAACACACTGGTGGGTTTATTCCTGACTGCATAAGCTGTTGGATCCTGTTGGATTCAAAAACCCTTCTTTGAACCTCAAAGAAACTATCAAAACAAAAGGTTTCGGGACCTTGGTCCACAGGCAGAACAAAGAAAACAAACATGACTTTAAAAAAGTATAATGTAACTGAAAATTATTCCAGTATGGTGGCATACGGCTATAATTTAGGCATTGGAAAATTGCAAGCAAAAAGCCAAAAGCTGAACATGGAAGCTACTGTATGACACTGTGTTGTGTTGCATGTTCAGCATAAAGGTGTAATAGGTTTTAAAAGAGAAACAATTCGATCGGAGATCTAAAAGCCACCTCCAAATAGGAAAAGCTTCAGCAAATGTAGAACTTTCCAACAGCTGTTTTCTGACAAAAAATCATGTTCATCGATAGTAATTACTTTTAGAGCAAACTGTTTGTGGATTACAGAAGATAAAAATAATAATAAATTGAAGTCAGTATGGGAGAAGCTGACTTGCTGATTCACTTGGGAGTAGATTAAAAAGTTGCCCTGGACTGGAGAAGCTACTTTTTAGTAATTGTACATAACCCAGACCCGAACGGCACTTGAGCTGACCTACTTATGAGGTTCAGAAACTTTTTATCCTGCAGCCAAGTCTATAAATAACCCTGTGGCCAGTTTTAGATTCATCTCAATGGCAACCCTGACAGTTTAGCAGAGTGCGAGAAGCAGCAACAGTAGTGGCAGCTTAGACGCTGTTCATCCCATCAGAGGTCGCTCTGCAAGAAATCTGTTTTCTAATTGAAAAAAAAACCAAAATTAAAAGACATTGTTTCTTTTCTTCATGCATTGAACATGCGCACCTTAACCAACAAAATCCCACAGAAATACATCATCACAAAAGAAATACTCATCCACGATCACAACTTGGGCTATGTTAAATGTGTGTGAATCTATTTTACACGTTTGATTTAGCACAGGGGCTTGTTGAGCTTTGTCCCCTAGATCAATAGTAGCAGCATCCCTTTAATCATTTCCTGTGAATGGCAGCAAAATGATCATGGAACCCAAAAAAAAAAAGAAAGAAATCACATAGAGTTTTGCTGTTGTCTTCTCTTTTCACTCCTTTCTTTTGTTGTGAATGTGTGTCATTGTGAAGGCATTCTCTTTTCGCCGTGTCCCTTTAAGATGATTCCGAAATAGAAGCTTTTTATACGCATTGTGAAGCTTGGTGGGACTCCATTAGCCCGAATCAAAGAGGACAACGGCTTGCGCGGCGCTGCACAGTAATGTGGTAGCCTGTGTTTCAGCAAATAAATACCAAACTTAATGCTTACAGTAGCAGACAATGCACACTAACTAATTAAAAGATAAAAGGGGAATTTCTTCCTTGTAGTTTGTTTTTTGCAATATTGTAACTCTGTACTGTTGGCCAAAGTCGCTATGATGCTAATAAGGACAGTGTCTTACAAATCTTTCTTTGAAGTTTTTCACATTTTGGCATTTGTGGAATAGCTGCAAGAAAAAAGTCACAAGGAATTCAGTCTGCAGTTTACCAAAAGCCATATAAAGGAAAAACAAGATGCACTGCATAAAACAAGGAAAAAAGGGGGGTGAGGGATCTTCACGGTTAGACTTGCTGATGGGAGCATCATGCTGTAGAAAATTCTTATGGAAGCAGGTGAAAGTTTACGGAAAGACTTGAGACTAAAGACAATGAATGCCGTTTAACAGTTCAACAACTCTAAATATGAAATTAGGGCTTCATATTTACATTTTATATTACTAGTCAAAGTCCAGTTCTTTTTATCAAGAATATCAGGCCTTGAAAATCAACATATAATAAGACATGTGCTAAATATTCATAGCTGTAATTGTTTCAAAGGGTGAAACTAGAGAGCATTTTCTAAAAGGGACTCAACTAAAATGCAAACCCCATTTTTGAGATTTATTTTACGACTGAATTGGGAACAATGTTTTCTATTCTCTCTGTTTAAGGCTTGAGATAACATGACAAAATGTAATTGCTTTGCTGCTATTGGCGATGTTGGTCCAATTAGAGCTGCGATGTTGCCCCTGAACTGACGCAGACATGCGTGGAGACCAAGCCAGCTTGTTTCCATTGAATCTGTGGCCTTCTCTCCTCCCCCCTCATCAACTCCTTTCCACCAGAGTTCCTTCTTTCCTCTCGGAGCATCTTGGGAACGCTGAGCTCAGACAGCAGGATTAGTCAAGGATCCATCTTGAGACGCAGATAATGTTTTTGCGTGCAGGATCCCCATGCTCTACTGTTGCTTCTGCTGCAACTGATTAGAACTCCAGTAAAAATATAATTTTATTCTTATTGCTTTGTTTCTTTTTCCACCCTCCAACATACCCTATAGACAGACTATATAGCGTACCTGGCAATGTCCTGTGGGCCAACGCACATAGCTGGGCAGACTGAAGCTTTTATCATTTTACCAAAAAGATATATCACTATTATTTTTATTGTCTGCAATGGCTCGAGTCTATTTTCTTGAGGGGCATCCACTAGATTGACCAATCCAATGAAATCTCTGAGTTATCTTTGGTCTATTGATTCCCTACACTTTCACTAAGGTTGGCAAAATTAGCTTTATGAACTCATCAAAACTGTAGAAATGTCAGCTTAAAAGAAAGTAATAGGTAAATGAACTAAAGTAGCAAAGAAAACGTAAAAAACATATACAAAAGTTACATCAGTTAGAAAACATATTTACAATTAATACAATTTAAAGTTATAATACATTTTTAGACACACCTCTCACTACATGGTATCTGGTATGTAGTTAAACATGTACAAACATTCAACCTTATTCTGCCTATTTTATTTCATTACTACTTAAAAATACATAATAAAATTATACGATATAGCATATGAATTTTTTTGTGATTTGTGTACAAAACCACAGTTCTGTGTATATTTCATATGTGTGCGTGTATGTGTGTATGTATATATACCACACAGAGAATGATATTATTGCTACCATCAAAAGGAAATAATTTGTAAAATCTCAGGACATTTTCAAGGTTCTCAATTTTTTGCCGAAGTACTGAGCTCTACTTGTTCTTGAGAGAGAATGGGGGGAATTCATTTTTGTTTAAGATTGGGGTTAGAAATGGATTGTTAAGGGTTAGGGGACGTTTCTGGATTAGGCAGGAACTAAAAATGTAAAGTCACATAAAAATCCTCGGTTAAATAGAACTACAAGCATCCGTGTTGTCTTTGTGTGTGTCTGTGTGTAGTACAGAGAGAGAGAGAGAGAGAGAGAGAAAATTGCCTTTATAGTGTGTGTTTTTAAATAAGTTGTGAATAAACTTAATCTAGACATTTCTAACAGCTTTCCATGAAGGTACGGTTCGCAGGTTCCAATATTGTACAACATTGCTTGTTGAAATTGAAGATCCTCAATCTTTATGGTGCTACTTTTATGAAAAGCTCTTTATTTGCATAACTGTTTATTCGTTTTAGCAGATATCTCTGGCAGATATCTCAGTTTTTTTTGACATCCTCTTTTCCTTCAATTTCAGAATTGTGACACTGACCACCTCTACCCAGATAGAAACGTTTCTGCGAGTGGTGAAAGAACGTATAAATTTTTTTATATGGCCTCTTCATTGTAGGCTGCTGCTCTTTACTTTAATTATTTACTGAAACAAATAATTAAAGATAATAAATAACAATTCATATTAATTTCCCCAGTTCAACCGTGCCGCCACTATTGCTTTGTTGAACTGTTTTTGTCAGCCACCAATCTAATTTAGAGCAATAACGAGTCACAAGTAGGTCAGCACCAGCCTGCAGCCAGCAGTGTCTCTGTCTTAGAGACTGACAGCAACATCGAAAAGCCACAGGGCTGTTTAAATATGGCCTCGGGTCGTTTCCTCTCGCTCTGTCTAAATGGCTGAAAGTGGGTGGCACTGAAAATCCTCAACAAGTTTTTCGCACTGAAAAAAATCCGGTTTATATTTTTAGCTTTTACTGAGCATTAAGAACTTCTCCCACTTTTTTTTTTTCTTCCTCAGATGTCTTATATTATAGGTTTTGTGCACAGTTACCATTTGGAGTTTTACCTACACACGACTTAACAACGGTGCTCTTGTAGTTGTTGTAAGGGAATGTTTGAGTGTGCGCTCGCCGCCTCACCTGCCTGTCACTGTGAATGACAGGGAACTTGTCTGTGTGTGTGTTTGCACATGTGTGTGCGTGTGTGTTTAAGGACCCAGCAGCTGGCGTCACACATGCACAATCACACATTGACTTCCATCGGGGACTATTTCCTCCTTTTTGTTAGCAAGCGCTGACACTTTACAAATAATTTATTTGTGCGTTCTTGTTTTCTCGCAGTTTCCCTCTGGCAGTTTGTTGTTGACATATATTCTTTTCTCAGCAGCCTGATAGAAATCTACTGAGAAAAACGCTAACCAAGTCTCGTGTGACAAGTGACTCTACTCTGCCTCTCATCAGGCCACGAGTCAAAGTAAAGCAGCAAAGACAAAGCAAACAGACAATTAGAAAAGGCAGGTTTTTGACCCACTCTGACACTTCTTCTTAGTCTCCACTTAAACGCTCACAATTATTTAAATCAGGCAAGCTGACATTTAAATATTAATAGTCCTAACTTACAAACGGGAAACAATTACATGTTTTGTGTGATTGTCAAGAGGGTGAAAAAGAGCCACGGTTCCGAATGTTACACACACAGGCACACAAATACACATACACAGTGGCAGAAGCAGGGCCAGGGTAAATTTAATCATTCTCTTCTTCCCTCCACATCCTGGGCTTGTAAGACACTGAAGTGACTGTTCTTTGCCCGTGTAAAAGAACCCATTATCAAAGCATTAAGATATGATTAAACTGACATTTTCTTAAGAAAATCAAAAGAGTTGGGAATAAAGGGAAAGAGAGAACTACATACTCCAGATCTTATCAGGATAGAGGTGGGGGTACGATGGTGTGTGTGTGTGTATGTGTGTGTGTGTGTGTGTGTGTGGGGGGGGGGGGG
>JAVLVB010000286.1:1904647-1915308 GCA_032876305.1 Orestias chungarensis
CACCCCCACCACCGACACCGACAGACTCCGGAGCAACCTCAACACTTCCCAAAGAAAATATGCGGCTTAGTTCGAGGCGGAGGCTGGCAGATCATCTGATAATAACCTCCAGCAGGAAAACTAATGAGTGCAATTAAAACAAGTTAAGCTCTCTCAGAAATTGTTACAAGCATGAGCCATTTTCATTGAATCTCACCTACTGTGAACTTTACAACTGAAGGGGTTTCTGGCATAGAGTGTGGAAGTTTTTATTCATTTTAATACCAGTGTTTTTTTGTTTTGAAAATGATCTTAGGAGATATTTCATCCAGCCACCTTTTAAACTTAGTTACATTAATAATTTTCTATTTAATGAATTGCATCTGCTATTTTGTCTTCATGTACCATGAACCATGTTTTTAGATAAATTAAAAAAAGACTTAGTAATGCATAAATTAATACAGTTTGTGTTAGATATATCGTCTTTTTGTATCTCCTGATAGTAACAGAACAAAGATCAACAATAAGGATTCAGCTTGACATACATACATATGAACAGCATTATGTATGAATATCATTAAATCATGTGTTCTAATTTAGCTTTTACTCGGAGATGTTATTTTTTTTAAATTAATTTATCTCACCTCAAACATGGTTTGCATCTACAGAAATTCATTGATGCCCAGTGATAATTGCCTGTCAACTGGAATTGCCTTCAATGGTGACCATCCAGGTTTTTAGAGCGATTAATACACCATAGATAAACAGTATCAGGTTTGTCTAACATTACTCACATTTAGAATCTTTGCTTGCTGTGCTTCTTGAGAGAAAATTGCTTTTTCTTTGACATTTCAGTAGTTTTTTAAGACTATGAGAAAAACAGATGACAGGAAGACTAAAACAAGTACAATACAGTTGCTGTTTTGTACTTTTTAACCTTCATCTTGGGATGTAAAGGTACACAGAGCTGGCTGGTCAGTGTTTCCAAAGTATGCAACAGTAATTAGAAAATTAAATGGTTTGATTTATATAAAATAACAAAATTGCCAGTGTGGAACTAACTGAGGATTTAATTTGATTTTGTCAATAATTTAAATATTGAGAGAACTTGGAAATGATCAGTGTTGTTTAGAAATTATTGTACTGATTTTTAAAATAGTATGCTTAGAGAATTTCTGATGTATAAACAATGCAGTATTCGTTTTTTACTTAGTGCTTGGTTGGAAAACAGCTCTGGAGGTTGCATGTCTGCTGCTCCTAAGACATATGTTCTGTTTAGGCCATGTTGAATGCCACAGATTGAAGGGATTGGATTTTAACATCATGCCTATATTAACCTTGAATTTGTTTAAGAGGGGTAAGTAAGTTGTAAAGCAAGCAACAAACCTTTTTGAAACAGTGATACAAAGCTTTTGCTCATTCCCCCTTTCTTTGTCCATTGTCATTTCTGCAGAAAGACACTATTGCTGCTGAGCTAGGATGCTGAGAACAGTAAATATTTACTTGTTTAATCGTTTTTTTGTTGTTTTAAAATAGTCAGATACTGTTTTTGCCATGAATTAAATCACACAGTTTTTTCAACATAACAAAGTGAAACTTTTTAAAAGTTAACATTGAGAAGACGTCTTCATGACATCTGTTTATGTCTGCATGTTGTTGAAAGGCAGTTCCATTTGTCTGACTGGAGAGCAATTGTAGAGGGCAAAAGGACACCAAATGATCAAGCCTTTCTTTGTGTTGCTTGGCTAAATACACAAAAGGTCTGAACTTAAGTAGACATTCAATGTTTTCATCCACTTTTTTGAGGTTTGACAATGTGTAAACCAGTTGTATTTCCTCAACCTCGATATAAGTAACATGGTTAACTCATATTAAACAGTACTGCATTAAAACATTAAAGGAACATGTTCAGCAATAGCCCTTATAAAGACCTATATAGGGGACATATTTATTGATATAAGCATAACTTAATTTCCAACATAACTTCCACATAGTCTTAACTTTGCTGCCTTCAGAAGTCCCAAAACAGTTTTCCATGATGCATAGTATGTAAATATCACTGGTGTTCACAATGAATCCTGATGGGTTTTAGATATTTATCCAGTTTAACCTTATTTTTATTCAAAGATAGCTAGAGAAGTCGATGAGTTGCTTAAAAACTAAGAGTCTTTTGCATCAGCCAGGTTCAAGCAGGTGGACACCTTTAGCACACAGGAACATTTCCTCAGGTGGGAGGTTGAAAACATTTGAAAGTGTCCTGAAAGTAATTTTTGATATTTCCAAGTCTCCTGGATAAGTGGGGCGAAATAGCCAGACTCAGTTGATGAAAATAAACAACTGATACCATGAAGGTGAATCTGTTCAATTCTACCGATATTTTCCAAGAATGTTTTTTTTAAATAAATCCTGCACTAACTACGTCATTAAAAGGATAATTTTGCAGCTCTGACCAGGTAGAGCGAGCTGCTTCCCTTCTATTTGTCTTTCATCACCCACCTCATACAAATAAAGCCTACTGTAGATACAGGGTGGGGGGGAGTTACAGGATTGAGTGCATGAATGTCAGGATTTTTCTTCCAGGTTTCCAACTGCCGCGGAGGTATGCTCAGCGTTTGATGTGAAATCTGTGTAATTTTCTGAAAGGCATCGCATTATCACGAGGAGTCAAAAGCTTTCTGGCAGTAATTGCTGCATGGCCACAGACAGACATGTAGCACACTTTGCGATCTTTCCCTTCAGAGATTTTGACTAACTGAGTGCAGAAAATTTTAACTCTCCTCTGCACTGGTACTGCAGGAATATGCAAAAGGCAATATGGTGGGATTTTGAGTTGTTGTTCCTTCTATTTTAAGTAAAATTATTCAATGAAGTGCAGGAGAAAAAAAATTTCTACTATCCGTTTATCAGTTAAATAAATTCTATGTAGTTGGATTGTATTATTCAAAATGCTGATAATTTGCATTAATTTGGTTTACACCAGGTCTTAAACTTAAAAGGCAGAATAAATATGTATTAATCTAGCTAAGGAAACATAAACATCTTGCCCTTCATATTTTTTCTAAACATCAGTGTCGTGCACGAGCTGAAACATCATTTAGTCACTGGGAAAAGGAGAAGAATTCAAATAAATCCATAAACTACAAAGCATAAAAATACCTCCGCATTCCCCTCCCCAGAAAGCCTTCCCCTCGGTGTTTCACAGTTTGTCGAAGGCGAGATAAATTGTGCATCAGAATGTTGAGTGGCACAGTGCGTAACATTGTTGCTGATTTTTACAGTTTCCCTCCACACACTCCTGCTGAGTTAATAAATCTGACCTCTGCTTAATTAAAATAACAGACCGTCCTCCACCGAGGAAAAAAAAAAAAAAAGGAAGGAAGCAGTTTGAGAATTATTTTAACTCATCATTAATTAAGATTCGGGAAAAACAACAAGAAAATCTGCCTGGGAAGATGGATCTAATTTTAGAGCAGAGACGGAGCAGCTGGATGTGGGCGCTTGCTCAGGAGCAGAGAGGAGTTCCAGCTCCTCCGGATGGAGCGGCGTTGCCTCCTCAGAGAAGCAGCAGAGAAAGCCTGTCAAACCGTCGCATTTGTTCTTCAAATAACACAACTGAAGTGTGGAGACAAATCCCCAAAAAAGCAGTAGCCCAACAGGAAAATAATCACATAGCGAATGCTTATTAAGGATGTTATGGTAATGCTGGCTTTTCTGAAAGAGTCAGTGTTGCTCAGTTAATTGCTAATTTTGTAGTGCTGATCTTTTGACCACAGAAGGTGAAAGAGGCCAGAAACACAGTCACAACATAATGATGCCGCTGTAATAACCTCGCCTCCTCTCTAGTACTGTATTTTGGCCCCTGCTGCCGTGAGGGCTGTAATTCTGCAGCAAGGACTGTTAAGAGGATACCATTATCATGTGTTTCGGCGAGTAAGCCGCAGATTTGGGTAAATATAGAGGAGCCTTGTTGTTTTTTTTTGTTTTTTTTGTTTTCCTGCCATCTCCCGCGTTCTTTTTTTCACTTCTGCTTTAAAGCTGGGTCAAGCTGACCCCTCCCAAGGCAATTCTTTTCAAACGGGGTGCTGCCAAAGCGCCCGCTCAGCCACAGATGTAGCTAGTATCGATGCCATGCTCGAAAACTGATTGAAAAGAGACTTACATGTTTCAAAGCATGCTGGGAGCTGGGGGCCAGGCGAAAGCCCAAAGTATTAAAGCTGAGATAGTCACCAGTATGCTATAAAAAGGCAGCATATGTACTCTAGTCCAGCAGTGCAGCAATGATCCAAATTCCGGAAGAGTTTTATTTTAATTATTTGTAAATAATTTTTATTATATTTTGTGTTTTTTTTTTAATCAAGGTCAAACATTTTCCTATGATCTTGAATTTACAGGTTAGATGTTTACATTAAAAAAGTGTATAAAGCGTTTTTCTTGCAATACAATTGTATAAAAAGGGAATATTTCAATTTCAATAAGTATTTTACACTCTGCTAATAATCTGATTTTATAGTCTCTGTCATTTCAGTTCCATCCTGTAAAAGCTCTCAGGTAATTAAGCCGGAGCAGTGAAAACATTTGTGATGCGATCACTTCATCCTGACTTCAAACAGAGGAGATTCTGAAGGACACAGTAAAGCTAGTAGAAAGAGTAAAAAACGCGACATAGCTGACAGAAGTTAATTAGAGAAGATTTCATGAATCCCGTTTTTTTATTCTCTGATATTCAAAGATCTCCTCAGAAAGTATCAATAGCAGATCTGTGAAAAGGAGATTTTTAATTAGCAAATGAGTGAGGAGTGTGTTGAATTTTTCGTCTTCAGCTAATGTATCTGTATTTTATCAAAAGATGGTAAAGAAGAAAATAAATCATTCATCCAACTCCCCGGAGGATTCTCATTGTTATCACAATGCACTGTTCCTCCTTAAATCGGGGAGCAGAATGGAAATTCTGAGCTGAAGTGTGGAGCTGTGCTCTGCGTTTGCATATTTATTCAGCTGTCATATCTATCAGAGCAGATCATCAGAGGAGATAAGCTAAAGAGATGAGGGAATAATGGATCTCGCTGAGAGGCTGCTGCATGATGTGAGGATATTCCTGAAAAACACCAAGAACTGAGTAAACAATTTGTTCCCCACAAAGCCATGCATTTGGAAATGAGCCACAGTTAATGATGGTGAAGATGCCACTAATAATAACAATGATGAGGAGGGAATCTTGATTTCACATGATATCCATTTCAAGAAGCAACAATGTTAGCTGAGAAAAAAACCAAAACCTTTTCTTGTGTTATGGTGAGGTAAAAAAATTAAATATCTCAAAAACAAAGAAACAAAAGTTTCTTATTGTCTCATTTATTGGAGTCAATAATTGTCTATTATTGACTCAAATAAATGTCTAACAATGGTTTAAAGAACAATACGCTTATCTGACAATTTCAGAGCAGAAAACAAACTGAACAGATTTTTGGAAACTTTTCTTAAAGAGAACAAATTATTGGATATTTAAATAGACCTGTGTTTAGTAACAGAAAAAAAATAATTCGTATTTTTTAATTATGTGAAATAAAATACTGTGCATGACTAATGCACCTGGATGGGTTGTTGACCTTTCACCTCACCAAAATAAAAATGAAGTATATTTAATAAATTAACATTGAGACTTATATAGATGGGGTTTTATGAATGAATATTTAAATCTAGTAGAGACTAAGAACTGTCATACATCTTTCCAGCTGAGTCTCTACAGTGCCATGTTGAAGTCAAACTTGCAATGTAAAAAAAAGAATCTGAGGGGTTAAATACAATCCTCAACCAATATTTAAATAAATCATATCTGTTTGCAAGTGATTATCTTGAGTGGTTTATTTCAAAGCATTTATTTCTTTATTTTAGTTACAAATCTTAGCTAATATTTGATTAGAACTTTTCTAAAGATGATGCTTTGATCACTCATTGTGTGCTGTTTCCAGCACAAAAGGGCAAGGCTGATGTTTTTTATATGTGTTGCTATATAAGTCATTATATTAACTTAGTGAAAGTTTGGAATTGTCAGAAGGTATTTATTTTAGAAAAGTGTCTCTGTTGAAGCAAAATCTAAGGTTACAACCGGTTGTAACAATTTACTAACACTGATACAAAAGTCAGTTTGACTAACAAGCTGAGCTTCCTAACCCTGAGGCAGTCACTGGCATCGGATCTTAGCTGTGAATGTGAATAGGGATTTACCTGGCATCTTATTACAATAAAAAATATATAAAAATGTATTTTAAGATTTTGGTAAAATATATGCCCAAAACATACAAAAAAAAAAATCCTAGTTTTTGTTTATTCTAACATAACAAAACAAAAAAAACTTGTTGGCTTAATGAAAGAACACAGTGAAAGAGCTAAACAGAGACGTTTTCTGTGACATACAATGTCTGCATCCAATAAAACTAAATAAACTAGTTTTAACAGGCATAATGAGTTCACTGTGAAACCTTATTTAGTGTTAAGATCTGAGCCTTTAGGTTTTAAATGTCTTTATTGGAATATTAGTCTGCATTGAGAAATAAAAAAACATATGATTGTCCTCTTAGTTGTAAACACGTGTAATACTCTTTTATTGTTTATTAATTTTTTTAATATGGCGTTATTTCCGGATAATTTGCAATATAAAAGAATATGGTCCATTTATTTTAAGGTTAAAGGAAAAGGAAAAGATCCAATAGGTAAGTTTTCTTGTGTGAGGTTACTTTTAGAATTGTTTCAAACTGAATTTGCCTAAAAACTTAAAGGAATGGAGTATTATATTCAATGAAACTTATTAATTTAACCATGTTTTAGCTCTTCACATTAAAAATGTTGACTTATTGCAAATTGACCCCCAAAAATATGTATTCACATTGTTGTGCCACTCTTATTGCTCAAAGTCTAACGTTAAACTTTGTTAGTTTGGATGTCCAGCTATGAGTGAGACTATCATAGATTCTCAGGTCGTTTATTCCTCAATGCATACGTGAACACGCTCTGCAAGAGCAGTATAGGACCGCTAACTCAACAACACACAGGAAGAGACAAGAGGACAGAGGAGAATTGCTGCTCAAGGGTGCCATCTAGTGGCTAATGCAGGTAAGACCAGGACTTTACACCACAGTAAGAGCTCTCTCACCAGCTTCTGCAGGGGGTAAGTTTGGATAACAATTATCAGTTGTATTTGCATTAATGTGATTGCTTTGTCTGCAGACTCATCTGACTGCAATTATAAAGAGTAGCATTAAAACACTAATTAATTAACTCAATTGTGGTTAGATTGATTAATTCTAAACAAACATGAGATCGCAGCAAGCAAATGAGCTCTGGAGTGTCGATGCATCTGGGAAAGCTGCAGCACAAGACATTTTTATTATCTGCAGACACATGTAGTTGCAAATCTTTTAATTAACACGAGTAGATAGAGGGAGTAAGTCGGTCGCACAACTATCCTGTTTGTTACTTGTAATCATATTTTAGTTGTTTTTTAAGGGCTGTGGTTTATTGGCAGTGATGAAGTGGGAGCTCAGTTTTTTTTCAGCATGTGCATGTGTATTTGTATGGGGGAAAGTCTGTGTCTCTCACAAAATGGATCTTGCTATGCAAAGCCATTAAAAAAAAAGTTGATGAAATTATGATCAAAAAAAGCAGATGGTAACATAAATCATCCATTCACATGTCTGTGTTGCAGAACAATGACTCACTGCCTATCAGCACTGGTAGTGAAACATAAATCTTGGGTTATTTTATCCAAACACATATGATTGCTGTTAGGAAATATCTAATGCTCATTTAATGACAGGGAGATTGTTTATTTTTTCAATGGGATTTTTTTTTTATTTGTTTGGAATTTTTCCAGTCCGAAAGTTCTTCCAGATAAAAGAATTCAGCAAGAAAACGTTCATTTTCAGGTTAAATACATGCCTGCACCAATGTTACCTATAAAAAAAACACGTCCAAGACCCCTGTGCCAAATTGAAGAGGGAGCATTTAGTCAAAGCCCCCTTTCTCAGTGTGCTGTCTGTATCTGCGCATGCAGAAAAGCCTCATCAAAGAGATACCATTAAAGTGCATGTAATACTTTAGAGATTTAATGCAGTTTTTAATTGGATAGAGGCCCATTATTTTTCAATACAGAAGGGGCACTGAGGCACGTAAAGCTCTTGAATATTTTTGCAAATCATGTTCAACAGCAAAATGATTAACCGTGGCACTAAATTTGCCTCACAAAATGAAAAGCAAACTTCATGCAAGGCGTAATTTAATTGTTTCCCTCCACATTTTCTGCCTCCTATTGTTGAAAGCTTAACATTTTTTAGAGCCTGCTTAACAGCTGCCTTGTGATGCCTTGGCTGCGACAATGTGACAGACAAATGTTGTGAAGAAGCTGCAGACTCTCCCGAGTCTCTTCGTTGGAAGACGTGTCAGGAAATCCTACACCATTTTAAGTCACATTAAATGCCCTATTAAACCGATATTTTTATTTCAATGCCGCAAATTACTACTGAATATCCTGAAATAGTTTGGTGCCATTACTGACACGGAAATATTTCATAGCAGTACATAATTTCCCTTTTAACACAATTTAACAGATTTCTATAATGAAAAAAACAGCATAGAATAATATTGTTTTATAACCTATCCTTTAAATGATGCATAACAAAAAGGCCGTTCAATCATTTTGAGCTTGGCAATATTTTATTTAGCCATAGTTTTGAATTGCATGGTGCTGTTTGTGATTGTACAGTAAACATTGCAGCTGTCAATGTAGAAGTGTCCCAATTCCACTTCCAACCTGAGGAGAACACTGCCATCTGGGAGCAATTACTGGTAATGCAGTTGGGCTCTTTTTCTGTGAAAACCCATATTGAGAGGTAGAATAATTCCCATTGGTCATACACACAATTTGACACAAACCAAACCAGTGGCTGCATCAGTGATTACGAATCAAATGGTTATTATAAAAAAGTAAAACATTGATGTATATATTTACTTTCTGTAACAAGGTGACACAAGATATAAACCTGCAGGCTAGTGACTGTGACTGTTTATTGAGTGCAAAAACACTCATACAGCAGTACGTACTTTATACTTTGGTATGAGAACATAATCAACATAGCATGCAGATCCTTGAAATGTTGTTTGAAACAACATCCGATAAAAGGAAAAAATGGAAGACTTATTTCTGGAGAATTCCTCTGATTGTGTATGGATATGGAATCTACAAATGTATTAATGTTCCTTGAGCATTTTCCTATTTTGGCATGATGTTTTTGTATTTAATGAGATTTTATAAATTGGTTGATGTTTTAGTTTTATTGCTTTTTTTATGAAAAGTTTTGTATGCATTTATGTTCAGTCTCTCTTAGTCAATAATATCCTTTCAGCTTGAATTTAGGCTGCATGGGGTGTGACGTATAAATGTTGTTTTTTCCAGTATTAATTGCAAAGTAGTTCAGCCCGTGTCAGAGTGGATAGAAGAATCTTTGATTCTTGTGTTTTGCCTCAGATTATTAATTTCTTTTCTTATGGATTTTAATTGGATTATTCTTTACACATAAGTGTGCTGTAATCTGAAACATGTCACGGTAGCTATGGCTGTATATTTAGGGTCACTCTGCTTGAAAGTGCTTCTATCCCAGCAATACGAAAATAAAGCTATCCCACATGGTGATCCTGTGAACGACCATGTCTCCCTGTGAAAAAGAAGGTTCTTGTGTTATGCCTAATTAACATGTATTGGTACCGGTGGTATTGTGAGTTGTTAAATTAAAAGGAATTAGTATCTATGAAAATTGATATGGTTGCTCCGAAATGCCATGCAAATATAACTGTTTAACAATGTATAACATGCTGGTTTTAATTTAGCTGCACCGGGAAGTGCGAATTTCAGCACAAACCCAGTAAACAATCCTTCAGATGTCTGAGCAGAAAGCTTTGATAATCTCCTACTGAGTGATTTTATGTCACTTTTTAGTGCATGCTTTGCCTTTCTAATGCTACAGTTTTCACGGCGTCAACACTCGTTGCTGTACTCACCAAATTTCACTTTGAGGAAAAAAATAAAAGCAAGTGACATCTGTGTTAGTTTGTGGTGCTGGCATTTGAAATAAAATGATAACAACAGCTTTCCTCTAAATCCAGCAGACATACAACTTTTCCTCATTCAGCACCGCTGAGACTTTTGAGGAGATGCCATTGCTGCCTCATTGGTTTTTCACTTGTTCTGATTACTCCTCTCATCTTATGTAAATCCTCTTAAGTCACATATTATTGTTTATTGCAACTGTGAAGGTTAGGTGTTCCTAAGCCCGGTGCGTGCGCTTATCTCAGCAGCACATGCATCTTTGTCTCTCCAATGTGTCTTGTTTTCGTAATGCACTAATGAATGAGAAGAAGTTGTCTGGACTGATGCGCAGCAGACAACAAATCTACTGCAGTTTAAATATTAATCTCTCCCAGTGGCTAACAAGCCTTCATAAAAGAGAGGCATCTGCATTTTTCGGAGAGATCACAGCATTATTAGAGCCATACTGTTTTTCTCGTATTTCATATGAACAAACATTGCTTATTTAAACAAACAGACAAATATATATATATATATATATATATATATATATATATATATATATATATATATATATATATATATATATATATATATATATATA
>JAVLVB010000286.1:1915408-1941357 GCA_032876305.1 Orestias chungarensis
ACAACAAAAAAGAAGTTCAAGTGCTTTTGGTAATAGTATTAAAATACAGTTTTGCCCAGGGTGACTCCTGACACAGCAACAACAACACAATTCAGGATCGCATAAATTGGGTTGTAACAGAATAAATCTCCTTGGTAACATATTTATAGCTTTAACCTATTATAGATTCAAACAATGCAACACAGTTTGTTGTGTTAGAAAAGAAACCTCATCATTTCCTATAAGGCTGATATTTTGGACTATACACTAACCTAATCAAGCTTCACTAAACCTCTTCCACATGCTGATGTTAAAAAAATAAATTGTGGCCAAAATTGAAAATTATAATTACATTGTCTATGAATTAATTTCTGACCTGGATCAATCGTTATGGTAGGGTGAACAAGAAATCAAACCTGTTTCAGAGTGGGTGAGTAGGTTAGCTCTACAGTATTAAACAGAGTTGCACGGTTTCAGAACTAAGTGACTCTTACACCTTAACAAAGCCTTTTAGCCATTCTCCCCAATCATCAGAAGTATGTGATACTCTACAAACTGCTAACTATGTATATTCTGTAATCTTTATCCTACAATTGTGTAACTAGATAACAATTTAAAACCACAAAACAACCATACTGGATACTATTTAACGGTTATAGTCTGGGCAGTAGAAAATGTATTGTATGATTTTACAATATCTCCACTTGCTGTATAGGTGATTCAGTTTAAAGTTGAACTTGAAGACTGAAATGTTCTCTGAAGCCGAACAATTGACACCTGAAGTTTTAAAACAGTTGATTTTCTCATGGAAAAGGTTTTGTGTCTTTTGAGCCCACCCTTCTTTTTTGCTTAGTTATTGTGATTGATCATTTGATTCCAAAACTGCATTCTCAACATTGATACCCATATATCTAAATGGATTGACAAAATATACAGAGTTTCTGTCATGGCCTATTTATGCTTCTGAAAACTCTTAGGAGAATACAAGGACTCAGATAAAGGATGTTTATCGACAAAGATATACTGAAAATTTGATGTGGGGAATTGGATGCTCTTAAAAGGAGATCACAATGAGGGGGAGTTATGGGAATACAACAACAGAGAACAATCTTCCTTGGGAATGAAGAATGACCAGGAAGATGTGAGTGGATTTCGTTGTTGTGGGATGCAGAGGTGACCTGGGTGCATCCTTCCACTGCAAACCGAGGAACTTAAGAGGGTTGGCTGCTGAAAAGGTGCTGGGGTCATACGGACAGTAATGAAGGCAGACTAACTAGGTAGTGCGAAGACCTTACCAGTTGTTGGGCTGAGATGCAGGAAACAAGCTTTCTGAGATTCTGATGACTGAAGATCATCGACTAAGGAAGGATTTTGTGAAAACACAAGTGCACAAAAAGAGGTCAGCCAAGCAGCAGGCCTCTGTGTAACTGAACGAAAACTTTAGCCACAACATCATTTTCTGGTAGTGTCTTTATACCATCACTGAATCTTCTGCAAATTAGATCTCAAAACATACCAAGATTTAGGTATAGTGCTAAAGATTTTGTCAATTTCAGCCTGACTTCACAAAACATACTTAATAAGGTTGTCATCACAAAACCATTGTGAGCACCTCAAATAAATTTCCAAATTCAACTAATTTAAATAAAAAAATATAAACAATTATATTAATATTATTATATTAATATTAGAATATTACTTACAGTACGTTAATAATTAAGGACCCCTAATATGTTAAAAGGAATTATTTCCCCTGAAGTTCTATTAAAACTTTGTCTCATTGCTTCAATAAAAATTCTGCTTTTATATAAAGACATGGAGTTTTAAACAAACGCTTCTGAGCATGTCTCCTTCCGAATTTGAAGCTGACAGATGTACTTTCACCTGATGCACACAACAGAGGGCAGAGTTCAGTTTGCAAAATCTGCTCAGTGTAAGCAGCTGCAGCAGAAATGGTAGAGCCTAGCGGGATCCTGATTAAAGGAGGCAAAGTCGTAAACGAGGACTTTTCCGTCATCAGCGACGTTTACATCGAAGATGGCAAAATAGTTGAAGTTGGACTAAACCTTCAGATCCCAGCGGGGGTGCGGGTCATCAACGCCACTGACAGATTGGTGATCCCGGGCGGTATAGACACGCACACACACATGGAGTTGGCGTTCATGGGAACCAAGGCTGTAGATGATTTCCACATCGGGACCAAGGTGCAGTATAGGCTCGTATTGCACACAATAGGGGAAATCATTCTGGATTTAGAAAGGCTTCCTTTTAAGGCCAGATGTTAGAGGTGAAGTTAAACTGTCTCTTCATTTATCTTTTTCTTGTTGTTCCTGAAATGTTTTTGCCTTTTATATTTTAGAAGTAATCCTGTCGTAGATTAGATCCAATGTTGAAGTCTCCAAGTTTGCAGCTTTCCATAATTTCATGTTTCTGCTTTTACCTGGACAAAAGTTGTAAGAGGCTCTTAGCACAGTTTCATTCGGGCACAAACTTCCATCCAATCCTCTGACAATCATAATTGATTTGAGCAACATTTAGTTTCATTACTCTATCAAACCATGCAGAAGTATTTATTTCATTCTTAAGTTTGTCTACATAAATGTAGTTTTTTAATTACAAACCGGATTCCAAAAAAGTTGGGACACTAAACAAATCGTGAATAAAAACTGAATGCAATGATGTGCAGATCGCCAATGTCAATATTTTATTCGTAATAGAAAATGGATGACAGATCAAAAGTTTAATCTGAGTAAATGTAACAATTTAAAGGAAAAATATGTGGATTCAAAATTTTACAGTGTCAACAAATCCCAAAAAAGTTGGGAGAAGTAGCAATAAGTGGCTGGAAAAAGGAAATTGAGCATATAAGAAACAGCTGGAAGACCAATTAATACTAATTAGGTCAATTGACAACATGATAGGGTATAAAAAGATCTCAGAGTGTCAGTGACTCTCTGAAGCCAAGATGGTAAGAGGATCACCAATTCCACCACTGTTTGCTATTTTATGCTGTTACCCAGCGTAAAATAGCAAAGGCTTTTATGTTATCATCTTCAACCGTGCATAACATCATCAAAAGATTCAGAGAATCTGGAGCAATTGCTGTGAGTAAGGGTCAAGGTCGTAAAACTACTGGATGCTCGTGATCTCCGGGCCCTTAAACGTCACTGCACCTCAACACAGGAATGCCACTGTCAAGGAAATAACAGAATGGGCTCAGGAAAACTTCCAGAAAGCATTGTCAGTTAACACAATCTACCGTGCCATCCGCCGTTGCCAGCTGAAACTCTACAGTGCAAAGAGGAAGCCCTTTCTAAGTAAGCTGCACAAGCTCAGACAGTTGCACTGGGCCGGGGGTCTTTTAAAAGGGAGTGTGGCAAAATGGAGCCTGTTCTGTGGTCAGATGAGTCACGATTTGAAGTTCTTTATGGAACACTGGGACGCCATGTCATCCCGACCAGAGAGGACAAGGTTAACCCAAGTTGTTATCAATGCTACGGTCAGAAGCCTGCATCACTGATGGTATGGGGTAGCATGAGTGCTTGAGGCATGGGCAGCTTGCATGTCTGGAAAGGCACCATTAATGCAGAGAACTATGTTCAGGTTCTAGAACAACATATGCTCCCATTTAGAGGTAATTTCTTCTAGGGAAGACCCTGCATTTTTCAACAAAATAATGCCAGACCACATTCTGCAGGAATCACAACATCATGGCTAAAGGAGAAGGATCCGGGTACTGAAATGGCCAGCCTGCAGTCCAGATCTTTGACCCATAGAGAACATTTGGTGCATCATAAAGAGGAAGGTGCGACAAAGAAGGCCCAAGACGATTGAACAGTTAGAGGCCTGTATTAGACATGAATGGGAGAGCATTCCTATTTCTAAACTTAGAAACTGGTCTCTTCTGTCTCCAGACGTCTGTTGAGTGTTGTAAGAAGAAGGGGGGATGCCACGCATTGGTAAAATATGGCCTTGTCCCAACTTTTTGGGATTTGTTGACCCCATGAGAGTTTGAAACAACATATTTTCCCCTGAAAATGATACATTTTGTCAGTTTAAACTTTTGATCCGTGATTTGTGTTCTATTCTGAATAAAATATTAGATGTTGGCACCTCCACATCATTGCATTCAGTTTTTATTCACAGATGCAACCTTCGCAAATTCTGGTGCTTTCGGGGCTCTATACCAGCAGGAGGCAGTTTTTTGGTCACAAGCTTTTCATTAACTTTTGTCAATGTTTTAATGGAGTCAAGTCTGTTATTTGAAGAACCAGTGCCGTGGGACTGACCAGATAAAACAACTAGTTACCCGTTTGTCTGGTACAGGCTTGTGTTTGCATCAGTAGTTCTACATGTTGGTATAAATCACACTAAAAATAAAAAGGTTCCTGTTTGTTTAAAAAATTGGCAATCAGAGTATATAATTTCCGGATTCAAGTTTATAATAACCATTGGTTGTAAACTTGTATGACATATTTTCTCACTATAACTTCTGATAGTGCTGAAAGACAATGTATTAATTGTACCGACCAAATACCACAGCATGATATGATTGTAGTAAAAAAATAAATAAATCTATGAATAAATGATTAAATAGACAAATGGATAAGTAAAGCTTACTGTGCCTTTCAGACATGCATTTTTCCATAAATCCGTTTCTTACGCAGTTATTTGAGTTACACGTCTTGGCATTGCCTTTTAAAATCTGAACTAATAACACTCAGATAACAACTGATTTTTGTTCTCTGTTATATGGAACCACCGTTAATTAATATTTAGTATAAAATGTCTATAATGATATTTGAGTTCTCTAGAAGTGTTTCTTTCCCTGATTATTTACGCTGGCGTTTTAGTTTAATGGGTTGTGACATGACGAATCTGACCCGTCTCGTCTGGTGGGTTTTTCAGGTTAAACGTATACAAACAATTATTTTAGCGCCAAGTTGGGATTTTTGAAGGGGAGGTGTAAAAACAGTACCATATTATTGTACGTAAAACTTGTAATAAGCAAAATAAATCCGAGTTCAGAGTGTATGCTAACTGAGCCGAACCGGGTCTGGAGGTCACCTACTTTCTGCTGAGGTAGTAGCTACGGATCTCTAAACAGCAGATTTGATGTTGAAACTTTACTGGCTTGCACTGAGTTCATAACTAAATCTGGTTTCTGGGATAATTTAGTGGAGAGAGTCATAGCCCGGTTATCTCTTTGAATTCCACTGTTTGACCTCTGAAATGTCATAATGGGAAGTCATCTTCAAAAATGCAAGCTACCTTTCCAAAAGTTATGGAAACTGATATGGTGGCAAATGGTGGGCCAACATTATATTAGAGCATTAAGAAATGTATATCTTTCATCTCTGTGTGTGTATGTTCACTTCAGAAGCTTGGGTAATAATGGATTATCACATCCTTAAACCGAGGGAAGGAATCAAATGTGTTGTATCTAATTCATACATTTTGAGTTTAGTTATTTTTATTTTTTTAACTTCCACCCCTTTTGGAATTGTTGCCTCTCCTCAGGCAGCTCTGGCTGGAGGGACCACAATGATCTTGGACTTCGTCATCCCCCAAAAGGGGAAGTCTCTACTGCAGGCTTACGATGCCTGGCGAAGGACAGCCGATGTAAAAGTTTGTTGTGACTACTCACTACACGTCGCTGTCACGTGGTGGAGCGATGAGGTGAAGGCACAGATTACTGTTGATTCATTTCTTTTGGGAAAAAACATAAAATGCCATTCTTTCTCCTATGCACTGTTTTATAAAAATAAAAAAATGCAGGTCAAAAAAGAGATGGAGACCCTGGCCGAAGAAAAGGGAGTAAATTCCTTCAAAATGTTCATGGCCTATAAGGATGTGTACATGCTTCAGGACTCAGAGTTATATGCTGCCTTTACTCAGTGTAAGAAGATTGGAGCGATAGCTCAGGTGCATGCTGAGAATGGGGATTTGATCGCAGAGGTTTGTACAATTTCTTTTAACAATTGAGAATTGCTGTTTGTTCCAAGAAGTTTTTAATATTTTATGTAATTTTAAAACCTTACCTACAAACACATCAACCATAAGTTCATATCAAAAATCTGTTTCAAAGCAATATTAACAATATTACAGACATTATGCAAACATTTAAGGAGAATTTCACCTTACATGTTTGCCTGATGTCTGCAAGAACAAGAACATAAAAGGCCAGATGTGACTGTGAGATAATGTTCAACCTTAATGTCAGCTAGTTTTTATTTGCAGAGTGAGTAAAAACAGTAGAAAGTCTGTGGAAAGAATTTGTCGGGAAAAAAAAAAAAGATTTTTCTAAATATGACTCACTGAAAGACTACATTTACAGTCAGTTAAAATCCTTACAATTTTCTGTCTCTTCCCTTTGAGACAAAAGGTTTTCTGATTAGAACCTGAGACCTAAGCGCTCAGTGACCTAAGCACAGTGTCATTTTAATTCCTAACCACTAGGAGGAAGTAAATGCAAGGAAAGCTGTCTGCTGTGTACAGTGAGAAGGGAAGAAAAAAAAAACATGCCGCTGCTAAAAAGATCCTTCATTATTCAATACCTGTTCTCTAAAATACATTTTCTGGTCTGGTTTTGATCCAATTTTTATGATAATAATAAAGGTTTTTAGGCATTTGATGTTAAATGACTGATACTACTGTCTCTCAGTCTTTCTTTATGCTTTTCTTTTGTGAAATGTAAACATAGCATGTAAGCATAAAGTTGCCCAAAAAGGGCCAATATTGGACCCTGGATTCCTACATTCCGTTATAATACAGCAGACTTCAAACATGTCATACATGTCCCAGCATGATTCCACCATAACTTTGTTTCACCTCAGAAATTCCAGTTTCTCGAAGCCGAACGCTACAGCAGCTTCTCCTTAATGTTTACTGTAGGTAAACATTAGCCGTCGTTAAAGGACAACTCCTGGTTTTCCTTTAACAACAGCTTTCCTCATTTCACTCTTCTGTATCCTGAACCATGGAACAGTGCAGCTTTGACTAATATTCTCCTTTCAGTTGTGCTTTCAGTTTTTTAGGTGGTAAATAGCGAAAGATCGGTGAGATCTCTAAATCTTTGGCAAATTAGTTTATAGCTAACCCCACTTGAATCTTGAACCTAAAACCTTGAATTGACTTGTCTGTTTTGTCCCATGGTTTTCATGATACTGTTTAGCTGCTCTATTTACCAATTTAATAATTTTTAGAACATATTTGCTGGGACTCAACAGGGAGCCAAGAAGATGCTTTCCATGGGTATCACCGGACCTGAAGGGCATGAACTCTGCCGGCCGGAGGAGGTGGAGGCTGAGGCCACACAGCGAGCTATCACCATTGCCCACGCCGTCAACTGCCCGCTCTACGTGGTCCATGTGATGAGTAAATCTGCTGCCAAGGTGGTGTCTAACGCACGTAGGGATGGTGAGCAGGGGCTGCTAACACATGCTGAACCATGAAAGAAAGCTTAGAGATGATGTCAGTGATCAGAGATGAAGGCCCCTCTGAGAAAAAAAAGGCCTCTGACAAATGATCATTTCATGGTTGCAATCATGTGACTGTTGAAAAGTTGTTGTTTTTTTTTTTACTTTTGTAAAGGTCGTGTGGTATTCGGGGAACCAATAGCAGCTGCGTTAGGCACAGATGGAACCCACTACTGGCACAACGATTGGGCCCATGCTGCTGGGTTTGTCATGGGACCTCCTCTTAGACCTGATCCGAGCACCCCCGGGTTCCTCATGGACCTCTTGGCCAAGTAGGTGGAGCTAAAAATAAAATAAGCCTAATAATCCAAGTAACTCGTAAAGAAATTGCAATATAATGAAAAACATCTACATTTTTTGTCATTTTAGAACCTTATACAATATATAGATACATTACACATAGAGTGAATATATCATAAGTCTGAATTTCTTATAATTTTAATAACTATGGCTAACATCTGAGGAAAAACCCAATATTCTGTTACTAATAAAATTCCAACGTTACATCAGATCTAACCTAACTAGTCCTAACATCCATAACAAACCATTGACAAACAACAACCAACACAAACTACCTCTTCCTACTTCCTGCCAAAAATCTTGATCTCTGCAGTTATCAACAATCCTAGTACATTTTGCAATTTACTAATGTATTTTTTTTTTATTTTTTTTTTAACACATTTTATACAATTCAGATAATGGAAGTACCTTCCTAAAAATATCATTTTTTTCCTTTCCAATAAACCTTCTATATGCTTGGGTACAGCAGTGTTTAAAAAAACTATCTGTTTAGCAATGCTCTACTGTAGATTCCCTACATTGTGGAGGTTGTCAGCAATCTCCCCCATCATTATGTTCTACTGACCCAGACTAATATGTCTTTTAGACCAGGGATCTTCAAAAGCAGGCCTTGGGGTCCAGGTTGCTGCAGCTTTAACATGTTTCCTTTTTTAACACACCTGAATGAAATGGCTGAATCACCTGTTCAGTTTGCTGTCAAGTTCTCCAGAGTCTCAGATTTTTTACTCATGTGTGTTGAATCAGGTACACATTCACCGTAAGCCATAAACATGAATATCATAGGAAATCAAAGTCTGAAATGTTTTACTCTATGAGAGATAAACAATAATTAACTTTCATCATATTCATGTTTTTTAAATCTATATGTATAATCTGTGTAAAATTATTGTTTTAGGTTAAGAATTTGTCAGTTTTGATTTTTGATGTTTTCTTGTTTTTTACTTGTGCAACATCAGTGATGATCTGAGTGTGACAGGAACAGACAACTGCACCTTTTCTGTGTGCCAGAAGGCACTGGGAAAAGATGACTTCACAAAGATCCCAAATGGCGTGAATGGGGTAGAGGACAGGATGTCTGTCATCTGGGAGAGAGGAGTGGTAAGCCTGTATTACATATTACACACATGCTCTTTTTAAGATACTGATCTGTTCTCAGACAGCAGAAAGTAAAACTTTACAAAATGATCACATCCTCTCCTTTGGAGATAAACAGAGAAAAATGTTTGGGCTTCATTTTTGACTCAACTCTGGCTGTGAGAAATTTGTTATCTTGTGAAACCCTTGGCAACAAGGTCTTGTTTTTTCACAACTGAGACCAACAGATTAGCATCAAGCAGGACCAATGAAGAAACATATGGAGTGAGATCGGTGTATGCACAACTCTGACATTCGTATCCATATTTTTATTTTAATAAAATTCTTGTACCCAAAATTCTGCTGAAATAGAGTCTGAGAGCACAAGAACCTTATTGACATATAAATATGCATACGACTGTTAGAGCTGTGCGTACACCTTTTTGACAGCGATCTTACCCCATAGAAATAGAGGAGGAGGTTGTTCAAACCGTAAAAAAATGAGCTGTTAGCATCCCATGACATTCATGAAACTTTCATACAGCAACAGCCTTCAGACAGAGGCTTCTTCAGATTCATTGCAAGATCGATTGCTACAGAAGATCCTTACTACCCAACAACAATTGTTTGTTGGATTAATGAGTTATTGCAGTATTTAATTTCTCATTGGGATAAATAATATCTTTGAACTGAACGCCACTTAATTAAATTATTGGAAGATTGAAGAGGACAGCAGCTGCTGAAAGAAAGTCAAAGTTGTTCGGAATTCACATGGAAGCTGGTTAGAGGCAATGGGAAAATGGATAAAGATAAATACAGAAAATCTGTAAAAATCTGTGAGTGGCTGGAAAAAACTGGGGCAGAGAAACTTTCAGCATGAGTAGAACTCTGAGCATGCAAAGAAAGCTACTATAAAGAGAATCATAGTAGCTTTGGTTCGCTTAAAAGCTATCTTATTACTAAACGTGGAAAAATTGACCAGTCAAAGCCCAGACATAAAAACAACAACAGGTGGGCTAACAAAAAAAGGACTGGAGAAAGCCAAATACAAAAAGCAAGTCATACATTTCAGATTTCTATTTGTCAACAACTTTAAAAAAAAAAACATGTATCTTTTTCCTTTTCCATGAGTAGGCAATCTCTCTGAAGTGTTAAACAATTTTGAACTGTGTGGTTATAAAGGTAAAAATGGGAAAAAGTTCAACTTGTTTGAATGTTTATTTTTTTCAGGATATTTGTTTAGGAGCAGGTAATGCAGAATAACAGTCCCTGTTAGTCATCATTGTATCAGTTATTATCCAAGACTAATAACTATGTATGTAATTTGTATGTAACCATTTAGTAACTAAAACGATGCGTAACTAATGTACTTGTTACAGCTTAACATTGATAAATAAAGGTAAGAAAAAAGGTAACCTTAAGCTTTGTCATATTTTTAAAGGAAAGGAAATGCAGAATAAATTGTTTTTCCCACTAATCACATAATTTACATAATCATATATCTCTGTGTGTATGTACAATATAATGGTGGCCCTAATGCCTCTAATGGGGTTGAAAAATAATTTGCTTCCATACAGCTACCATCTGATGACCATCTGAGAGAATTTAATAAATTAAAATCCAGTCGAGAATCATTTACTTCTTTGTATACAGTAATGTTAAAAGAACTGTTCTGGGGTTTTTTTCTGCATAGCAATCATAAAATGTAATAAATTCACAAAGCAGCAGATTTACTGCATAGTGCTGATGCTGCGTTTTTCATTCCCTTGCTGTGGGGAATGTTTTCAGCCAGGCTGGAAAGATTTACTACAAGCAACAGTGCTTGCAAATCACAAATTATAGATATTTTTTGGCACAAGCAGGCTGCTGCTTGCAAAGTTAAGTGCTGACATTTTGTGTGCTAATTCTGTATACTGTCATCTTTAACTGTGGCCCCTACATTCAAATTGGGCACTCTGTGCATTGTCCTCCCTTTAGCACTGTGGAAAAATGGACGAAAATCGATTTGTGGCTGTCACGAGCAGCAACGCAGCAAAAATCTTCAACTTTTACCCACGAAAGGGCCGCATTGCCAAAAATTCTGATGCCGATGTGGTGATATGGGACCCCAAGATGTCAAGGTGAGAACTACAGCTCAGGCAACTCTACTATAGAAAACCTTCAAAACAAAACAATCTTTATATGTGTATATCTTCATAAGACTTGTGGCTGCGGGACAGTGTACACAAGTCTACTGGAAAACTGTAGAAATGTAAAAGCATGACTCCAATGCGTCAGGGTAAATTAGAAAACAGTTCAGGATTGTAGCACTTGAAAGGATGTACATTATAGATACGGGCGACTAAAATAACAAGCTCTATCTTTAATGTCGTGCCACTGTAACTCATACTAAGCTGATTACATGTCTGCATCATCCAGAGGTCTGGATATCATCATTTATCTGCAGCTACAAATGAATGCGTTACACAGTTAACATCTAAATCCAACTCTCTGTTGCAGAATCTTAGGGATGGTTCATTTATGAAGGGGATTTGGTGTGTGTCAGTGGGGTATCTTTTTAAAAAAGTGATGCTTTCAAATGAAGGATCTTTAATACGGTTATATAAGCTTGATACACAGTGCATCAGTGGGATGATGCCGATGGGTAACTGAGAGGATCCAAAAGTGACAAATATTTCATGCAGGAGCTGAACCAATAGCACAGATCATGTAGTATTCAGATTTACTTTCACCAACCAGCTTAGAATGTCACAACACTGCATGATGTTCCTTATTATTCCAGATTTAACCAGTGAACAGTTACTATTTTGTGGAGCATTTGCTCACATATACAGTTTGCATTCTAGTTGCATATGTAGTGTCTCTCAGTCAGACTTACGTAAGTGCTTTGCTCTGTTTGTTGTTGGATCTTGATTAAGCCCTCCTGGGGGATCTCAAACAGCTTACTGTATGTTGATCGGAGAAAAATGCATTATACCTCCATGTGATGTGCTGTAAATGAATCCACTGGTCACATCTGTAACCTGAGCATCATGATAACCATGTTTCAGTTTCTCTCTACGTTTGCTACCGTCAGACAATATGTGCTGATCTCATAATGCGGTCCAACCATGCGCTCGCCTCGTGTTCATCTGCCGTGGCGGTGAAGTCATCTGCGAAACATTGTAATTAATTGCACTCGGCACAAGTGTCGCCTCACAACATCCGGGGACTAGGAACCACAAACAGTTGTGTAACCACCAACACTGGGGAAGCTCACTTGGGTCGCCTTGTTTCTCATAATTATGCTATTTGAGTAATGAGGAAATATCTTGTTTTTGACAGTGCACACAACTGTGATGATGTATGACTCTGGAAACCAGTGACAACTTTGTAGGCGTGTGAAAGGGGGGGGGGGGGGCGGAAACAGCATCCAGTGCATTTCAAAGAAGAAGCTGAGTCAGACTCATATTATTCTTCCCTACTGATCTCGTCTGGATATGATTTATTTTTTGTGGATCATCAGTCTGCTTACAGTCCAGTGCATTTATTAGGAAGAAATTCTCTAGAGTATACGGAAGCTGACAAAATGTGACTGTGATTGAAAGTGCATTAAGTTACAGCTACCGGTGTAATGGGGAGCTTTTGTGACCAGAAATCGTAAAATATTGTCACAGATTATCGCCTATGTTACAGTGTGGACCTTTACTGGTCCAGTCTAACGCATACGTATTTGAAAGGTATGTAATGGGACACACTGTATGTTCCCGTGAATAAATTGGTCATTCAAAGTCAATAGTTGTGCAATATACTTGTTCAACAATATTCTCCTTTACAATATATCCTACTTAAAGATTCTAGATCAATTGTCTTTAGAATTTGCATGCATTTAGCTCTATCTTACACTTTTCGGCAACTCTGATCATTTGTATCACTGCTGAAGACAAGAAATCCCAAAACATAATACTGCCACCACCATGTTTCCCGATGCAAAGTTGGTGTGTTCAGATTGATGGTCATGGTTTCTACCACACAGATATGAATTTACCGTTTCACATGTAAGTAGAATAAGTTTCATTGAGATCTCATCCGACCTTCGTATAATCAGCACTTTACAGGTATGAATAAGTAAATTTAGGTCTGTTTCATAAGAATCCAATTAAAGTATGTTGAGGCTTGGGATGTTTATTATTAATTTTGGAAATTGCTACATTTGAATGAAATTCAAACAGAAAAAAGACTTGCTTGAACAATTTGTGTGTGCCGTGCTTGAGGCAAGTTTGGATTTTCAACAAAATCACACTTCCAGATAATCCTCAGGGTCTTAGAGTGTTACAGGAGATGATGGATGTTTAGCTTGCGTTCTCCCTAGGCAGTGTTAAAAGCTTGGCAAGGCGCTGCCATCAGTGTGCTGTACCAAATTAGACTGTTACACCGTTTGACAGTTCTTGTCTAAATAACATCTACATGAAATCCAAACTGTAAATCTTCAAACACAACATTTATATTGTAACCCTATAGGTTCACCTCTGGGAGTTTCTATTGCTGTGTCTAAGGGAGGGAGGGGAGAAAAACTGCAGTCAGTTTGATTAACTCTGGGATACTTTTTTAAATGTAAATTAAATGTTTTATTAGGTCATTGTAGATGGTTTGGCAATTTAGTCCAAAATTAATTATATAATTTCATTACATTTCAGTAGTTATAATATATTGAATATGGCTTTTCATATATATTTAATAAGTTTACATTCAGACAATGTTCCAAGCTGCGGCCATTTGCAATAAAAGTTATGATGTTGTGCCGTTTTGACTCTGCAGAAGGATATCAGCTAAGACCCACCATCAAGCTGTGGACTACAACATCTTTGAGGGCATGGAGTGCCACGGTGTACCCATCATCACCATCTCCAGGGGGAAAGTGGTTTACGAGGACGGGCAGCTGCAGGTGTCACCAGGACAGGGCAGGTTTATCCACAGAGCGCCTTTCTCAGATTTTGTTTATAAAAGGGTCAAGCAAAGAGACCAGGTGAGTCCTTGTTACATATGTTCTCCTCAACTCTTCTTTTTCAAATTCTCCTAATAAGTCATCACAATCACTGCCCTGAAGCTGCTAAACCTTTTCTGAATGTTTTTTTTTGGTTAGTATAAAACTTATCTGCACTAGTCTATAGACACTATTCCCAATTAATCTTTAATTTTGCAAGAGGTGGTGTAAACTCTATATAAGCACACAACTGTTTTGTTCAAGTTAATATTCATGTGGCCAATTGATTAGTTTTTGAGTTTGACATGCGACCTCAAAAAACTTTTTTTTCCCCTCATTAATTTTTGCTGTTCCATTTGCTGTGATTTAACCAAAGATCCACACAAAAAAATCCACAAATAATTAGTCATTTCACCAATCAAGTCATCTAGTCCCAGTTGACCTATATGAATGCTTGAACGAGAAGTCATCACATGTCATTTTTATGATCTCTCACAAGCACAAATTTGTTCAGAATCATAGCTTCGTGTTAAAAAACAAACTGCTAGGACACTACAGATCTGAGGGATATGAAGAGGACCAATCTCTGGGTTCAGCCCAGGATAATTGTAATACATTCCACATCCTTTCTATAGGATTAGTGTCTGGGGAATCAGTCTTGCGACTCCATACCTTTCATCTATTTGGAAACCAAGAATCTAGTTTCTCTTTTTTTTCTTTTTGAGTTGTTATTTGAATGGATGTTTTCTCTTCACCATAAGGCAATATCAGTTCAAATGCTTTGAGACATTAAAACTGAACTGGCAGTCCATAAAATACTTTGTACTTTTTAGAGATTTGTAAACTACTGAGCCAATGTTCTTTTGAACAATTTGACTTGTGGGGTTTATTGGACTTCTTTCCCTCCCAATCCTTCTTGGTTTTAGTTTCCATTTAGAATAGTTATAGCTGAGCAGCCTAACATTTTATGCACCTATTTAAATGTTTTCCTCTACCGTTAACTTTTTAATGAAAGTTCAGTGAACAATGTCGGGAAATGACCTCCCTGACTGCAATTATTTTAAACATGACATGAATTTCATTTTTTTTTATGTAAGGACCTGTTTTCAGTACTCAACTAGAAAAATCTGATTTTCTAGCAAAGGTAACCCACTATTGACCCACTGTTTGCTGATTTCTGAAAAGGCAGTTATTCACTGCTAGTTTATTCTCAAACCAGGTTACAAACAAAAAACATAAAATCCTAAACTCAGGACACAGAGGGCCCTTTTTCTGAACAGATAAAACAATGTATAAGCATCAGACAGGTTGAACATACATACTTGTATTCATTGTGCTGCACAAAAGTGACTTGACCTTTCTTTTGGGTTTGTGTGTTGCCTGCAGGTGGGGAGACCAACAGCTGTGATCAGACAGCCCTATGAAGGCAAGGTCTTCTCTGTTTGAACTGAACGAGAACATAAAAGTCTCTCTGAATGTCTAGATGTGTTTCTGTAGTTACCACTATTACCCAGTTGCTACCAAAGCAGTAAAGATATATGATAATTTTAGTTGTCATTTAAAAAAAGAAATTTAAAATAAACCTACTGCAGTAGCGGCTGAGCATTGGCCTTATGTCAATACTAGTCAACACCTAGTTCTGGTTTCTGTTGGACAATAACACCATGCTGCTTTTCCTTAGCTGTGTTAGGCCTTCAGGTCAGATCTGCTCATTGCACAGGTCAGTGGAACTCATTCAATTGGTTAAAATTGTGTGAGATCTTATGTCTATGTACATGTAGTCATGTAAAATATGCTGAAGAACCTAGGTTTTGCCATGATTTTACCTTTAAAAATGCTTGCATCATTGTATTCTTCATATTTAGCATGCTGCGGTAATTGTGCAATAAAACTGCATCTTAATTCGTATCAGCACTTGTCTGTTTTTTTCTTCTTTTATGCCAGTTTTCTTAATCTTTAATCCCCATTTCTCCCCAGTGCTTGTTGCCAGTGGCAACAAGCACTGATTTTCTTACCCAAAAGCCTCTTTTAATTTGATGAAATATTCATGAAAACACACAGACAAGCATGAAAGTGTTTGAATTTATTTGATTGACCCAGATAGACTTTGTGCGCTTATTAAGCAAGATCTCAGCCAATCCTATGAGCCCCATCTATGCCCATGTATGGCCTGCGTTCTTTACTTTTCGTGGTAATACAGCCGTCACAGAGCATCATGCGTTCGCTTCCCATTGGACTGGCGTGCTGCTGTGTTATTATGCCACGGGGCCAGTTAAGACACAGTGTGAGCTTATCAGGTTGCCACACGGGTCAGTGGCGGTGTGTGACTCACAGAAGGTCTACTCATGCTTGAGCAATGCTACTTCCTTCCTTCTGTCTCTGACAGTGAAATGCATTGTGGGGGAAGCAGTTGATAGGGAATTTGTACTGTGCCATAATGGATTCCTGCTAAACGTTTGCAACAAGCTTTACATTCTGTAACCAGAGGCGCACTTTAAGTCGGACAAAACACGTGAACAATGTTTACCATTTTAAAAAATAAAGCAACTTAATAAGGCATATATATGTATTAGATGTATAAGAAATATAAACCTTTTTAGGTCTTTAATAATTTAAATGTTACATACAGAGGTCCTCCGACTATAATGTTCTTTTACAAAAAATGTACCCATCAGAATAATACTGATCATCCTGAGGCTCTTTCTGTGATGAGAAAGTTGAATCAGTAAAAAGTCTGACCTCATTAAAGAACCTCTTGCTTTATTAAGTATAACATGTTATTATTGGTGAGAGTGCTTAATGTTCTTAATGTTCCCAACTGAATGTCTTACTGATAGAAACCAATAAAATTGGTTTCTATCAAATATCCTTTTCATTGGATGCTTTAATTTTTACCTACCATCATAACCTTGATTGCACTTTTAATTATCTCCATGCTATTTTTCATGAATTTATTTTATTCACTGTTGATTTTATTTTGTACTCTCTTTCGCTTTCTTTTGGGTTTAGTAAGAATTAAAATGTTTTAATCTATATTGTCATTATTATTGGCATATCAATCAAATAATTTCTGATTTACAGCTCAGTTGCTTTACCCGCCATTAGAAACGGTGTCTTCAGTGAAACGACAATAGATATTGCTACCATACACCATAAACATTTATTGTGTCAATAAAAAAAAATGCTTCTAATTAGTCTTATAAAGTCCTCTCTAGCTGCTGTTAGCATGACTTAATCTAAAAATATAAGTACAAGCTCCTACTGTATTCCCTAGATACTGAGATGTGTGCAGGAAGGTTGTCTTGTGATTTTTGTCAACGCCTTTGACTTTTACTTCAAACAAATAAATGAAGATCCTGAGTTGCCTTAAAGAGTTACTACTAAAATTAAAGATTTCTTATCAGGCTTTGTAATAGCAGTTTTGAGTACCTGGTACCAACAAAGGTTAGGTATAAAAATATAGAAATATGGAATATATAAAACAATAGTTACAATACTGCAGCTGGCTCTTTGTAATAACACAAAAGTTGGCATCTGATGTTGAGCTTTGCTAACGAAAAAAGGTGAGTTCTCTCAAACTGAAGGGTTCTGTTTAACATCTGATCATCCGTTAATGAAAATCTAAAATGACTTTAAAAGACCAAAACTTGATCATTTGCACTGAACGGAGGATAGATTAAAAAGTCAGAATTACTTTGATATACTTTTCCATTAATGTAGACTGAAGTTTGAGATTTTTCTAAAGTGTACAATATTTTACAAAAATCTTTGTATCATACAAGTTAAAAATAACTAGTAAATCAACTGATGTTTAAATGGAAAAAAAGGTTAGGGAGAAATATTGACTAGTTCCACAAATAAACTACTCTGTTGTTGCCAAAATTACAGAACTGCGCCTTTTTGTAAAACAATTTCCAAAACTATGATTCTTTGACCTATCTAAACGAAACAAAATGTAAAGAATGAATATGTCTTTTGAAACTAATCCTAATCAGTCCATTTTTGACCTTTACATACTCAGCCAACACCTGCGTGGGTCTAAACTATCAATGAGCACTAAGAGTAAAAAATCAATCAAAGAATTTAACAAATCATGGAAGGTCTCTATAGGAAATGGCATAGAAGCAGAAAAAAAGACTGCTGTTTGAAGCACATGTAGGATATATCTGTCATGGGTTATATAAGCTTCTGCTCTACACTCCACGTCACAGACAGATGCTAAATCTGGATGCTTCTTATGAATTTGAGGTTACTTGCAGCATTCTGACGAAACACAAAGACTGTTTTTATATATATTTCTTATATGTAAAAATAAATCTAGCTGCCTACTTACAAAACAAAAATAAGCAGTCAGTGAAGCTAAATTCAACTGACTCATATTCCTTAGTTTAAAATTTACCCCTGCAGAATATGATGTATCTTAAAGACAACTTTTGTCGATGTAGATCTTACCACCGTCACAGTCACAGCAGTAGTTTGTTGGAATCTTGTGTTTATTATGTTCATCTTGTTGTCACATTGATATTTTAGGTCAATTAGGTCTGTCAGCTTCATCAAATGTTTCATTATTAAAAGATATCAGTTTGCAGTCCATAGTTTAGTTATTCCTTCTTGGTGCAAAATAGGACTAAACTAGGACTTCATTTACTGATCAATGATGTTTTGGAAATTGACGTATCTGTTGTGCTTCGAAATTCCCATATTTTGTCCCAACTAATGTCTCTGACAGACAGAAATATCCTGGCAATAATATCTTGGCCAACAGCTTACCTAAGGTAAGTAAGAAAGGCTGCAACAATGTTCATTTAATTTAGCCATAAAATGCTTTATTGAACATTCTTCAGTGATCTTTATTGATCTCGCTTTCTTCTACTGTTGGTGATACACGAATGTGCTAGGCTTACATTAACACTTCAGTGCACCGTTCTGATGTGACTTCTCCGTTCTTCCTTTTGTAACATATTTTAATGTTGTTCCAGACAAACAGAAAAAAAAAACATACAGAAAAAGTTGTAGTGCTTCGCTTTGAACATAATTTCAACAACATTCCAAATGAGTGTTTTAGTTGCTGTCTGTACTGAAACACACAAACAGTTGGGTGTATCTGTGAAGAACGTAGAGCAGATCACATAAAACAGACAAGGAGATGCAACTGCCAAGAACGTCTCTCTCATCATCTTCAAAAAACATAGACTGAGATTGTGCACCGAGCTTAGTGTAATACTACTTATTTTAACTGGACATGTTGAATTGGTCTTGAAAGTGAAGTATTTTTCATTGAAAATTCTTGATGGGGATCAGATCAGAATATTCCTAATCTAAATCAATAGAAAAAAGGTTTCTTGATCCCATTTCTGCACATCCACAAAAATATCCCGATCCATATTATTACATCCTAAAGATGGACCATTTTTGAAATGAAAACACTTTCAATCACTCAAACAAACGTGTCTGTGCTTGACTGAACTATGAGTAAAGAGAACCATATGCTCAAGCTAAACTCTGACGCTCATCTTTGGGTCGGAAAAGAATCGGACACCAGAAATGTGGCTAAAAAGAGAAAAGAAGAACTTTATGTTAGAGGCATGTAAATACAGACCATATAGCTTAAAAATAATATGGAATGAATTTAAATGCAAACCTTTCCAATAATCGACATAAAATTGCTTTCATTTTTTTCCTTGCTCATTTTTAATCTTTTCCTGAGGATTTTGCAATGGAGGAACTCCACCCTGGCATCACTGGCATTGGAGAAGAACCGTTCGCAGACCATTAATCTGAGCTGGGAGATTTTGGCAGCCATCAGGGCCATAATGAGCAGGGTGATGAGGACCACACTCAGAGGTAGTATAGAGTTATACAACAGCAGCTCGGGTTGGGGAAGACACTTCTTCTCAAACAAGGTCACTGAGTAGGAAAAATCTATTTGATGGTTTTCCTCATCAATAGGTATGCCGATCAAAGTTGCAATCCCCTGGAAAGAAAATTAAGAGTCATCTAATTAATTAATTAAGTAAAAATGATCCTTTGTAAAAACATAAAAAGTGCTTACTTTGAAACTGATCATCAGTGGGATATGGAATGGCTTCATCTCTGATAACCTTTTTGTAACAATATCAACAAATCTGTACAACAAAGCATCAACCATTATAAAAATAGCCCAAGCTACAAGGTGGGTAAGTATTGGAGCTCCAAATTTTAGCATGGCTTTACTCTCCTTGGCAGTGGGACGGGTCGAAGGAATTGTGGTGTAGAGCTTCTCTTCCTTCGGGGTGAGAGGGAGAACGTGGGACTTCCCTTTGGCTTTCTGCTTCTCATCAAACAGAACAAACTTCTTGCTGATGAAGTTATTCTCATATTTCATGTCACTGCAGTACTTTTTGATGCGTGACGCTATAAACAGCATTAGCAGGAGGAAGCTAATGGCAGGAAACATCTTGTCAGTTACAGAGGAGACTGTTTCCATGACACCTTGAACATATTTTACAGTCTCATTCAGCTTCTTTTCGGCCTCACTCAGTTTTAACCTGAACACTTCTGATTCTATTATTGGTGAAACCTTCAGTTTTGAGTCAAGGTTGACAACTCCCAAGTCTGTAACCCCTTTGAGGATACCTCCAATCCACTCCAACATCTTGACATAGTTACTAAATGGAGCAGCAATGGATGCTTTCTTTGCCTTCAGGTTGCAGATCATACTTCTTGTCAGGTGGTTCAAGTTCCTCAGAGTGTTTCGAATATTTTTCAGGACAACTAAACTTGTTCCTGCTGTCAGCAACAGGTTCCGGCTCTTCGTCATGAAAATAGATATCAAAAACAGAGTTCCCAAACATCTCACTCTGTTTGAAAGGAAAAAGGCGACAGTTGATAAAATCCCGAAACATCCAGCAATCCCACTTGCCACTACCAGCTTATAATCCACAGCGAAGAAAAGGTAGAGGAGGAGCAGGCAGCTGAGCAGAAGGCTCAATGCAATGCAGGTGAGAAGGAGGATGAAGGTCCTCCTCCAGCTTTTTCTTTCACCAGTGGTAAAAACATCCAATGCCAAAGAAATAGTCTCCTCAACGTTTTGCTTCACAGAAATCCATGACAGCAGCATCCTTGAGAACAGATATTTCTTGGAAAACAACAGGAGAATGAAAACTGCAAAAGGAAATACAAGCTGATAAAACATCTCATTTAATTTTACTTGAGCGGATATTTAGTTCAGGAGATTTTTTAATAAGTCACAAACCTGATGAGCACAAAGTCAGCGGCTACACAGCAATCCCACACATCATTTCCAAAGGCCAATATCAGAGGATAAAGCGGTCCAACACAAATTGATTTACATTTAAGCCAATTAGTTTCAGTTCAGTACAGTCCGAATGTATTCTATCATAATCCAGTTCATAATACTACAGACTGATTTAAAGAATGCAGCGTGTTCACTTCCTAAGTACAAAAAAAAAAAAAAACAGGAAGTCCTCCCTCCCACAACAAACCTTAGTCACTTGTAAGTCATTTTTATTTTTTACCCAAAAAGGAAGACAACAAGGACTAAATTGTGGTGGAATTTCATGAATTTCCAGTTGTTTCAAGGCTGCAGGACTCCATGCCAAAAATAACTCTCATTGTATTTATTTTTGTTTTGAGATGATCATGAAGATTTCAAAACAAAGAGTCCTGGTTTTATTTTTTGCATAAATTTTCATGTTTTTTTTAAGCACCTTCTATACATTCATGAGTTTTATCACCATGTTTATTCTCACTGGAAGTAATGATTACAACCCAAAAAAGTCAGATCAGAACTCCAGGCAAAGATGAAAGCTAAGAGAAAAACTGAAAAGGGTTTGTTGCAGGTATCTGAGGAGAAACAGCTGGTGAAATATCAAAGTGGGTTAGAGATTAGGGGTCAGTTTGTCAGTCTCTGCCTTCAAACCTTGTGAACATGGAGCTCAACTCCAACTACCATTGAAAGTATTCAAAGAGAGTGTGTGATGGCTGCATTTACAATAAGTAATTGATTATTGAGAATCAATCAAATCAAATCAAAAATACTTTATTTATCCCAAAGGTAAATTAAATGATATGTATTTTGTATTACTATATAAATAAAACAAGATTTTTCTTTTGTTTGAGTGACAATAACGTGAAATTATATCCAATCTTGGAAATAACCATAAGACTGCTAAAGAAGCTTAAATTATGGTATTGACAAAATTTATGTTATTTTATTCTAATCTCTCTAAAATGAGATACAGTCCTGGTAGAACGTTTACATGGTTGTAGAAATGATGGTCATCTGTTTGGTTGTGACATCATGTACTGTAGTCAGCTAAGATAGATGTCTCCAGACATACATTTGTATATCACGATACAGCCACAAGATATTTGTTGCACCCTGAGTAACACAAATAAATTAGCTGAAAAAACTCCTTGATAATATGCACCTTTTTATGCAGGATGGTCCAATGAACTGCCGTAGATGATTGGGTAGAACAATCAGCCCTGGTAGTGAGGCGAGCCCACTTCCACTAGGGGTTATTTTTTTGACCCGCTAATCTGGGTTCATCCTACCAGGTGCTTGTTTTAGCCATGAGTTCTTTTCACTCATGGCTGACTGACTCCTTTAGATTGATGCACACAAACATCAGAGCTGCGGAGAGAAGATGGCACAAATCAAAGGACCCATCTCATCTGTCACACTTCCAAACGCTGCTCTCGTTCTCCTCAACAAGCATCACCACTGCAAAGGAGGAGTTCTACTAGAACAAGATCCACAGCGCTACCGACACCCGGAAGCTATTTTCTACGTTCAAGTCTCCGTTAAACCCCCCAACTCCTCCTCCCACAACCAACCTCACAGCAGATTCCTTTGCCAACTAATTTGTCACCGACAAATTGCCAGCGATCAGCAGTCGGTTCTCAGACCCATCTACACAGACCACAGCTCACCCTTTCTCACTGGTCATTCCTCTGAGCGGCGGTGAACACACTGCTTCCTTTTCTTTATTTACCCCTCTCACCGAGGATGAGGTATCAAAGCTTCTCACATGCCTGCAGGCCATAGCACCAACCGTTGTGACAGCAGCCACTCATGTGATCAATGCTTCACTATCTATCGGATCATTCCCTACCGCCTTCAAACAAGCCCAGGTAAGTCCTTTACTTAAAAAACCATCCCTAGCCCCCACCCAAGTGTAGAACTACCGACCAGTCTCCCTCCTCCCTTTTCTGTCTAAAATCAATGAAAGAGGTGTCTCAAAGCAGGTGACGAAATTCCTCTCCCAACATGAACTCCTTGATTCTAACCAATCAGGCTTCAATAGCGGTCACTCCACGGAAACAGCACTCCTGTCAGTAACGGAATCCTTGAAAGAAGCCAAAGCGTCAGGCCAATCATCAGTTCTCATCCTACTGGACCTCTCAGCTATATTTGATACTGTAAACCACAGCATCCTACTTACCAAGCTGGCAGACATTTGCATTGAGGGCACTGCACCCTCCTGGTTTGAAACCTACCTCACCAGATGATCCTTCAAGGTGGCATGACAAGGACAAACATCGACGCGAAGCCCATCTCACCACAGGGGTGCCCCAAGGCTCAGTGTTGGGTCCCAATGATCCATTCGCATGGCTTCTCCTATCACTGCTATGCAGATGATACCCAGCTCTATCTGTCCTTTCCTCCAGACGACCTCTCAGTACCAAGGCGAATCTCAGCCTGCCTTTCGACATATCTACATGGATAAAAGATCTCCACCTCCAACTGAATCTTTCCAAAACTGAACTGCTTGTCATCCCAGCCAAGGAAACTATTCACCACAACATCAGCATCAGATTAGACTCCCTATCAGTGGCATCCATTAAGATTGTAAGAAACCTGGGCACAATGATCGATGATCAGCTGACCTTTGCGGATCAGGTTGCCTCTGTTGCTCGATCGTGTCGCTTTTCTCTATTCAACATCAGGAAGATTAGGCCATATCTAACTCAAAATGCGACACAGCTCCTAGTTTAGACCTTAGTCATTTCCCGCCTTGACTACTGCAATGCCCTTCTAACAGGTCTTCAAGCCTGTGCAGTGAGACCGCTATAGATGATCCAGAATGCTGCAGCTCGCATGGTTTTCAACCAGCCAAAGCGAGTGCATGTCACACCCCTTTTCACTGAACTCCATTGGCTTCCCTTAGCTGCACGGATCAAATTCAAATCACCAATGCTGGCATACAGAATGTTTGATGGATCAGCTTATTACCCACCCAGATATTATTTAGCACTCAATGTATGGTACTTGGGCATTCTGTGTTTATCTAAATGCTGTAAATGAGTCTCATTATTAATGTTAAATCCTCTCCTAGCAAATTGCAGATAACTCAGTAAATTGCAACGTAGTTCAATGTTAAACCCGCTTTTTGTAAGTTGCTTTGGATAAAAGCGTCTGCTAAATGTAAATATAAATGTTTCCATAGAGCATCTTCAACAGATGTATTTGCTAATTAGAGCATAAAAAATGTATAAGTCTTCAGTTTGTCCAATCTCACAATGCAGTTTTGCTGACCTTTTCCTCTGGTTTCCTTTGTCCCCATTTAATCAAAACACAACAATTTGTATCAATGTAATATCAATTTCTTTTATTTTTAATTTGAAAAATAACTTACATAAATCTCTGTACTCAACCATACTTCACCAAGACATAGCCTTGGCATTAACACATTGCACCAAAAAGAGTAAATCAAAAGGCATTCAAAAAGATAAATAACATATGTCTTTGTCATTCAGAGGCATTGTTCCTACTTCAAAAGAGAATATATGTATCTGTTTGAGATTTATTCAAATTCTGACATCTAAAGGTATTTACCGACAGCAATAAGGGAAAAATAGATACTGTACTCTGCTACAGGGACAAAGTTAATATTAGATATAAAAATGCATTTTTTCTCATGTGAAAAAAGGAATAATGCCTCAGGTCCTTTTCATTCAGACAGACTGCGACTGTAAGACTCATATACCTCCCAAACATGGGAAGTATTCTGTAATTACTAAAAATAGAAAATAAAAAATAAACTGGTCTTGGCTTTAAAATTAAACTAACAAAAATATAGTAAAAGTCATTCAAAAAAGAAGACAAAAATGTTTTCTGTGGCAATACCCCCTATTATTATTTCAACTTGTGATTTGCTCATCTTCACTAAGAGTGCTTGTAAAACTGAACCACAGCTCTTGCTTGGTTGCTGTCGCGTAATTACGTGAAGATGTCTCGGTGCACCAGAAAGGATAATTTTTGCATGTTTGTCAAAAGCATCAAAATAAACACACTTGGAAATCACATGTATTTTGCCTGCTTTCATAAAATATAAAACTTATTTTTCTCTTTCTCTTTTTTTCCCTCAAAAATATGAAAGAAAATATGACTTTGGGGATGGAATGTTTTCTTTTTTCTTCTTTTAAACCTCAATATGTGGCCATGGGAGGCCAACATCTAATCTGCTGTTCAATTAATTAACGGGGAGAAAAGTAATAAAGTTTACATGCACTGTACAAGAATCTGAAAAAGTTCCAAATATCATCTTTATCAAAACATGCTGAGTTACTGTAAGGTGTGCCCAAGACATGTTGCAGAAAATCCTTTTCAACATGCTTGTAAAATCAAATTCACTAAAAAAAGGTATGTATTAAAAACGATGCAGAACTGTAAAGTAACTAAGAGTCCTAAACTTAGGACCATTTAAGGAGGACTGTTTGATGGTAGCAGTGAATACTACAAAGATAAGTACCCTGGGACAGGGAAGAAAAGGAGAAATGTACAATTTGCACATAATGTTTATCTGTATAAGGCTGGAGCATTTCACAATGAAATAAATATCTAAAATTTATTTTCATTGTGATTTTTTTTCTTAAATAACTCCATTTTTTTTTAGTTCGCTTATCTTAATTTTTGAAAAACACAGACTCATGAATGGTCTAAACAATGATAAACTGTCTCTTTTTGTCACAATGTTGCATTCACTCCCCTTGAAAACCATGCACTAGTGAATAAAAAAAATAAAAAAATAATAGAAATTGTTGAAAATGGCTGATCTATTTTATTCACTTTTCTTTTTTCTTTTTAGCAAGTTACAGCCTAAAGAATATATATATATATATATATATATATATATATATATATATAT
>JAVLVB010000286.1:1941457-2012917 GCA_032876305.1 Orestias chungarensis
TACTGTGTATTCTGGAGTGTTGGTGGTGGCCACTTCAGTATCGCCCCTGATTAACTGGTAATTGATTCACCAGCAAAAATGGATTAGCACTTAAACCCAGAGGATGCAATGCAATCATCTTGCATGTAAGAGGGTAATAATTACACCCTTTTGAAAGTGTTGGTCTACATAACTGCATTTATATAGCTAGGATTGTTGGCATGGCTTGGCCAAGCATCTGGTTAGAAACACTGTCACCTCATTCAGATGAAAGTACACAGACATGTAAAGAAAAAAAAAAAAGAAAAAAAATAATACATTGATTTTTTTCATTCTAAAGGAGCCTCTGTAGAACTCATTTGCTGGTTCCCAGTGTTTGACACCCATGGCTTCGAATTGGAAGAAAACCTGGAACTGATAAGTTCCTCGTGCTAAGGAGTTCATCCCGGCTTCCTCCGAATGACAACACCACCTGGCAATCCCTGCCAATGGGTGCTTGCAACGCACATTGCCACGTGCACAATGTGTGCACGTGTTAAAACACAGGATCACGTTTGCACCCCTAGAAACAGGCTCAGAAGACACAACATCAAGCATGCAGTGTAACCGGGGCTCGTGACCTGTAATCGCAACACTGGCTGCTACAACAACGCTATTAGTCCGCACGCTGCTATGATCGAGAGAAACTGTCCATTGAGGATTGGGAAGCTCTTCTTGTTAGTGGTGCCAGAGTTGGGTCTACTAGTGACGAAGGAGGGAAGAGCTTGTACCAACCGATCACCATGTTGGACAGGTCCAGGTCGTCTAACAGGATCTGGACTGCTCCCATAAAGGATTTGTGGTCCATACGTCCGTAGTCACCCCAGACAATGACCTGAAAAGCATAAAAAATGTTTTTTCAAATGATAAACCTTTTGGTCTGACAGAAAAGTTTTATCCATTAAATTTTGTGACTATTCAAAACCAAGAATTTTCTAACCTGTAAAACTTTCCCTCCTGGACTCTCCTCAAATGGCAGTTGCTGCTGGTAGAGAGGATCCAGTGTTTTTCTTGCCACTTTAGTTTTCTTTTTGGCTATGCAGGCTCCGTTCTCCAAAAGGTAAACCTTAACATATGGTGCTGGAATTGACATTACAAAGGAAGAGGAGTTACAGTCCGGTTACTCTTTGTTTTTTCTCTGTCTATTACACCAAATGCCACAAAGCAGTAAATAAATAAAGCATTAATTCATTATACTGTATACATGTGTCATTATTAAAATATTTTTTTAAAGTCATACCCATTTAAACATGTCAGACATTTATTAAACACGCAATCAATAAATCTGAGGTCCATAAATTCACAAATGTAAAATCTTAAACTGTATAATAACCTTAGGAGTTATTTAAACATCTGACGTTATACATAATATCTACTATTAAACAATTCAACTGGTCACTGTTCTATCATAACGACTCCACAACAACAGGCGACATACATCGAATACAAGTTTAAGTTCAGTTCGGTTGAGGTGAACATAAAATAGGGTATTAATTACAAGATTTCTTGGTAAATATATTTTTCTTATTGAATGTAAAGTTCTTCTGAAATATTTAATCAGTTGCTTCGTCTGAGAACATAAATCACCTGGCAGTGCCTTGGATCCTGGTTTACCCACGAGGCCCCTGGCTCGGATCACCTCAACCTCCAGGGCGCCCTTTTTGTCCACCATGCCTATTTGAATGTCCCCTGAAAAAAACAGATAAATCAAGTTGTTTTAAAACAGTTAAAAGAGATATTCAAAAAGTACAAAACGTTCTTTTTACCCATTGGTGGAGTAGCCAAAGTCTGACGTCCAACCAGTTGGGCGGGTCCAAGACCATCCAGGAAGTCACTGAACTGAGCGTCTGAGGAGAGCCTCACACCGGGGAAGATGAGGCTGTAAGATAAATATCACATTAATGTTAGGTTACATCAGGGATGGCCACACTCTTAACATGTACATAAAATAAACGGTCTCCTCTTACTTTCCCTCTGAGCTGTAACTATTCATGCTCCCGTCCGTGGACTCTCGGCTGGCCTGTCGGGTCATCCTGTTCCTCATCTCCACCGCCAGCCCCGTCTCTGTACTCCTCTGAACCGTGCTCCGCAACTTCTTACCTCCTGCTTCTTAGTACGGTTAAACATGAGACAGAGAAGGAGAAAGAGGGAGGGATCCAGACTATTAATTCATGACAGTGAATCACTTTGGGAGAAATCAAGCTTTATTCACGTGGATTACTGTTGACATCCGCATGCTTGTATGTACTTGTATATAGAAGAGAATCCTGCTTGATGAAATTCCTGCTTTTACCAGTATAAGAGTAATATTTTTATGATAACAATCACGTGAAGGACTCCAATTTATAAAGATCACATGGCCATGGCTCTGAGTGTATGTGCCAAACAAAACATCAAGTACAGTCGTTGTACGGTTTGTACTGCCAACTGCCACAGGAACCACAGTGGGTTCCTAAGCCACATCCATCCTCCATGCTTTCCAGTCCAAACCGCCAAGTTAAACCAAGAAGACAGCTCACTCCATCTCCCCATAAACCTGCTACTGTTTTACACACAGTCTAGGATTACAGAAGTAGCAGCAGTACTAAAAGCAAAACAGACTACAGGCATTGCTTTTATCATTTAGGTAATACTTTTTTTTTTTTTTTTAAGTCCCTTTCACATTTCTATTATCTGAAAACATGTCTTCCACTTAGCAAGTCATTTAGGTATGCATGCAGACAGCTGAGGCTGAAAGCAAGCACAACAGATCTAGGCTTCTCTTTACAATAGCACCTTTGTTTAACTGTAATGCTGATTGAATCTGTTTTGGCGTTCTTCATTCATCCAGGAACGTTGTTTTCTTTTAAATAAAATGTTTTCACAAAAAAGGCAGTAATCAGGCTTTTCTTGGCCGATACCATTTCCGTTAGTTTTTGAGTACCTTTCTCATAAAAAATTTAAACCTATCAATTTTTTTTGTTCGTACTAAAACACATAAGAAATATTTTCTGATACAGTCAGTAAGTACAATTACAAGATTTTCCAGGTTTATGCATTTCAGGCCATACATTTCTAACCTTTTGGCTGCCATTTAAAACCCAAAACAACTGCTTGGTTACATGCTGTTGTTTGCTGTGTTTAAAGTCCAGAAAAAGGTGGGGAATCGTTACTTTTGAGGCATTTAATGAACACTATGCTAATTTTTTCAGAACAGTTAAAACGGTCTCGTTCTTATCTCTGATTAAAAAATCTTTAGTTGTCATGGCAAACTTAGATCAAAGGCTGTTTTATTTTAGCCTGTTTTCAAGTGATTAAAAAAAAATTAAATGGTGAAACCTTTCTTTATTCATGCAGTCAAAAATGTTTGAAAGGAGGCCAATAATTCACAATCACTCTTTTTATATATGTTTTATAAACATATATATATATATATATATATATATATATATATATATATATATCCCTTACTCCCATATTCTGCCAGTCTGTGTGTATGTTATATGTTTAGAATACACCAGCTGATTCCTAATCCTTTGTGCAAACAGTTTACTGTAATGAAGCTTCTTCAGCCTTGAAAGCTGAGCTATTGAGCTGGCCTCCACCTCCACTTCCTGCTCTTCAGAGTTTTCAATAAGAAATACACTAACAAAGGTTGCCTCTGACGTCTGCAGCTAACCTTCTCAGCCAATCCGTGACAAGTCAGATCTTATCAATTAACTCTAAAACCACACCATTTTAGCCCAAGCGAATGATTTCTGCAAATTAGTGACAGTCATTATGGGGGCATGTAGCAATATTTACATAACTGATATAAACTAAAGCTAGTCAGATTTCCTTTACTGTCAATCAATGGAAAAACATTACTCCCGAACAATGCACACGTTTATCAAAATCATACAAAGAGATAGATTTTAATTTTAGGCAATGATAAAAGGTTGTAATTTGATAAATCAAATAAAAAGAGACGCAACAAAAAAATAATTCATCGGTCCTAACCAAAATAACCAAACACAAAATAACCACTTTTAATGAAAATCTTTTAAACCTCACTCCGACTGCTTTAAAATCTTCAGATCAAACAAAGCATATCCGTTCTCCATGCACAGATTATCATCTCTATTCCTGGTGGCACCATCAAAAAATAAATATCAAACATAAGTATTACTTTACGATGAACCAATAATCAAGATCATGCATTAGTATATGATAACTGAACTTCACTGAAATGTCAGAGCATCTTTTCCTATATCCAGCTGCACGTTTACCACCATTAACCCCAAGCCAACAGAAGCTAAGCGTGTGTGACATTTCCCCGGATGTCATCTTACCTCCATCTTCCTCATCAAAGGAGTTCATGCAGGGGAAATAGACAGCCAGCGCCTCAAACGACGCAGACAGGCTCATCTTGCTCTGGGAGCACTGGATGCGCATCCCTGGAGCTGTGGCAGAGGTATCATGCCCCTGTCTGCCCATGGTGACCGAAAGGCTTCCTCCTCAGTGCAATTAATCAAAATTTAGGATCTCAGCTTTCCTTCCACTTCAAGATAATGAGTTTGATAAAAAAAAAAAAAAGACTTAATTGTGTGTGAATCTGAGTCCAGGTGCAGATGGTGATGCTGTTATTCAGAGCTAGATAAAAGACCCGGTCCTTTGACACTCTGGAGATTTCATCTTAGGTAGATGCTGCAGAAAAATGCTGCCTTGGTATTCGAGTCTTGTGCTGTCTGGATCTGACGCTCCTGCTGGACCTCTTTTATAGCGGGGGGAGGGCACAGAGCAGTGTTTCGCCTCACCAATCAGAGAGCTGGACTGCTCAGGCGCACCTCTGCTGGATCTGCAGATGATCAAGCTGTACCCGGAGATACTGAGCCCCCTCCTGACTCTTCTTCAATTTTTTTTTTTTTTTGCATAGTGTTTTTTCCCCACCGGCTGGGTGGTTTGTTTCTTCTGAGCTGAACATTATTTACCTTTTCTCTCCCTTCTGAACCATTATCCCGGTAAGACCCTGGCCTATCAACAAAGCCCAATGAGAACAAGCTGTCATTAGGTCCGCCAGCATCTCTTAAAGAGGGCTCAAGCCACCTGGCAGTCACTCAGAGTTCACGTGGCTAACACTGCCTTTCCCTGTTCTCTTCCTAAGTAACATTGTCACAAATGTGTTTTTCTTTTCTTTGAGAAACTCCCTTTACTCTTCTACTTTCATAATTAATTTAAAAAAAGTCAGAGGCTTATAAGGTAATATACTTGTCTTGAATAAGTTTAAGGATCTAAGTTTGCAAACATGCTATGGAAGAAGCTATTTATTTTTTTCACTGTTCTCCACATTTACACTTTTAAGCAAGATTAGAGGCTATCCAGGTTATCCTCCTGTTTCTGTAAGGGCTGGAGATACCGGCATAATCAGTATTAAACAGTCCTGACCAAGTAGACCATGGAAGGGACTCTATAAAAAATTGTTTCGGTGGTGGCACTTGAGAAAAAATCTGTACAGTTGTAAATGAAATATTAAGTATCTTCTAATGGTCTTTTGTGCTGATATCTCTCTGGCACAATAGGTAACCAAGACAAAATCAGTGTTTATTTGTGCTTGCACATTTAAACCGCCTCCTGCTGAAACTAAAGTTCCTCCTCTGAATGAAACATCGCAACCTACTTCCACTGAGACGCTGCAGAGTCCATTTGAAAAATCCATCTAGGTCAGCACAAGCAGGAACACTTTTAGAGCTGGAGGGAAAACTCAACGGTGACGGTGGATGCAGGTGGGGCAGTTTTAGGTGTGAGCTTTTTTTCAGAAAGTTGAGAGTTTTTTGTAGAAGTGAACTAAACTAAAAACTGTTAGCATTAAAACATAAAACTTTTGTCTTGCAGAAAAAAAAAATATTAGTGTTAATTTAGTTGTCAGGTCCTTAGGAGCTATTAATAATAACATCGGCCTCGTCAGCAGCACTGGGGAGGACTGTGGTCGGTTCATCCTTTTAACTTCGGGTTAGAAAAATACAGCAACATAGATTTTAGCTCAAAGTACTTTTCCAATTTCACTTTTTTCTTCTATAAATCTATCAAAAAAATACAAATAGACATTATTGTTTATGGTGTATAAAATAGATAAAAATTGTATTTCAATTTCCTGATGTCCTCAAATTGTTGTACTACGGTTTCTTTAATAAACAAAAACACATTTATTCTAAGTAAGTGGTTTTTTGAGCTAAAGTTGGCACAAACAGGGTATTTTGTGAAGACTGTGGGGAAATGGTTCCCAGTTGACGTAATCATACCTTTCAGTCCTATCTACTTTTTTAATCCCATTTCCCATATGACTTCATTCTCATTCCCTTTTTTCCTGCAAAACACATATGTGGAACAAAGCTGTACTTGGCAACAGCAAAAACAATGCTCCAGTTCACAGCAGTTAATGTAAACTGTGTATCAGATAGCAACCAGAAAGAAAACAAAATGATGTGATAATTATTGCTACAGCCGTAAAGGGAGAGAAATGTTCCAGTCTTATCTTGGTGGCTAGAAATTGTTTGCATCCTCTTCATATTGCCTTCTTCTTCTTTCTTAGCAGACAAACCATTGCATTACTACCAACTGTGAAAGGGCCATCAAAATCTCTGAGTGATCCAAAAACTCCCCAAGGAGTTGACTATCTTTCCAAGGACAGCAACATGTCAAAGGTAATTCTTCAATATGCTGTTAATGGGTCCATCTATGGAGAACTTTGCTTAAATATGTGCACGAAACACTACAAGTAAGAACAAAGTAATTGTTAGCCAATACAATTATAGCTGCAATTAATAAGTTGTCTTTTATCCCACAGAAAGCTAGAGGCTACAAAATACTTAGCAGTTGGATGAATTCATGAAAAAATCCATCTGCAACTTAATGCTATTTTAGCAGAAAAATTACCATAAACATTGTCAGAGTTAAGGCAGAAAACGAGCTTTACAATCACCTACAATAAACACCAGCAACACATGATTTAAAAAGAATAAAGTGATTGATGTGGAACATCAATTTATAATTCTGATATGGTTCCATAGAAATGTTGCAATTTGACCTGAAAGGAATAGTTCATGCAAGGAAACCCACCTATGTTCCAGAGATAAAGCTGTCTAATGCAGAGAAATGGGTACATTCGCTCCAGCAAATGGCTGTATTTGTGTATCTGATTTTAAACTTATCTAATGTACAGATTCAATTACAGTCTAATCTGATGTTCAGTACTGTTGAAAAGCCACCAGAACATGCCGTTGTTCTACAAGGTTTTATTTTTGGCTGTAAATTCAGTCAAGCATTGCAAAAAGGAAATAGATGAACGTATATTAAATTGGAGATTATAGGAGATTATAATCTCATATAAAACAAGTACATGTAAAAGAAATAAAAATACATTTAGGATTTAAAATGGTTAGTTTTCATATTTATTTTCAAGTTTTACTCTACTGGTAGATTGAAATATCTTAATTAATTTCACTATGTAATTCATGTATAAACTTATGTTTATAAAATCTGTGTCTCAGATTGTCAATTTAAAAGGCAAAATCTGTCCATTCACACAATGAGTTTAAATATGTATGTAAACTAATTAGCTTTTTGCCATTTTAGATAAACAAACAAACAAACAAACACAGCATTAAATGCTCAGTTTGATGCTGCATTAACAGTGGCTTCTATGACATAATAAATTATATGTGGGGGTACAAAACTGCAACACATATTAACAGTAGCTAATTATACTGTATTGCACACAACCTGACTTTGATACATTTATAGTTAACTTCATCAAATTGCCCAAACCAATACACTAGAAATGCCATACTATGGAACATTACCATCTTAACATTTTTATCACTATCTATACAACACCTTATTCTTTGCTAGAATACAAAGTAAATGACAAAAAAATAAATACATATGCCTAAATCTCAAAGATCTTACTTGTAAAGTATGCTTGTAAATATGTTTCTCTGGTCTCACAATCTTCAGTGCATTGTGCCATTAAATCAGTCACCTCACTGCTTTTTGCAATGTGGATGGGATTATCATCAGCTTGGATCATAACATAAAATCATACCAGTGCCAAACAAAATTCTTCCACATCCTCTCCCATCACTTATGCAGAGAATGTTGTTCTTTTTTGCTCTGCATCCAAAGCGATAACCAAAATAGAACAGAGCAAAGGTAGCTCTCCTCCTTTCTATCTAAGCCTAGCCTCGTGTATTGCTGCACACGTGCCCGTTCCTTCCAGACAGCACGCCTTTTGTATCTTTGACACAGTTTATTCTTGCATTTCTACCCACCACAAAGTGACACATTTTTTTCACTGTTATCCCATCATCTAGTGCACAGAACCGAACTTGTAATGATTGTGATTCAAATTAAACCAATTTCTGAAATGAACCGAACTAGATACACAGTTTCAAAAGTAGGATCAATTTAAATGCAATTTATGCAGTGTACATTGGTACTATATAAGTCAGTGGGGAACCCTTAGGGCCTTCTATGCCTTCAGAGAAGGACTAGAAATTTTGTGGACCAAACAATAGGAGTATTTAATAAACTTTATTTGTATATTTAAAAAAATTAAAAGTTTTATTTATTTAATATAATTTCATTTTATGTAATGCATTTGATACATTTTCTCTCATCTACATTCTATTGTTGTAAGTCTACTGTTAAGTTCACATCAGTAATGAAAGGGCTACTGTCCTGAAAAATATGTTATCCAATCAGAATCGTCAGAATCTATCAAGACCTGGTTATCTGGCTCATTGATTGGTTAGGACTTCATAAGTCCAGAAGAAGGCCAAGCTGTGTGTCTTAGTTTCAGAGTGACCAATCATGGTTTGATTTTGAGTGGGCGGAAAAGAAAAAGGCCTTCTGGAAGTCTTAACTTCAACCTCAGATGTAGAGTGGTAAGAGACCGTGAGAGGGAGCTAGAGAGCGAAATGGCGTAAGACCAGAGTGATGTAGTGGCTAGCTTAATAGCTCTTCGGATGGACTTGGTTTTCATGTAATAAGGTAGGCATATGTTGTAAGCCATCTTGATTATTATTCACACAGGATTAATATTATTAATATTATGTAGTATTTTTTAAATTTCAGAGGTTTTCTGTGTAAAAATGAGAGCACATATAGCTTAATTAAAAAGGTCCGCTGATACCTTATAAATCCTCATATCAATAGTTTGCGGTTGGATTTTTGTGCCTCGAGTTTGATATGCGTAATGGTGCGTAATGGTGCTTGGCATATTGTGCATTTGAAATGAGATATCACTTTTTTGATGCTCATGAATTTATTTGACTCAGTCAATGTGTATGTGATTTATTATGTGCCGTGAGTTTAAAGCACTGCCCATGGTGATTAAATGAGCCTTAGTGTTCGAGTCTGTATGTCCGGTTTTGGTGAAGTTAATGTTGAGAAGGTTGCTTGTTGAATTTTGTAGATGTTATTGCCTATTGTTGACTTTCTTGTCATCTTTGATTGGATGATTTCAGTTGGTAAGCCCTTTCAATTAATCGTAGCTCATGGCTGGGGGTGAAGGCCTAGCTGTAGTGCTCATGGTTCGCCACTGATATAAGTCATGGTAAATGGCACATTTATATTCAAATAAGATTAAACACTAAAAAAAAGGACACCGCGCTTGGTTGTGTCGACAGGTCTGCTTCAGGCAAAATTTCTAATGTTGACCACTGGACTATTTCTGATGCTTACTGCTCTAAAAGTTCTTCCCAAGCCTAATCAACTTGGTCTCACTCGAAAATCTATAATAAAATATTCTGCTAGGGAAATCAAATGGACATCAGAAGACAAGAATGAAAAAAATCCTAACAATTCTTTTACCATAACAAAGTACTGCAATATCCCAGAAGTCATATGAATATTCTGCCTGGAAGCCTGCAGTAGTCACAGACTAAGAACTTTGGAAGCATTTCAAATGGATGAGGCCGAGCAAGGTCAAGCTTCAGAGAAGCCCTAGAACAGTGTAAACATGGCGTAATGGGCGGGCTGGAACTTTGGGACTCACGTGCAAGCTGAGGCAAACACCCACAAAAGAGCACTTAGATGCCCATAAACCGGGATACCCATGAGTGCATGCACAGAGTAGTGAAACACCCTCTGCTCCAAGTTTACATTCTTTGTGGTGTGCATGATGCAGACCAGTCCTGCAGTGTGGAGATGCAGTTTCCCCTTGCTTCGTCTAACCTCAGGCATGGTGACAATTATTACAGGAAAGAACTTGAATAACCAAATAAGGTGCAGTGCTATTATTAGTATCCTCTCAGCGCATAGTAAAATCACACTAACATGTTTTGGCCCTTGAAATGTTTGATGAAGGTCTAGTGATATTATGTAGTAAAACCAGTGTAGATTAGACATACTTATGCAAATCATAAGGATTACTAAACACTGCTGGGTAACAAGATACTTTACGAAATGCTTTAGACAGATTGTAAACTAGTGAAAGGAAACACCAAAGCACCATCAGCACAATGGTTTTAAAAAATAGCACAGAAAATTAGAAGTAACATAAAAAGAAAATATATTCTCTATTACATGTTATGAGGCTGACAGAGAGCAGAATTTAAAGAAGTTTGTTTTTATTCTCCTAAACTTCCAACCTTCTCTAATGGAGCATACTATATTTAAATGTATTGGCATCCCTCTACAAATCATAGTTTAATGATACAAACCTAAATTCTCCAATTTTGGAAAGGCTATCTAAATCGACCTTCTGGTACCCGTACTAGCCACACCCACCAAACTAATCACTAGCGTATCTGTTTCATATTTTTTTCCTTTGTTAGTCAATTATTATTTCCTGTAGAGTGACCTAATTTTTTTTTCACATGTCAATATTTCCTCATTGCAGGAAGACTTTCTTCTCTCCTAAAATGGTTCTTAAAGAGAAATCACAAAGATCCAAACTTGTTATTGGCAGGTCGAAGGAAGAGATTGTATATTAAATAAATATTTCTGATCTCTAATAATCATTAAATTTATAGGGATCTTCTACTCAAGTGACTTAATTAGAAACTAAAAGTTTCAAAATAACTTTGAGCCCAGTTTGGACTGGCTTGTCTCAAAGCAGCAGACGCAGGTTATTCTCTGGCTTTTCTCTCAGATGAGAACCTTTATGTTTTTAGTGGATCTTCTGAAGTAAAACAGATACTATGTTAGTGCGTTAACTTTAGAAGATATTGGAACAGGCTGTCTCTTGGCTGCCTTGGCCCTTGCAAATTAATGCAAACTGAAGTTAAAACATATAAAAAACCTACAAAGGGAAAGAAATGTTAACCGCATACCGGCCCGATTTACTAGAAAAGAAAGACACACATAATAGAAACTGCTGACGTCAAGCCAGCTGATACTTCTATGGATTATCCCTATAACCTGAATAATTGTTATAAAAAAATTTAAAAAATGAGGAAACTTATTCCAACCAGTTTCATGTGAAGCAGAAGCATCTTCCTCATGGTTTATGATTAGGCGTACCACAGAGTTTTTCTACTGCATGTGTCATCAGACTTCCCCTGTGACAGAGAGCTCCAGACTGTATATATATATATATATATATATATATATATATATATATATATATATATATATATATATATATATATATATATATATATATATAAAATAATGCAGATTATTAAACACAGCCTCAGCAAGCAGAGGAGCTGCTGAGAAGGCTCCAAATTCAACAGTAAAGATAAATAGCGACAGCCAGAAGCTCAAAGTTCAGCTATTTTTTGCACCGCCTCACATACAAGTTTGACGATCCGAAGCTATAAATCATGTGTAAGTGAGAGAGGACAGAGACAATGGGGCGCAGAAGAGTTCCTAAAGGTTTTCTACCAATGATACCTTATATTTTTTTGTGAATTTCTCTTTTATTGATTAGAAACATGTAAATTATTAAAAGAAAGTTCCACATAGTATTCTCATGAAGCAATGCATTTTTTTCTTATCTAACTAATCAATGGACTCAGTCACGCAGCAGTTTTGTTTTTCATTTAGTGTTTTTGATTGGTTTATGTAATTGTGGGGTCACAAAATCTCACTTAGAATTAAATTATTCAAGACAGTGCATCGACTAAAAGACAGATATTCAACTGACTGATGCTTGAAGCTACTTTTTAGAGTGTTTTCACCTTATTTCTACATTTTTAGGCTTGACTCTTCTTTGGGTATCCATTTTCTTATTTACTCATATAAACCAGGAACTGTCTAAACTGCTGTCAGAGTTTTGTATTCTTAATGTAATAATTCATGATCTAAATATGTTATTGGTTTTTGCAAAATAAAAACTTGTTTTTATCAGTCAAGGTACACAGTAAAAAATCTAAAAGCATCTAGTTGATACTCATGCGTGGTTTTTACCACTGCAAAAAGGAAGCCTCACACAGTCGCACCAGAAAAAGTCTTTTCATGAATAGAGATGCTTCCATCAACATGTTTCCACTAAACTCTTTATAATCAAAACAGAACTTAGTCACTTCAGGTATATAGTTACAGTTCACATCATCTGAATAAACGCTGTGAGTCGAACAGAACAAAGTGAAACTGACAAAAATTGAGGCTCTATGATCAAATAAATATAGTCCTATCAAATCATACTGACACACTTGACATAATTCTAATAAAATTCCATACATTCTTATTTGAGTGTAGTTCTATTGCAGTTCAGCTCAATTTAATTTACAAAAGATTTTTTTGTAAAAACAAAAACTATCCACTGAAGAATCATAGCTTATTGCTTCTGTAGCCGTCTCTCATCCTGAGAACCCTGTGCAAGAATATTATTCCGTTTTCACAGCCAGATAATATTACTGTGTATTGCAATCTACATGCATATTTAAGTATTTAAACCCATAGCTGATGTATGACACTATATATTCTGTACTTTTATTTACTGTGTCTATGCAATAACCTCAAGGGTCAAGAGACAGTTCTTCCCATATTTCACTTATGTTTAATTAATTTGTTATTAGCTGAGTGGCCTAAAAGCACAAACTCAGGATCAGCCTTAACTGGTCAAGCATCAATACAGGCTACGCACTAAATGGTAAATTTTTCAATCTAACTGTATCAGTCATTTCAGATTTGATATCTGCAGGTTTTATAGCAGAAACAAGTACAATACAGTTATTGTCGTAACCGATACATATATGATTGCCTTGGAGTAGCTTAGTGGATGACATGCAGAGTAAACCTTAAATAGACTACCAGTCTATCACAGAGCAACACACTGGACATACAACAACCCAACAAATGTTTTGGTAGGTCGGAAGAAACAGGGACACCGGGAAATAAATACAGGATTGAACTATCAAGACTATGGCCACGATTTCTATCCAGGACCTTTTTACTAAAATATCAAACTCTTTTGTACAAAGCATTAAAAAATGCTTTGAATGAGCTAAAGAGGCCCATGTGCTTTGCATGCTCAAAAAGTTATTGCAGTAGAAATAAAACATGTCTCTTCTATTAATTGTTTCTGATGTGTCATTTTTTGTTGTCGATTTGAATAAGTCAAGTTTTTGTAAAAATGTTAACAACACTGGGGCTTCAAACTGTGTGCATAGTGTTCACAGTGATCACCAAGAACCTCATCCATTAAACTAAATTGTTGATGACACAGCTGAATTCATCCTGCCTGACTGATCTGCTCAAACCGAACCGGCAAACACTGGTGACAAAACAAAAAAAATCTCTCTGTTTTGAATGTGCCGATGAAGTGGAAGCTGAGTCACTCAGGAGAGTCTCCTACAAAGTAGGGTAGAGGGCAACTTCAGCAGGTTTTTTGTTGAAATAAAACTGGAAACTGATCTCTGAAACTCTGAGGGAAAGGGATGCACTCTCTTCATCCCAAGCACCTAAAAGGAACTGACTGAAATATTTATAGCTCTTGGAAATTCAGCCTCCTTGGTTTTTGTAGCCTGTGCAGGGAATGGGAAATGTGTGCACGTGCCATTTAAAAAAAAGTATAAAACCTTCTAAATTCTCATAAAAAGAGACTGCACAAACGTCAGAGGTCTATTCTTAACCATTATTAAACTGCTAACGAATCTCTATGTAAGCAAGCGCTATTCTGTCCTTTTGCCGCTTACCTTAAACAGCATATTTAAATCATCAAAACTGCTACAATAAAACTGATTAGATTAGCAAGTTATTTACCCACATAGATAAGCCTGCACTCCATGTGCCATTAATTTCGTGAGCAGGAGAATAGCAGAGTGCCACGTGAGTGCAGAGAGTCGCTTCGCTCTGTCGCTCATCCCTCCTCTCCGTATACGTGCAATTTATTTTACCGGTCCTCTATCATGTCCTTTTGGTGAATCTGAACAAAAAGGCCAACTGTGTAGAAGTAATTGTCAGCCATCTTAAAGCCGACTTGTCATGGTGGAGAGGTGTTAATTGCTTTTAAACATGGCACCATGGCCACATAAGGCTTTATAAAATCAATATCCAACACAAGGAAGACTCATTTTGTTGTATTCCAGCATCTAGTAATGCATCTGATCTGTCTTAAAAAATATAGGCAAGCATTTTTAAAAATAAATATAATAAAAACACATCATGGAAAGTTAGGTATAGTGTAGGGTGGCACAATATGGAATGAATACATTATTATTTTATTTAACAGCGTGTAAAAATAGTCAAGGGGCTTTTTTGAGTGCAATAGTTGTTGGCTACAGGTCCAAGACATAAACCAAACTTTGACATTCACAACAAAAGAATTGATGAGTGCAAGGTAAATCTCAACAAGATGTCAGGAGGGCAGCATGCCTGAAGTCATTTTTTTTTTTAAATGTCAGATCTTCGTTTTTATTCCAATAGAGTGCAGTATCCATTGCAGCTATGAAAACACATATTTATGTAGAAAAGTCAACCCATCTAAGTAGATCTAGGAAACTACCTAATCAGCATGGTCACATTTGGAAAACTCAAATGTTTTCCACAATTTAACATTTAAAATCCAAAGATAGGAGCAATAACAAGAAGAAATGTGGGGGAAAAAAAGGTACAAGCAACTTCAGTGGGAAAGAGTGAAACATTTCCTTGAAAGATTCAGTGGATTATGATTGTAAACCTTTACAGATCCTGTAGTGAAATGAGAAAGCAGCATCCAGGATAATTTTCACCTAAAAGAAAAACAGAAATGCTAAAAGAAATTCGAATGGTTATGCGTTTAGGTCCTTAAAACGTCCAAACCCTGGGAATAAAGAAGTGCGGGTAAAATAAAACTTAAACACAGTAAGCTCAATACTGAAGATTCACTGCAGAACAAAGACAAAGTCAAAGACAGCAAAGCACAAAAAAGACACAAAAGTCTACAACAACTGCATATGGTATAATACAGTATCGTAACTGGGTTTCCTACCTGTTTGGCTGAGCTGAGAGGTGCTCCGGCTCTTGCGCGACATGCCAACCATGGCCTGCATTTTGGCACCAATGCTGGAGCGCCTCTTCTTCTCGTCAGTGCCTACCGTGCCAACCGCTGTGTCCGACTGACTGCCGTCCGTCTTCTCCAGGTTGCACATGTCACCGCTGATGCTTGTGCTTTTGGTCATGTTCACCCCACCGGATGTGCCCATCTGCCTGTTTTTCATTTTGGATGCAAAGTCACTGTCAGCCACCACCATTGACAGGAGGAGGGTGGGGGGAGTAGGGGAGGATAAAGAAGGAGGGATAGGAGAAGGGAGGATAGTGGAGAAGATGTAACGACAGGTGGAGGGAAGTGAGTGGAGGATACGGGAGGAGAGGATGAAAGTGGGAATTGCACAGAAGAATGGAAGGAGGTGACAAAGTGTGGGGTGAGAAGAGGAGAAGGACAGAGTTCAGGTATAGAGATTCATGACCTACAGTATAGCTAGTTAAGGATTTTAGATTATCCTGTTATATAGATTTCACATGCATTAAAATTCAACAACACTATTGCATGTATCCCTAAATCTAAACGTGTTAGTCTATGACAAAATGCATGATCAGTGGCTTTAATCTTAAGGAAACAAAAAAAAAATCCTTAACAAATTTGGATAATAAACAGAACTTCATGCACATTATGATAACGAGGATGAATTGGAATACATGTATTTTTGAATTGAAACTGGTACTATATTAACAAACTGGCTTTATTTGAAAATAACTATATTTTGCAGCGGATTTATTCCCACAAAGTTAGTAGCAGGCACAAAAGATAACTTGCCTTTCGTTAGCATGAATTATTCCCCAGGTCTTCTAGTTTGAATAATGTAGGCCAGTGCCACAAATTAAGGTCTTATTTTAGCTCTGCCAACAAAATTATCTTTAAGAGACAAATTACATTCTGTATCATCTGCTCTTAATAGGATGAGGCCCATGTAACTCCCCAAGGTAACGTTCATTAATTAATATCTGACCTACATTACATAACTGGATTATAAAGATTATGGAGAGACATGTGTTGGATCTCTAGGAAGTGATTTTACTACCTGTCTCAACTTTAAGCTTCCAATAGTAAACTTTAAGATCCGGCCTCATAAAATTGCAAGTAGAAAAAACATATGGTTTTTAATGTAACTAAGTTTACTCTAGGTAAAATGTAATGCCTTGGTAGAAAATACTGGCACATTTGAGTAATTAACAAATCCGTAGAACAGCTATGAATTTATATCAGCATAATCTAAATGTGTATTTTATAAGTCTATCCCTTTAAATATATAAAACCAAAAGCTTTAATTGGCAAATACATTTTTTAAAGCTAATAATAAGTTTAAAAGGCACTACAATTAGTTTTGCATTATTTTCAGTTATACATAAATATTCAATATAGGAATAGAAGTAGAATTGATGCTTTGTAATTTGATATCAAACATTTTAACTTGTGTCAGCATTGCAGGCCAATGTGCTTAAGGGCTGTCATGTTTCACCAACATGACAGCAAGGCAACACTTCCTATGCTTGGTATTGAGTGATAAAGCAACTTCTTTGACATACAGCTGCTTGCTAGTATTCACACCACATGAACCTAAAATTATTTTATGGATATTTAATTTATCAGATGACCATCTACTAGTGTTTTCCAATATGTTAAAGGAAAATAATACAATGCTGAAACATTTTTTTACATAATCAGAATCTGAGATCTTCGGTAATAACATATTATTAAATAATCTTTCTTGGCTATTACAGCTGCAACGCCTTCATGTTTCGCGATTACTGGTTAGTAGGTGTCTGTCAATAAGTAAAGTGCTTTCCACAAATTCACAAAAAGATTAGGGAGTCAACAAACACACACGAATGCTTTGACTGACAGTTTTCATACAAATCTGGCTGTCAGACCATATCAGTCCATGTAACACAAACAGGATTTCTTCCCTCTACTCATCCAATAAAGCTAGTTAAGCCATTCTAATTCCATTTTTAAATGATAGATTAATAATTACATTTAATTTTATAATATTATATCAGATTGTGAAAGACCTAATAATACTTAAACTAAAAGGCCAAACAGTTTGTTTTTATTGGTTTTATATATATATATATATATATATATATATATATATATATATATATATATATATATATATATATATATATATATATATATATACACAAAAGTTTTTTTTTAAATCATTGCTTTTAAATTTATTTTAAATACCATTAAATACAGATAAATTACAGCTTTGCTAAGTTTCAATGCTATTAATCTAAGATGGTGCTCGCGACTTGAGTGCCTAAGTAACTAGAACAGCATGGTCTAACAGAACCTCATCCCTTTACAGTATCACCAGTCTTTGAACAGGTTCTGGCCTTGTTTCTACACTCAGTGTCTAAATGTGCCTGCTCAGAAAACTCTCCAAGGATTCGTGTTGTTCAGCTTTGGAGCAAAGAACACCGCGTGCCTCATCATGCAGATTGCTCACCAGGCATTTTCATCTAGGCCAAGATGTTCCCAGGGCAAACAAAGCATGGCAATATAATTTTCTTACGAAAGTGTTGACAGAATTAGATGTGTCATTTTGTTTTGTAGATGTGGATAAACAAACATATTAAAAGATTTCTATTAAATGAAAAATGAAAAATTAAAGTTCAGCTTACACTTTTAACTTTGTGTTGGTCAGTTTTTTGAACAACACTAATTAATTTGTGGTGAGCATTTACTTATATGTTGTTCTGGGCTGTTTTGGACTCATGTAATTCAAGTCTTTTCATCCAGTAAGAAGAAATCGATTAGCTGTTTTGACAGGCTCTTCAGGAATGCATTAAACACATGCAGAATTCATGTATGATGCGTCCTGTTCTCATGATACTACCTTCCAATTTGTTAGAAGTGGCGTGAACCGGCGATTATAGAAGTTATTGTAAAAGCAGTCATTCTAAGTTTTATATTTTCTTTCAAACCTTTAACAGCAGTCTTATTTTAGTAGCAAAAAGTCACTACTAATATACAGTATTAAATCAATTAAAAAGAGTATTTGCATGTGATTGAAAATGCCTCCAGGATGTTTCACTAGTGCTGAAGAACAGTGAAGATGGCATTAACTTGAAGTGTCATGGACACATTAGCGTCTCTCTCCAGGGGAAGATCTTTTGGTTCTAAGAACGAATACGTTTGATCAAATGGAATTGAAATGTTTAATGTGTAGTAGAACATCAATGATGTGACCTCAATACATAAGTAATGAGTCATTAGTTAATGTGGCTTGTGGCAGTCTTTATGTCACCTGAGTAAGCTTTTCTTTTTTTGTTTTTTTTCAAAATACTGATTTAATAGTGAGAAAAGCAGAGAATTATCCAGCCTCATATCTGGCTGTGTCATATGACCTGCTATGCCCGCTGCATTATGGCCCATTTATACAGCTTTCAAGGAAGGACAGAAAGCTGTACACAACGCTGATTAAAAACTGGTTGTTCATTTTTATACCATTGCAAACATGCACCCTCTAAAGCAGGAAAAAAATAAAGTTCTGTCAATGCAACATTAGCAGAAACATTAGTTAAATAAACGATTTAGGCGACACAAATGAGGCTTCCAAACTAAAAGAAAAATTGAATAAATGCAAAATTGGCAGGGGTGTGAATATTTTGGGACTGAACAGTTTTTGAGTATTTTGGGAAGACAGTATTCAGAGAAAACCCCAGAATAATTCAGTACTGTTTATATCTTATGTTAGTTGTATTGAATGAAAGTGAACACAAACTGCTTTAGTATGTAGTCATCACAATAATTAATCTCAAGTTGTTGTATGATGACTGTTATATTTCAACATTTTTGACTTTTTTCCTTTTTTTGTTTGTTTTGTTTTTCTTAGCAAATTCAAGTTTTCATCTAAACAAAAAGAAAGCTATTTGTTTTTAAAAGGTTTAAAGATAAATAATTACAGTGAAAAAACTTTTTTTTAATTGCTCCTATTACTGAGGCAGATATTTCATATATCCTCTGCTAATTTCTAGTACTGAAGATTTCAAAAGGGATTTTTTTTTATCCAGTAACCTTTATACAAACAAATAAGGCAGGAAAGTCAGACATAGCTCATAAGATAGATGTGTTTTGTTTCTCCTGATTAGATGCTGTAGACCACTTTTATATCTAAACAATCATCAAACAGTAATTACTGCAGCTTAGTAACCACATGCTTTACAGCTCGACCTGAACAAGCACACAAGAAGTTATGTTAATTATGATTTCATTTACTTACTGTGTTGACATGAGCAGCTACTTAGATGTTGTCATACAGATCCTGAGACTAAACACATTGATTTTCTAAACTCTGCTTAACAGTGTTTTGAAGCTAATGGCCTTTTTTACACCCACATTTAATTTCTTGTGCATCTTGCCTACATAAGTACGTTATATGTTATCTTACAAAAGAATTCCAACCCGCTTGAACATTTTTATATATTGTTTAGGTATAATCCAACATTTTATTACATTTCCCAGTGTGATACAAAAACACAAAGTAGACCCTAATTAATAAATAAAATTAAAAGTTTACAAAAACCTGTCTTCTGGAAGATCTGAAGGGTGTGGTGTGCTTTTTGTATGCATCCCCTTTAACTGACACCACCTTGGAGATTAGTTAGAGAATGTACAGTGCTGCTTGAAAGTTTGTGAACCACCCGAACATGCTCATTGTTTTCTAAAGAGAAATTATAATCATGTGAAATGAACATCCAAATCTCAAATTGTAAAGCAGACCTTCCAAATAAGGGACACAAAGAAAAAAAGATAAATGTTTTCATTATTTATTCAACAAAAGTATTGTTTCTGTCAAAAAACGGAAGATCTGCGTCTTCTGTAACCACAAACAAGTGTCTCATATCTGCTTTTTGGGATTTTTGTCCACTCCTCCTTGCAGAACTCTGCCAGTTGAGGGAGGTCGGAGGGACATCTGGCAAGTTCTGCCTGTTTCAGATCTTGCCACAGCATTTCTATGGGATTGAGATCTGGACTTTGACTGGGTCAATCCAGAGTGTGAATCTTTCTCTTAAGCCATTCTTTGTTGCATAATCCATTTTCGTCCCAGCTTCAACTCCCTGACTGATTGCAGGAGATTCTGGTCAAGAATTTGTTGATAGTCCTGGGAATTGAGGGTTCCCTGTATTATATGGAGTCGTCCAGGTCCAGAGGCAGAAAAGCAGGCCCAGACTTTAAAATTTCCACCACCATGCTTCACTGTTGGGAGGAGTTTCCTCCCTTTAAATGCAGTGTTTACTTTTCTCCAAACATGGCGCCTGTGATTGAGGCCAAACAATTTAACTTTGGATTCATTGTCCAGAGAATGGACTTCCAGAAAGTCTGTGGTTTGTCCAAGTGCTCTCTGGCAAAGTTTAAATGGGTGGCTTTGTTCTTTGTTGAGAGCAGAGGCTTCCTTCTAGCAACTCTCCCATGAATGCCATGTCTATTAATATTTCGCCTGATTGTAGAAGCATGTACATTTATCACAGACGCTGACAGAAAGGTCTGCAACTCTCTGTAAGGTGATGTATGGGTTGGCCTTTACCAGCATTATTATTTTTCTGGTGCTTCTTTGTGTAAGTTTTGACGGCCGTCCACTTCTGGGCAGAGTTGCAGTGATGTCTAGTGCCCCCTATTTGTAAATGGTTTGTCTCACAGTGGATGGATGAAGCTGGAATCTTTGGGAGATGGTCTTATAGCTTTCCCCAGACTGGTGGGCTGTCACCACCTTCTTCCTGATGTCCTCAGATGTCTCCTTTCCTCTTTGGATCGTTGATCTGGTCTTTTGACACAACAGTGGTTTGGTTGGTTTCCTCTCCATTTTAACCAGTGAACCTCAAAACTTTTCCTTAGGATGTCTCATTTCATTGGTCTGCTTAATTGATTACTCGAGTACTCACAGGTTCCACCTGAGTCTTTTACCTGATTGTCTTTACCAGTGCAGCTGTGGTTCATTTACTTTTGCAGAAGCTCTGATTCCATGTTTCATTTAGTCTGTTTGCAATTCACACCTTCCCCTCAAAACAAGCAGATGGAATTGATGAACATGAACCTGACATTTCATATACAAAGCCTGGCCATGAGAAAATAAGAAAATCATGGTTTAAAAAAAGAAAATTCTAAACTACTCAACTAGTTCACAAACCTTCAAGCAGCACTGCAGCTGGAGGACCAGCTTTTAGCAGGATATTGCCCCTAAGCATTAAGCCATGCAAGGATTTGGTTTAGAAGAAAATCGATTTAGGTAGTACAAATCCCCAGTCAAAGTCCTGACACCAATTCAATTAGCAATCAATGGTAAGACCTGAAAATTAAAATAAATAAAAAAAGACTGACTAAACAACATCTATTTTGTGAAGTGGAAATTAAAATTTCTACAAAGCATTGATTGAGGAAGGCTGGACTCAAATTCATGTGATATGTTTACCCTTTTTATATTTGTAAAATGAAACAATTTTCTTTTCTTTGTTTGGCATTCTCTGCCAAATGCTTTACATGTGAAAGTAGATTCTGTTAGGCTTTAAAGTGGCAAGAAACATGTGTGTTTACTTTGTGTTTATATCATATAAAATGGATGTCAAGTGACAAAATGTAGAGCTCACATGGGTATGATTATTAATGCAAGGCTATTTTAATACTTTAGCTGTCATGAAAGAAATAGGAGTTGACCACACAGTGGAAAGTCTTCAAGTTAAAATCAGAACCGAACTAGCTTAATTTCAGTTCAGATTTTAAAAAAGCATGGATGTAGACATTTACTGCTTTAACCCTTATACGGTACTAGGGTCAAATTGACCCGTTTTAAATTTTTGCAAGAAAATTGGTACTTATATACATTTTTTTGACCTGAAATTCCATGGCCTTGGCTTATTTTCAGTGATGAACATGTCCACAAATTTTTTTTTTTTTAGGACACCTGCTTATATACCCACCACATTTACATCCTCCATGTGGTGTTCGGGTTTATTTGACCCACATACAGAGAGACACACAGAAACATGCCCTCATAGACACAAAAACACACAGACAAAGAGAAAATGTCATATTGTTTGTCATCAAAGTATAGATGAGCTGTTTCCTCTCACTTTCCCAAACTCTTTACCCTCTGTCATATGTCCACCTTCAAACACTTTTTTAGGCGTTATTCCATAACATTGTAAAGGTCGAACGCTCTCTATGTGCATCAATGGGCTGAGACAAAAATACCTCTAAATCACAGTAGAGAGAGTTTTTCCATCATGACCAAAACATTTATCCAGAGGGTTTTGAAGCTAATGTTTGAAGACAGAAAGACACGGCGATGAGGAAGATGAAGATGCTAGAATATAAGGACAATGTCTTGCCCTTAAAGACACAAACACACAGACACACACACAGTCATCAAACCACAGAGTGGGCTGTTGGTTCTAACTTTCCTGCACTCTTTACCCTCTGTCATGTGTCCACTTCAAACACTTTTTTTATGTTATTCAGTAACATCAAAAAGATGAGACATTTTCTAACACTATATGCTTTGCACCAGCACATTAGTGGGACGAGCCAAAATATATAAATACCTCCAAATCTTTCAAGATAAAAGTAACTGATTGTTGAAGTTCCAGTTTGTAAAGTTGGTATTCAAAATAATGATTGTTAATGAAAACATTGTCTCATTTAATTTTTTTTCAAAATAAGCATGATTTATCACACCTAAGTGTTGAATATAGTGGATTTTAACATTAATTTTCACACTTCCATTGTTAATTTTGTTCTATTAAATAAACATATATTTTATCTCAATTGTTTGAAATTGGGTTAAAGACAATATATCTGAATAGTTTACGAAGTATAATTTTATTTTAGAGTTGTTTTAGTACCCCAAATATGTCCCGGGTCAATTTGACCCTAAGATCTCCAGAGGGGCACAAATGTTAATACAACATAAGCATTAGACCAAATGTCTGCATAACCATCCCTTTCTTACAGTAAATTAATTTGGTAATTTAAAGCATTAAGACAAACGTTTTAATGTTCTCCAGTAAAAACAGCAAACCGTTCAAGGCGTGTTGAGGCTTAGAGTAAGTCTGAGTTGAAAAGGTGCAAAGGGACAAACAATAATTGATGAATACAACCTGACAGACAACACATGGATGCAACGTCTAAACATAGAGCAGCACCAACAGCGAAGCAGCACTGTCTGCATGTCTTGTCGAAGATGGGAAATCTTTTGCTTCTATCTGCAATCCCTGCTATATATATAATACAAATACCTTACACGTATCTTTAATACTGCAGATGCTTCGAGCTTAAGAGTGGATATGGCTAATCTAACTGACTGTACACCCTGCTGTAACATTAACTGCACATGGATATAATTCCAGAGTGATTTCTTTGACTCCCAGGGGGAGTTCTAATAACTGAGAGAGGATGTAACCTGGATCCTGCTGTGAATTTAATTTGATGGTGAAGCATCCTATTAGTGGTGCAAGCTAAGCTTTTATCCTTCTATGGGATTGGAACTCAGTTTCCTGCTGACATACTTTTCAGAATTGCTATTTTGAAAGTATTCAAAGTTAATAAATTGTCTCTCGTGTCTATGCTGAAATGGTAACAATTTAAACATCAGGGTAACATTTTACAACCTAATCTCTCTAAGCGGCTATTTATAATGACAGAAGATACATTTGTTAAGTTCAGCACATTTCAGATGTTAAATTATGTTAGTCATGTTTTTGTTTTGTTTTTCGACAAAAATGATCAGTATAAGTTGGAAACAAACCAAGTTCTGCTATATTAGCTAAAAGGGGTTGTAATAACAGGAGGCGTCCCAATATTTGTGCCACTAATACATTTGTTGCAAACAATTATTCCTTATCATTTTTTCCCATGATTAATAATTAATGTAATGGTTGTTTTTTCAGTGTGAGATTTTTTTGCAGCAAAATACGATTATTTTTTTAAATAAATTTTTAGAACTACATTAGTACTAAACATAACTAAAATGGCAGTAAATGTTAATTTTATCTTAGTTAAATGATGCTTAAAGTACATTAACTGAACCTTTATTTTTTTTATTTACATTAAAATGATTTTAAAGCAATAAACAAAGCTGATTTATTTAGATAGATGATAGCTTTGAGACTTTTATTTGAAAGACTTTAAGATACAGATTTCTAAGGAACTTAAAACTTGGTGTCATACAAGCATGTCCCCTCTGAATTTACCAAATGATGATGGCGCAGCTGGAAAGTATTAGTAGGGGTATTAGGGCATTATGTTGGGTAAGGGGAAAGAGAACAGCATTATACATGTGGTTGTAGGAACATAGAAATGTTAGTAGGCCAGAGGGGCTAAAGATGCTTACTAAAGTTAGTAGCTATATTTTGTTGCTGGGCTACTGCACATATTTTACCTGAGGTTAGTGTCTGAGGCACTCATTTGGTGCAAGTCCTCTTCGTTATCCATCAAATCCTCCTGATGCTCCTGGTCTCTGTCTGTCTTACTCCCTGATTCTGTACACTCACTCTGAAATGTCTCTGATTTACTATTCACTCTTCCCCTGTCTCCAGCCTCATCCTCCTCTTGCACCTCTACTAACTGCTCAGCTACTTCCCACGAATGCCTTCTTGATTGCAAATGGCTGAAAATGAAGACGGAAGCAAAGACAGCGCCACATGCAAAGCAGAAGGAAAAACAAAAATAGCATGAACGACATAAAAGAAAAAACTTAAGAGACAGGAGATCCAGAGTTTGCAGTGCAGCCAAGAAAGCAAAATTTATTAAACAAAAAAGCAACTGTAGAGCAAAACACCATGCAAATGAATTTGGTATAAGATGGACTTGAGACAAGATCAAAAGACTCAACCCAAACTGCTCAACAGCATGACTTAAGAAAAAGCTTAAGAGGTTTGGTTCTGGAGTCCTGAAAACGGAATTTGAACTTTTTCTAAGGAAACAAAACACAAATCTACAGAGGGAATTTCTCTTTTTGGGCTTGAAACAACAGGGGAAAAGAAAATACTACAATACGGAGATATGCAATATTTTTTCCAGATAAAACTATACAAGGGTATAAAAGCAAAGATTTCAGTTTACAACATGGACGTGAGCTTACCGGATCTTCCGGTTTCCTTGCGGCCTTTCTGACTGGACAGAGATGTAGCTCGTACTGCTGAACCGAGAGGCACTGCTGGTTCTCGATACAGCGGACACATCACTTACATCACTGTCCGATGACTTGGCTGACAAGTTGTCAGAGACCCGTGGATCTCTGCCTGAGCGCTGCAGGAAGAAAGAAAATTATCCATCATAGAGTATTTTTTAATACAACTTATCAGGGAAACATCTTAAAATGAAGAAATAGTGAATCAAAAACAGAAGTCATCAATTGGAATACAGGCAATGTTTTTGCTACACAACAGCTTCCTTGGCAGCTGGTCTTGAATGACCAAGTTGACACGGAGCTGGTTTGCGTCAGGTTAAGAAACAAACTGAGTTTACATATTTCTGGGGTATGATTACTGTAAGAGTAGCTGAGCTGAGTGTTACAGTAAATGTTTAGCTAAGAACACTTCCCCAATAGTCTAGTTTACAAAGAGGAGGAACATGGTAAAGCTAACAATCAACAGAAAAGCACAGTTACGATCCAGTTAGCTTTTTATACACTTTTTGATGTGTGTAGCTTTCCCTACTGCATTAGTTTGCACATCACTGACTTAAAAGGAAAGCAGAACCAGAGTCTTTCTCTTGGCTGGAGTCTGACAGCAGGAGAAGTTCCCTAAAATACTTCAGAACCTTTTCCATTGCAGAATACCACACATTTGATTATGGAAACACTCAATGTCACATTCCCCAAAATTATAAGAAGCTCTTGGCTTTGGTTGTTTAAGCTTTTATCTTTCCATCCCTTAAACGTCAAATTCACAACTGATTAAACACCACATGACTTTGGTTTGTTTTTGGCTAAACCCTCACACTATCTGGAAAGGTATAAAGCGCATTGCTTTATGTTAGTCAAAGTAATTCACACAGTATATGACGTAAAAATCTGTTAGTGTGCCTTGTAAAATCAAATCAATGTGCTGTATTTGGGTTTTATGTGAGGTGGACAGAACAATGAGCATGGTATAATGTTGCCAAGTGGGTTTGTACATGCTTGACAGCTTCCAGTACATGCCGTACTGTGTGGCCTTTGGACTGTATGAGAGCCAGACACAAAGGAGGTGGATAAGGCCTTCTGTAAATCTGTTGTGTTGAAAGCTACATCCGGCGGTTGCATGTGCTTGTACCTTATTGTAGTCTTGTTCGAGTCTGGAATCAGAGCTGGGTCCCTGCTTGTACTTATTCAACTTTAGTTTCATCTGCCGGGTCTTCTCCTCCATGTCCATACCTAAGCACAGAAGCACATTTTGGTCAGATAAGAACTTGCACAGAGACGATGAAAGAGCATTCTGTTATGGTGAGAGGCAGGCTTCTGCTGAGCCATGACAAGACAGACCATGAACAAAAGCAGAACAGTTGATTGGATTAACAAAGAAGAACAAAATTAAACAACCATTTAAATTTAAGCTGAAGGATATTCAAACTAAACTAATAAAACACTAACATATACAGATCAAATATATATTATTTCTTTGTACTTGCAAATCTCCAACTCAAATCCTTTGCCGAAAATTCTGCATAGTTGCTCTACTGTTAATAAAAAATCATTTTTTAAATGGTGGACGGAATTTAATCAACCCATAAAAATACTAATGTATCTAGCTAGCTATTCTCCAAAATTGAAGTTTTTTTTAAAGTATATATTTATATTCCTGCTTGTGTTTTTATGGTTTGTCCTCTTTGAGCAGGATAAGTTCAATATTACCGGAGATAAAATGGCCACAAACTATAAACCCCAACATAAGTTGCAATACTTTCAACAAAAAAAGCAACTTTACATGTTCAGGCGCAAATACATCTGAATTAACACCAAATGCGTGCATTCCATTATAGAAACACTTTCCATTAGCCCACGTCAGACTCTGTCTCTAAAACTGCATCATCCAATGGAATGAAAAAATGAATGTAAAAGCACACATTGTGCCATGCACATAAGCAATGAGGTTAAACATTCAGACACACATACAGTAAAATAAAAAGTAGAGCAGATATATCGTAGCATAAACAAGGGGAACCTGTCTCCCTAATCATTCAATTCTTTTAAGTAAGTATAAATTTCATCCACAAAACTTTTTTTCAGCTTTTTCAGCTTAACTACAGAAACACAGGAATAAAACTCTGACTGGTGATCAGAATGTCTTTTCTTTCAGCGTGTGCGGCCCCGACCTAGAGATGGCTGGTTGGAAATAAGATAAACAATAGTTTTACAATCAGTGAATTCACCATACCCGACCACTAATAACTCTTTTGGGTATCAACATGGAGCAGGAAAATCCTGGGTTCAAAGCCCCTTTTTGCGCTGGACTTACAGGACTGTAAGGTTAATTGGCTACACTAAGTAAGGTAAGAATGTGTGTTGGTTGTTTGTTCTGAGCGTCTCTGTAATGTACTGGCAACCCGTATATAGCACTAGAGAGACGCCCTGAAACCTGCTTGGACATCTGAGAATTGAAATATTGGCACAAGTCTGTGGTATACTAATAGCGTGTAAAAGGGTACATGAACTTTGAATGACTGAATTTTTTTGCTCCATTTCATAGAAACAAAAGCAAATCTTCTGGGATATGTAACCGATGACGAAATGCAGTGGGGATGAGCCCCATGTGCTTTTCTTTTGCTGTCCACTGAACCTCTTACAGTCTAATTAACTTTGGCACTTTGTATTCTTAGATTTCTCAATAGGGTTACCTACCTACTCCTCTATTAACACAACTTAACATTGCTCTTTATTAGTTTTCATTGTGCTGTATGGATTATGGACTCCTTAAAAACATACCACAGAAGTCCTAAGCCAAACTGACAACAAGTTGCATCATTTTGACCCAACCTAGCTTAAACTCAGGGTTGGGTTCAGGTCAGGCTCAGGCAAAAACTCTACAATCTGATAACATGTTAAACCCAGTTTAAAAAGCCAAGTCTATAACCATTTTATCTTCATTTTAAACAATATTAACAAGTTTACACTGACTCCCTTGTGGCATTTACTTGGGATTTCGTAGTACAACTGAAGGATAGCTTGATTTGAATGCTGTTCAAATAGAATCAACTCAAATTTGAACTGGCAGGGAAAAGTTAAGAAAAATGAAGATTACAAATGCTGCTTTAGAGAATAAGTTTTATAAAAGTTATTATAGCGTTATTAAAACCTTAACTTAATGTATGTTATAATGTAATGTAACGTACATATTGAGCGAAAGGTTCTTTCTAATATGTAAAAAGATTATCACGTCCAAACAGATTGTTCGTACAAACAGGTCAATATGAGACATGCATCAAAATAAATATGTAGAATAATATGTAAGAAAAAAGATTGTAACAGTGAACTCTTTCATTAGTACACCATCACAATATCAACTACATTTCAAAGGCAATTATACGTTTGCGAATATTGTCCATACAGCTTTTAGACGGTACCACATATTTCACTCCATATCTGATATAAACTTTATTTTAAAACTTAAAATTATATCCAATTCCATTTTCCCAACTTTCCGTTGTTTCGTCTAGATTTAACAATTTTTAATCTGACAAACATATCTAGAAAAAACTCTAGAAATAACCCTATTAACTTTGCGTCTGAGTAGGACTCAGGACAGTGTGTTACAAATGTCTGTTGCAAGGAAACCAAACTGGCAACACTGATATCATGCGTCTGTAACCAGGGAGCCTAGAACGTAAAGCTGTAGATATGACAGAAGCTGGTAGCATCATCTACAGAATAACTGAAAGTGCACAAGAGAACTGAGCCAAGCAAAGCATGAAAAGAGTAGACGGTTGGGATGTGGAGAGGAGGTTGGGGGAAGGCAGAAAAGGAAGAAAAAGCAGAAGAAGAAGGGACACACCTGAGTTCGTCCAACTTGGTGAGTCCGTGTCTTCTGGGTTTACATCACAAAATGGACAGACACAGACAGAGGAGAGGAACATGGATGTAAGAGGATGCACAAGGGTAAAAAAAGGGAAGGGCACCAAGTTGGAGAAGGACAAAGTGTTTGTTTGGAGTGGGTGACGATATCATTGAATGTGTCAGATTTGGTTACAGGAAAGTGGAGGAGGATTGAGGAACAGGGAGGCAGGAGTGGGGACACAACACAACAACAATACAACACAACATTGACAGAACAGCAAACGCAGAAGACACAAACAAGATCATCACATTCTTCAACAACACACAAACTCCACCATGGGCATTGTGGGAAGTTGAAACAGCAAGAAAGTACAAGACTGGGAGAGGCTAAGACAGTGGCCAAGAGTTTAGTTATTAGAAACTGAAGACAGGGGAAGAGAATCTGGGCTGAAAAAGGAAAGAGATGTTAATGGATCAAATCTGGTAACCTTTGCTAAACATAAGTGAGGAAAGGAATAGATAGGAGAGGATGTAGAGGAAGAAGTGGATGTCACTTCTGCATTGAGCGACTGTGGGGAGACAGCCTGGAAAAGTAACAGAAAAGAAAGAAAAAAAAGATACAGCAGGAACTAAAAAACACGAGTAGCGTGCAGACGTAAAGAAAAACAGCCAGCTCCTTCAGCATGTTTCACCAGAAAAAAGGTGAAATTTCAGAAAAATACAAATGTCACCTTGACGCAAAGTAGAACGCAAGAGTATGTGTTAAAATGTAAACACATTGACAAGCAGACACATGCACAAGTCAACTGGTTTGTTTCAAAAAGTATGTTACGCAACCTCAATAGGCCCCTGCTTCCAAACATCTCTCTCTCTCTGATTATGATAATGTATACATACTGACTGAATGCATAGTCATATTTTTTTCCCTTTATGTTATTAATAACTTTGCAACCCGCTGGAACTGTCTGTTTATATGAACAAATGAACAGAACCTTTATTTGATTGGCTGCATTCATGACTCATTAACAGAGAGGACCTCAGTAGGTGAGTTCAATATTAATGATTAGCATGTCTGATCAGCATTCTGACCACTTTGCTACCCATGCTTTATACCTAATCTGAATGAGCAGTGAGAGCAGAACTCAATTTTTAAACCACCTTCCAACAACATAAGCATATTATTAGCATATTGCTGAGACTATACCCAATTAACTCCTTTAAATGAAGTGGTGCTTCATAAAAAGATGATCCAATAAAGTGAATCAATTGCTTCATCACTTTGTCAAAGCTAACATCATTAAATCAGGGATTTACAGAAGAATCAGAACAAGTGATTTTTTTGATTCTGATCATGACATCTTGGTCTTTAAAATAAGAATATCAATTAGAGACAGACAAAAAAAACTAAAAAACAACTATGCTTTTTGTAAATAAAATAAAAAACTATGATTTTTGCCTTTAAAAGCTTAGATGTCAATTGTAATTGTCATTCACTTGCTTTGTTTAGTATAAAAAGAAAGTAGTTCTAATATATAAACTAAAATATAAATGTAAACCACAAGATGTAAATGTACCCCCCCCACACACACACACACACACAAACACACAGATACCACACACACATGCGGAGGAACAAAATACTTTTTGTTGCTGCCGTTTTAAAAATGTCTAAATAGTAAATTCAAGAACAATAAATACAGAAATACAGTAGGTATTGTTCTCTCACTGAAAAAATTTTTATATGGTTTTCAGGCCTTGATTCTTTATTACTGGTCATAGATCCATGTTACTGACAATGTAAACATTTTCATTAGATATCAAAATTCCAAATCTAATCTACCGCACTTGTAATCACGCTCAAACCCACCAACCTGCGTCAGTGAGGGAGGGCTGTGTTTGTGACCCTCCATCAGACAAAGAGCCATTCAGCCCTCGCTGCTGGTCCTCCCATGTAACCTCTATAGAAAAGTAGACACATACTGACTGGTTGAGCCTCTACAGAATGCAAAAAACCACAGATTGTGTAAAATAAATAGTGTTTTGTACTTTAAAGGTAGAAATTTTTTAAAACTGGACTACAATCATTGTGTAAATGCTTTTTATTTTATACATGCCAAAAGAATCAGACCAGGAGTAAACAGAAAGAGAAAGAGCAGAGCCACTTAAGGGCTGTAAGCAGGAACAGCATCTACATGAATGTTGTGAGCATTGTGCCATCTGCTGGCCAAGAGCGATAACTGTCTTGCATATTCCAAGAAAACATTACATTTCTTTGTAAATCCACAGCTAATCAGGATGGCAGAAAACCCCCCCACAAATCTTAAAGATATTATTTACGCCAGTCGAAATATTTAAAAAAACAAAAACTTACCTATGAATTGATAGAACTAAAAGAGAAATTTCCAATCTTATCAAATGCTATAAAATTATAGACATGTGTTTAATAATCCATGTCAAATGGATAATTAAGCACATTTCTTATTATCAAATGAACTGTTATTTCAAAGTAGAAATTATTGGATCTGTCCTTGAGAGGTGGAGCTGAGTAAAATAAATTAGCTTTAACATAAAGGGAGATTAAATCTCTGTCAATGTATTGAACGCAGAGGAGGGAAACCTAGCAGAAATCTTGGAAAGATACAGTTATGTATCCATTAACATCAGATAAAGCTGCATACGGCTCTCTAATGATGAGGGCCACTTAAACCAAACAGCAATGAAGTAGTGGATCAAAAACAAAGTTAAAGAAATGTAGAAATGTGCAAAACTAATCATATTAAAACAAATCACAGTAACTAAACAATCATGTAATAGTTCTGATAATTCTTACTGTTTGCTGTTACCATGTAACGTGGAATTCAATGCTGTTACTGTGTTTTGCTGCGTTTATCAGCACAAAACTGTAGACATCATTTTTCTCTAAGATATTGCAAAAGTCAAGACTCATCCTGAACGTTTCAACCTGGTATTGTCTCACCATGTGAACTGAATGTATTGTATCAAGAGCTGGACTATAGGTAGGTGAAAGGAGGTATCAAGAAAGAAGAGTAAATATTCCACAGCAAACTCAAACAGCACCATTTCATTTAGACAACTTGCCTTTCCTTCCATTTACAGGTGGACCTTGAGGTTTCTCTTCACTGTTGGAAACTAGAAGCAGATTGAGGCTTTCAGAAAATGAGGCTGTGAATCTTTGAAGCAATGCTGCCTTTCAACATACCCTAACAGATCAGATTAATCACACACAACTGCCCCAAAATCCATTTGATGTTTAAGAGGAAGAGAATGAGTTCATCATGTTCAATCCAGCAACTAAAGAGTGCATCCAAAATGACTATAATATATTGATCAGGGAAATAAAAAACAAACTGTATCATGAAAAAAGAAAGAATCCATCTAAAGCAATAGGAAAATCTGCAAGTTTTCACTGGTAGATGGGCATAGATGCTATTGTAAGTAGGCTGCTGATTATTTCTCATAAAATTGTCTTAAAGTCTACCCCCAAAGTGTCAACCCTTCTAGTTACCACCACTGTAGCCACATTCAACAAGACTAGTGTGACACATGAACAAAGTGGAGAGTGAGAAGAAGAAACAGCGGGAAACCCAATTTTTTGCCAATATTAACATCATTCATTTAAGCTTATGGGTGAATCTACTAAACAGTCTAAGTGTTATTCTTGTCCACAGAACTGACCACATTTTGTTATAGCAAAATAAAAAACCCTTTTAGAAGAAGTTTTGTTTTTTAAAGGTAACAAACCTGGGTGAATACTTTGGACTTCAAGTGCCGTGCACTCCATTCCTGTTCCCTCTTTAAAGTTGCCAAACAGAGAGTCAACAAAATGTATAAATGAATAAACCTCCGAGCACAGCAGATGAGGACTGGCACACTTTATCAGTGTTTTGGAAGGATGGAAGAAAGAAGGGAAGGCATAACAAGTTGACAGTGAGCTCTATTGAAAAAATTATGAAGAACATTTGTGACCTATAATAGCAAAACACAACACCCTGCCTCTGTTTTTCTTTAATTTTGTCTTAGTTATTCCTCCACAATGAGCGCAAAGCTAAAGGACTTGATGTTTTTCTATACCTAAAAAAGAGTAAATAATTCACACAAACACAGGCCATGTTGGCAACAATGCGTAAATCAAGCTCAGACAAGGACTAAATATGTTCACATCAGCTAACACACCCAGCAGGATCCAGACGGATCAAGAGGTCAAAAATAGATGCAAGGCAAGTTTAGAGTGCAAAGACATGCGCACTGCAGACCACGTTTTGGTTTTCAGAGAGAATTACGACTCAACCAGCACTTCCTGCCAGACAAACTAAAAACACACATGAGATACAAACCTTCACCTAACTGTGTGCCTTCATTTCCATCTTCTGAAAATAAATGTAAATAAATGTGGATTGTGCCGTTGGAAAATGTACAAAAGTAAAAATCAAATTGTGTAACATCTCTTATTTTTATGTCAAATGAAAAAACTCAGAAGCCAGGAGCTGCAATCAACCCAGAACGAGACCCAAACAGCAGAGTTATCCAGCAGGATCAGACACAAAGTATTTCTAGAAAGAATGCAACATCAACAGTTGAGGTCTAGTGACTTACTTCTATCTGTTCCTGTGGGTGGAAGCTGTGGGAGTTGCCGCCCTCGTCTACTGGACATGGGTGTACTGGTGGGACTGGTCTGGACTGATCCACTGCGAGGATGCGCCCTACGTGACAAAAAGACACTGAGTGAAGGAGAAGACAAGAGCAGATATGGGTGCAGGGCAAGTTCGTGTAACACCCACATCACAGATTTACAGCAAGAAACAAACATGTTGTTAAAGAATACCACTAGAGAAGAGCCTGAATGGTATTTTACCATGGGTCAGTAAGTCATTTTGTCTTTTTTTTCCAATGATATGATGATAAACTTATTCCAAAAATATTACAAGTAAAAAATTATTTGAAACAAACAAAACGAATGCATTTCAAAAATTTAGCTTTACAATGTTCAATATTTTCTTTTTTAAATAAAACCTAAAAAAACTTTAGGAATAAAATTGAAAAAAATATATATTTAAAAAAAAAACTTTTTACTTTGTGAGAATCTTATCCAAGTTTCCATTTCGAAATGCATTTATTTATTTTTATTTGTGTTTTTGAAAGATTTTTTTTTACTTGCAATAATGTTGGCGCACATTTTCTCCATGAAATGACACTTCAATGTTTTAAGGCATTCAGTTACCTTAGTGCTATATAAATTAGGCAATTCTAACTTTTGAATTAATTTTCACTCTCCGCTATTGAACAGATTCACAAAGCGATGACATTTGGCACATGATATGGAGGTTTAGGGTCACATCGACTGTGGGGAGCTGATCTGCAATAAAAGATGCCGGGTGTGAGACGTATGCATGTACAGTCGACTCATCGAGCTGCGGGGAGAAAAAAAGTTCAATGCAGATACAGCAGACCAGTGCGACCATGCGTTCATACTGTCTTGCATCTACTTGAAATCAAAACAAAAATGTAAATTAAACAAAACTAACATTGCCATCACAAGGATAACCAGCATAAGTTGCTGTTAATAATGAAATCAAAATATTGCCCCAATCACTGTTATACTCAAAAATGTATGAGCAGTTTGGTGAAAAAACAAAAACAAACAAAACAAAAAACAAGAGGTAGCACATTATCAGTGGTGTAAGGATTAATGCACCGGAAAGATGTGTAACAAAAATACAGAACACTGTTCTGTTAGGAAACAAACAGAAACAATATGGCTGTGTGGTGGGGAACTGTGGGAACAATCAATGGAGTGAACTGGGATGAGGTTGGTTAAAAAAAAAAAAAAGTAAGGAAAGGTGTCAAAGTATCAGGAGAGGAAGAAGGAAATTGTTTTTAGTTGTGGAGCGGGGTCATCTATGCAGTATGAGTCGGGTTTAGGTCGGGTAAGAGCTTCAGGGAGGAAGTCTCTCTTAGGTTGCATTACATTTTAGCTGCACAAACCTTTTACCAGAGGGGGAACAAGTCTGGAGGATGGGAAAAAACTTTTTTTGCTTATTTTGAAACTCTTAGTGATAGAGCTAAAACATTAGACACAATATTATAGCAAATAATTGTAGTTATCGAAAACATTGGATACATACATGGATCTGCTTAAGAAACATATTATCGTCTGGAAATCTCCTTAGTAAGACACTCAGTCACTGCTGCATCCCAGTATTAGCAATGTAAAGAAACTCAAAGATGTTAATTTTGTCTATAAATGACGGGTCAGAGTTATATTGGTGACTAAACAGTTGTAGTTTCTTTTCTCATTTTCAAAATAACTTTTTGTAGCTTTTTTTCTCCCCCTCCAGCCTAACTTGGCCTCTGGTAAATGACAGTGCAACCAAAACGGCATGTGGTTGTTAGTCTGTTTTTGTAAGCCTCTCCAATCTGGATCACACCTCGTCATGGCAGGCGAGGGGGGTGCGGACCTCCCAGATGGCAGAGACGGCATCGACCTCATGTGTGAAGAGTCGTGAGGGCGTTCAGAAGAGCGCGAGCGGGACGAGAGGCGTTCTATAGTGGGCCGCTGGTCTGCAGAGCGGGACCTGCTGTGAAACTCGTTTCTATCCATGGCTCCGTTGTTCCTACAGAGGTTGTTAAAAAACAGGCAGGCACTCAGTGTGACTCTGGGCTGGGACATAATGCTGGACAGTATGGAAATTAAATGAGGTTTTGGCACCCTCAGTACTTCAAAAGAGTGTATTTTGAACCTGTATACTGACTTGTAGGATTGTACATATCAATAAAATAAGCTACAGATTTTTAAAAGCCACATGGAGGCAGATTTATATTTATTTAATTTTACCAAGAGAAAATGAAAGAACAGACATAGACACAATTTTTTGCAACCCCTGTTAGAGACGTGTAAAATGCCTTAAACTGACGTTTGCAGTCGCAAATTCAGAGGCCGAAAAAGAAACTATCCAGCCTGGCTGCTGGTAACATTTATTTAGAGGAAAGAAAAACACAAGAAATAAATGATTCATAATCGAATCAGTTTTGGCACAATTATTCACACCACTGCCATAAATACCTTTTGCCAAAAGCGCAATGCTGTCTAACATTTTATCAGAGTACAAAATACAGAGAAAGAGAGAGATAGCTTGACATTTTTTGTATAGTCTAGATCCAACAATGATCCATGCGTGGTCAAAGGAGAAGTCTGATTTGGTCACATGTTTTGGTTCACTGTCTGCCTATAAGAGCCAGTAACAGGCCATATTCACCTTACTGGTAGAGTTCAGATTTGTTTTTTTTCTTTTCAGTTTATTTTACGTTTGTTTTTATGAATCCCACAGCAGATTTACAGACCTCCTTTTGCACAAGATTTCTTGTTTAAAACATACTAGTATTTTAAAATGTTCATTATGTTCTGCAATCTAACAAGGTTCCCAGGGTTTTTGGAAGAAAAACAAGCCCAAAGTATCACAGATAATCCACCTAGCATAACTGAGTAAATTAGCTACTTTAATATTTATATTTAGCCCTTGTTTCCATTCCAGCCCACTATATGTGTATGTTGAGGATGTTGATTAATTTTAGTCTGACTAGTACAGATTGTTTGTAACATAACCAATTAAGCTACCTTTGATAATACGGAGACAATTTTTCCAATATTTTTATTGTTTAGCAAATGTTTAATACTACCATAACAGTTTAATTTAATATTAAGGCTGTTTAATGGACTAGTAAATTAATTTGTCCATGCCTGTGTGACACTTAAAACTGAGAGACATATAAATATGTCTATATATATCATTTTCTTCAAGATAACTGAGTTCCATGCACAGTAGATGAAATGTCTCACAGATCTAATTTTTTTTTACATTAATTCAAGATCCCTTTTTTTTCCTTCTTTTTTTTAACAAGCAGATTTTTTTTTTTATTTATTTATTTTTTTTTTTTATGCTATTTTTTCATTGCAATTGTAAATACCTACACTAAATAAATGATAATCAACTCAAGTTATTCATAAAAAAGAGCCATAGTTTGGATCTTATGTTTCATGTTATCCTATAACTTCAGTACCTGCAGTGTCGCGTGTGGAAAGGAATGTACTATTTTTTCAAACACTGAGTCAAACATTATGGTACAGTGAGAAGGAATGAAGGTATTGACCTGAAAAGCTAGAAAGAAGAAAAAAATGTGAGTTTTCACACATAAAACAGTCAAAAATAGTGAAGCGGTAAATCTTTATCACAAGCAAAGAAAAAAAAGGAAATAAAATCAAAGTAGTGGTAAAGTAGTGTACAAAATTTTTTTTATCAGAAATCTCAGTCAGAAAACAAAAAAATGTTTTGAGTTTGAGATTAGAGCATGCACATTGTTTAAAATGTGAATAGAATTTATTATATCATTATAATAGACCCTAGGGCATAGTCTGTTACATTTTAATACAACAAAACTGATAAAAATAAAAAAGGTTTGTGTTTGATCAAATTCAGAGAGCTTGTTTGTCTCAGCATAGTTCTCGTGGTTTTTAAACTAAATAGGCAATGCTATTTCCAAAAGATATACTCCATAATTTTGGCACAAAAACAATAAAACAGAAATGAAATACAACATTTTATATTCCTTTCATATCAGTTGAATTTTTTGTAATTCACTTGTCCAGTAGAGGAGAATATCCTTTTAGATTAAAACAAGAAGAAACCCATATTTTAATGATTAACTTACCCAAGAGCAAACCAATATAATACAACTTTTGGAAAGCCTAATCTTTTAGGAGATTCTGTCAATAAAACTATGCTCAACAAATATTAGAAACACATTAAAAGTGTCCTCCTTTAAAAAAACTCTGAATTCTTAGTTTTCTGGGTTGGTAATATTTGTGTTTTCATGAACAGGTGCAGACTAAAAGCACAATTACCTCAAATGTGGCAGGCTCTTTCTTCTTGATAGCATTATTTCATATCTTATAAATAGCATGGGATTTAGTGTTTATGGCATATGATACAGTTCTTCCAGGAATTCACACATAGTCACCTTTGGCAGTACTGTTATATTAATTATAAGCATTAAATACTTTATGTTAGCCATTTTTTTACTGGTTGGATTAAAAATACTCAAGTTTTATTTTGCCCAATAACTAGATGCACAAAGTTTAAATTAAGGTGGATTTAGAGGGAATTTTCTCCAGTCTCGCATGGCCCTTAATATCATGTCCCTTAACATGTCAACTAAATTGTTTTTGCAGCCATTAACAAGTCTCTGACATAAATCAGACAAAATGCCTCCTCAATCTTGGCAGAATCGGTAAACATAAGTGTATTTGGATTGGTTTTCTGGCATGGATCAGGGTTTTGGAATATTCCACAAATGTTTAACAAGGTCAAGATCATTTTATCAGCTTAACATTAGTCTGCTTAATCTGTGTAAAAAAAACAGTTTTGACCCGTGTCCAAGTACTGAATGAAAGCTCCTGGAACCTGTGTCAGAGTCCCTGTCTACCGTCAAGCAAAAGCACTGTTAACATTGACTGAGTGGGTGCTGACAAACAAAAAGCACCTTCTCTTGAACTGATAATTTTGTTGAAATGTACAGATGCCTATATAAACTAGTCAGTTACGTTCCAGGGACAGTTTTAAAGGGGTCAAGAGAGTAAAAAACCAACCTATTTACTCACAATGAGTCACAACATTTTTATCCACAATCACAGTAACCACAACCATATTTCCACAGTTTCGAAAATTCTTCCTGCTTTTTTCCCCACTCAGATTACTGAGCCAATGGGATGTGAGAGGGTGTGGGGACCAGTATAGAATATTTCAATATTGTGCACCCAACTGTTGTTTTAAGAAAACCTGTCAAACTTTCAACTATCAATAAAAAAAACTGAAAAAAACTATTTGAAAAAAAATCATAAAACCCTAAATTAACATTACAGTCCTGCTGATGATGTCTCTTTGCAGGCTTCAGGCCAGAACTGTATATACAGACTGAGCTTGTAATAAACAAACGCTTGGCCTTCAGGAAAGTTTACTTTAATTTTTTATTTTTTATTTAACAGCATCCATCCTCATAGGCTCCGCTCCTTCAGTTGTTCTACTGAAAAGGTGACAAACTCTCTGTTTCTCTTCCAAAAAAGAGCGACTTAGAGCATTTAGCTTTTCTGTGAAGTAATGGGGGATAAAAATTTCTAACTGTCAATAATCTTTCAGTGATTGAATGTAAGCATGTGACAGCAGTCCATTCTGATGAGACAAAAGAAAAAGCCAAATTCTATGTGCAGCTTAGACCAATGTGTGTTAAGATGCCAAACTTTGGCCAACGTTGCCAATAGGACAAAAATAACAGGACTAAAAATTCCACACCAGTGGTTAACATAGAGTGCTGCAGCTGCTGTAATGAAAATGAACAAATAAACAACTCCTTTAAAACAACATTAAAATGTTGACCAGTGGTTAACTACACAATCAGCATACATACAGCTGACATCGGCAGCAACGATTAGCTCGGAGTCTCCACTTACAAAGGCAGTTGCGTACATTTATTTTGCAACTGCTCGACTCCAGAGCTGTGATGACTTTTTTAAAACAAACGGATATCGGACAAGATATCGTTTTCAGTCATCACTCTCACGGTCACAGAAAAACGACAAGACGAACGAGGTACAACTCGAAGAGCGCACAACATGATGCACGGATGTTGCGCTAGTACACTTCAATACCTCTCATAGGAAAAGTCGGAGGAGTAGGCGCCCTCTGAATAGGCACGGGTCATCCGAGTGGAACGCAGTAACCTGACTGCTTCCTCTCTGCAGATTGGGTACACACGATGGTTGCGGCTGGCAAAAAAATATAATAAGCATTGAAATGTTTTTTTTCCCACACAGCCAATAATGTGATTAAAAAAGACCTCCACAGGAACTTGAAGCATACTTATCGATTTATGGATTTATTATGGTCATAAACTTTTGTTTTATCTGATTACACCAAAGGAGTCATGAGGAACAACAACAAATGTATCTCGTCTTAGGAACCCCCTCTACTGGACAAAACTCAGAAAAAACTATAGCTATCTTTAATTTTCTTGGACAGTGAAAAGTATGAAAACATAACATATTGTTGGTGTCAAGTGTGAAACAATAAAATAAAAGTTGTAGAAAGGTTAAGGTTTGGTGGTTGGATAAATAAGGATTTTTGGTGAGAAGTGAAAGATTTGAGATGAGGCTTCATGCAAACCTAGACAAAAGTATACCTGAAGTCCTTTTGAGGATCATCAATAGGTTGGTTATGTCTGCTTCGAGGTAAGGTGAGAAAATGGCTGCAACCACATGGAGGGGGGGAGAAAACACAGAGATGGATCTGATATGGTGAAGAGGAACAAGAGAGGCAATGATAAAAGCAGACAGAAGGAAGGGATGTTTGGGGACAAGCATAATCATGGGCAGAAAAATGGAGAATGTAGAGTTGAGGAAAGTAAGGAGCAGAGATTGGAAGATCTCTCATAGGAAGAATTTGAATTCTTTAGAAATCAATCTATTAAAAATGCTTTTTTACTTTACAAGAAAGTAGCTTTAGGACGCTTGAGAAAAGGAAAGCAGCACAACATATGGAGTAAGCGGGACCTCTACTGTAAAACATTTTTAAGACAGTTGTGAAACAAAATCTCATCGTTCTGCGTGATCGGTACCAAGGCACCTGGTGGTGGAAGTTACCCCTCTGCTGTGTCAAAGAAATGTAGTTAGTGAGATGAGTTGTTGTGTAGGTTGAGGTGTTTAGAGCAGGGTGGCAAGTGTTGTTTCCAGTCACAATTTACCTGGTTGGGCAACTGTCTTTTGGGTGTTTTTTTTATTTTTTTTATTGGGGCACAAAACAAAATGATGAAATAAAAGAAGAAACATGACAATATGTCATTTTTTATTAGGATCCACTAAGCTACTATTTCTGTGCCATCCCTTTACTGTCGTCATGGTGAAATCAGGACCGTCTTTACAAGCAATATTGCAGAACTGTTGCTTTCGGTTTGCGAACATTAAAAACAAAAGAAGTAATAAAAAGTAAAACAACATTTCCATTCCATTAAAATTTCCATGAGGTATTTTTCGTAAATGTTCTGCTCTGTTTGAGACACTGCCAAATACAGTATGACTCATTTTCAGTGTCATTTTCAACACTTTTAAATAAATTACCAGATGTCATTAATTAAAAGAGATGAAATACATTCAAGGAAGTACTCTCCGAGACAATTTAGGTAAGTGCATTTTCTCTATCAGGCACTGATTTAGACTGAGCCTTTGAAATAACAAATAAAGTTGATTGGCCAGGGAAAAGTAGCTGCAGTCTGGCAGTGCCAAGGCAGTGATTGGAATCTTGGATGGACATTTTCCGACCTAAAAAAACAGAATAAGGGCTGATGGAGGATAACTATTTTATACGAAATACTTACGTGTCAGTACTAAACAGTTTACTCAACATTTAAAGAAAATAATCACAGATTAACAAAACAAAAAAACAAAAAAAGCAAGGACGAAATGCTTTATGGGCTAAACTAAATCCTAAAAACGCAAAGCGTAAAATTTTATAGCATTTTTTTAGTTTTTTCATTACTCTGTTTGAAAAATAAGCAGAATCCAAAAGTTATTTTTGTTTGTTTGTTTATTTTAAAGTCGGGAAGCAGTTTATGTTTATAGAAGAAGGCAGTAGCACGAAGGGTTTTGCCTAAAGATCCACACTGGATGCTGTTGATGTATATCCTTGCCCCGGCCTGGATTTCGAATCGAGGCCCCAAGTGAAACAGTCAGGTGACTTTTCAATTGAGCTATGGAGCCGCTAGTTGTAACCATTCGAGAAAAGCAGAGAACATTGAGATCTGTGCAAAAGTTATGTGTTTTGGGAATTATACAAAGATGGTAATAGTCCTCAGATGTGATTTATATCCCAAACTGCACCCTACTTTTTAAGGAGAAATGCATAATGTTTATACACAATTGTATGTGTTACATAGGGACAGTGGTGTATTTAAACATCACCGGGGATGGAGCAGTTCTTAAGGAGATGAGTTAAATAGGGGACTCATCAAAATACCTACAATACTACTCTCAACTGAACCAATTCATAATTTAAAGTTTTCTACAGTTTCCCAGACCAGAAAAAAATTATCCTGAAAATTTGAAAGAAATAACAATATAAAACATTTCACAGTTATATGATTTAACCCTAAAAAACCCTCAACTTTAAATAGGTTGGGGCTTCAGTTTACTAAGCTGTGGTTACCTGGAGGATGGTGGAACACTTGGGGAGCGCGATCGTGCTCTGTTTATGTCAGCCGACCGAGAGCAGTGGTTAGACGACATCATCTGCTCTGGGACGGACAGTGTGGAGCTCCGGAAGTCTCTTCCATTTGGCCGATAATCTGTTAAAACAAAAATAAATTGCCAATGGTACAGAGGGATAATAAAAATGGAGACAGCTCAATTTTATTTAAACGGTTCCACATTGATTTCACAGTATATTTTAATTTATGTAATCTACACATTCATGATAAATGATCTAACTGTCCGCTTGCTCTCATAAATTGGAAGAAACCAAACTTGAATTTCTAATTTTCTGTTTTCTCTATTGCATGAATAAATGTTCTACATTTTAATAAAAACTGCATTTTATCTACTTTGTTAACATTGTTCATTAGCATGAAAATAGCCTTTTAAAAATCCGAAACATAATAAGGATTTCTTTTCTGCAAGACCGCTTAGTCCATTCAGGCTGAAAGAGTTCATTAACTAATAATCAGACATGGTTAGAAGGCATGGTTAAGGTCAATGCGTAGCTCTATTAAACCTGATTTATATTCAGTAGAGTGTGTAGCACATTAAATTAAGTTAAATAAAATCCTAAATCAAAAGTTAGAAAAGCATGGAAAATGTAAAGAAAATGGATGTTATGCCACAAAGATATAAAACATCGCTAAAGCATCTGAATTAAAGCCATTTGTTTATGATTTTTATTATTATTATTTAGAACGAGCTCAAATAATCGGAAAAAAAAATACAATAATTATATTACATTTAACAATTTTTTAATCCAGGTTGTTAATTACTTAAATGTAGAGAATATTTGTACTGAAGCAGTTAGTCTGCTGCAGCAGAATAGGAAAGTATCATACAGGGATGTATAAAATAATTTCTTCCATCTGAAATGCAGCTTCACGCATGGTGAGATTGAAGAAGAATAATCTGCTGATTTTCAACAGAAAAGTTTAGATAAAAATACAGTTTTACTTTTACACCAAATACTGTCAAAACACCTACACAGTATTTATTACTGTTTATGACGTGAGGGACGCTAGCGTTCCTATGTGGCATTAAAATCTTGATGAACATGTTAATAACACTTCATAGTTCTCTTGGTGGTTCTCTTTCTGTGCTCTATCTATGCCGGACTATCTGTCTGGAGGAGTGGCACTGGTTACTGTAACTGGGGGCCTGTCTGCTTTTCCTTTACTCTGTGGCATACATTTCCAAATAGGGATGTGAAAAAGTGCCACATGCCAAACAGCTCTTTTCCATCATCATGCACTCATCAGACTCTTTCCTGAAAACAAGGTTGGGATATTTTCTTTGGTTTTCACTCCAACTAAGTAGAAACTTGTAGTATCTATATGTTGAATTTTTCTGTGATATTCTGGCTGGTATGAATGCTGCTTCTCATTTTCGGCAGTGCTGTGCAGGTGTCGCACAGGAGTGTTAGTGAGTATAACAGAACAGTTCACCTCATGTTACAAACCCAGAGTTTCCCTCTGATATACTGATATGACCACTGATAACTGATATGACCTTACTGCTTACCTGTTATAACCCCGACACCATCTTCACAATCATAATCTGATATCTCGGAGTCACTTATCCTCTGGGATCCTTAACAACACAGACGCAGAAAAAAAGGTAAGACAAAACAAAAAAACGATAAAGATAAACTGCAGTAAATCTATTAAGGTAGGTGGAAACAGCTCTGCTGTGAATCTAAAACACATAATCCAAACCTCCTTCACCTTCAAGAGAGGATTCTTTGAAATGAATTTATGTAACCTCATCTAATAGGCAGACACAAAGAAGCTCTGCCAGTATTTTTGATACATTCAACCTACACTTAATTTCACAAAGAACTATATAAAAAAAAAAAGAAGTCGACAGATGGAGGTATTTCCTATCTGATGATATCTAGAACAATTACAGACAGGAGGAAGGTCTTGCCATTATCAATGCCCCAATACCGTTTTCAGAAACGTGTTAACTCCAAAGAAATTCCATTCTACATTTTTTTTTACTCATGCCAGCTTAATTTTAGGAAGAGAAACCTGATTATAGTCTTCTTTTTGCCCAGCACCAGAACTCTATTAATCCAGGTGCTCATCCAACCGAGAGAAAAAAAAAGTAATAATCTAATTTTCTGTAAGGTTTTCAACAATAATGCAGTTTAATAAGCGACATCGAACTGAAACTTTTAAGGTGGAGATAGAAGAAGTAACACCCTAAGCAGCCTTAAAACAGCCACCACCTTCTTTGATTACAACATTCAGCTTCACTATTCAGTCAACTTAAACCAAATGGACAGCCATTCTTTTTCAGGAAAAATAAACAAGTGCTGCTCTGGCTGTGCTGCTGCCGCTCTCTCATCTCAGCTGGCAGAGATGTATTTTTTTTTTTTACAGCTGTCAGCTCTTTTACCTCTTACTAAAATAAATGCTCAAAAAACTGTTCTGGTGAGGAGGAGGAAACCCTTAGATGAAAACTGGAAAAGCAGTGCAGTGCAGATAACAGAAACAGCAAAGTCATTCAACCAATCCAGAGAATGCGCAAAATACAAATGTGCAATTTGGACCTTAAAAGAACTAAAATTGTTGAATTATACACAGTTAAAATGTTATGTTGGATGTTTTAATATAGTAAAGTTATAATACTCGAGTAATGTGATAGTTTGTATCTTCATAGAGGTTCCTAACTTAGTCATTACCTGCTTTCCTTGATAATTAAAGAAATACATTCAAAAAAAACTACTGAAGCCAAGCACAAAAAGCAAAAGAAAGTCTGAGAAGCCATCAAATCCACTTGAAAAAAAAAAAAAAAGTTTATAATAATCAACTACTATTACAAAAAAGAGGAGAAAGGAGTGTTGAAGAGGGGCCAAGATCGCTAAAAGCCTTAGTTTTCATAAAATCTCTCAGGAAAGGCTGTTTTTGAGGATATGGATGAATATTGCAGGGTGGGTTTGTAAGACAGGAGAATACATAGAGGGAAAGCGCTGAATCCTCTGGTTCCCTGGAGTGTGCATGTGTCTGCTACCCAGAGTAGTTTGTGAAGCAGTGTAAGTTTACATAGGCTCTCCATTTTAAAATCCATATAAGGCAGCAGTTACATGTGCTCCTTAGGGAATAGAAGTGGGAAGTCGGAGCACAGGGATGCATTTTTCAAAAGGAAAGAGAAACATCAGGGTGCTCCACAGAGCAGCAACGCCAGGTAATAAAGGTATTGTTACCTGAGTTATATGAATATGAGCCTTTGTCTGTAAAAGCAGAATCAGTAATATTGATGTGTAACACAAAGTAAAACAAAATATATTGCCTAATATCAATTCACTCTCTTATTTAGTATGCAAATAAAAAAAACTAAATGTTTAACAAGCTCTTTAATTTAACATAGAAAGTACAATTTATTTGAATGTTTAGTGACTGCTTACTCTGCAGACGCCGTGTTGGACTCTCTCCATGAAGCTGCCTGCGTTGTGCATTTGGGGAGGCACGTGGGAGTGGCATCGACGACACGTCGTGGGTTTGTAGCTTGTACCAGTGAGGTTCATCATCTAAGAGAGCTGTCTCCAACTCAATAAGAATCTACAAGAGGAAATGTGTGTGTTAGGGAATCAACACATAAACAGAGAATGTGATTTCCTGTTGGAAATAGCTACAGATCACAAACCGTTTGTCAGTTTTGATTACTAATGAAATTTATATGCTTTTATCATGGCTTTACCTGGAAAGAGAGGGGCAAATATTGATTTTAAAGTTGTATGAACAAACCATGGCCACTTCAAATTAAGTAGGGGAAATACTTGTAATGTTTACAAGGTAACTTTGTAATCGCTCGGCTAACCACCCAATTTAAAAGCCAATCTGAGGTCAGTTTTGGTTAACATTTCAGTTATTAAATAATCAACACTTATAAGCAAAAACAAAAAAATCTGAACTCATTTTTATTGATAATCCTCCATCAGTATCCTTAGAATTTTTGACCTATTATAGCTGTGTGCCATCATAGCTTTATATCAAGTTGTTAAAACTCAAGTGCAGTAAACAATCAAAACATACTCAGTTTAATAATTTAGAATGTTCAACCTTTTCTGTCTTCATGGATGCTTAGTTATAAGTTAAGTCATTAAAACTAGAAATGAATAAGATAGCTTTAAATGATCGTTGAAATGTATAAGGACCACTTAAAAAATTTAGATGTATAGAAATACATATTTGGCATTCCTGTAAAACAAATAGAAAAGAAAGGGATGACATTTTCTACGGATGCCCCATCCGATTGACATGATGACGGGTTAAAACTGACACATTATCATATAGTTAAACTCTGAAATGCTTTTAGTTTGATGTCCTTACCTCTCCCAGAAATTCACTCTCCTCTTCCCTGACTCTTGCTTGGTCCCACAACGTGATCTCCAGCATGCGCTCGCGGAACTCCCGTCGGTGGACCGGTGAATACATAAAGGTCTGATTCCATTTGGGCTCTAAAGATTTCTTTACTGTTTTTGTTCTCCTCTTGCTTTTATCACTGGAGGAACAATAATTCAAACTGTTTTTACTCAGAACCTTAATAGGGAGGAGCCGCGAACACAACAGTTAAATAATACCACACAGCATAGGACATAGCACCACAGCATGCTCATTGTAAGTACAAGCTTGTTTACAAGACTGGTGCTTCAAAACTTCCCACTCTTTTAAAGAGCCATCAAAACAAAAGAGCGATTCACTTTGCCAATGCAAATCTAAACCTCACAACACACATAGTTTGAAACACGTTCATATTTATCGGCCTTTTAATGGTAGTAATATGTAAAAACACAAGCTTGTCGAAAAGAAAAGAAAATGATGGTCCACTAAAATGTAATCTGTTCAGCACAGTCCAACAAAGTTGAATATCTATTAACAAGCAGTCTAACGACAAAATAACAAAGACTTTTATAATAGATATTAAATATCACCAAGTTATTTTAGTCTTACCTTCTATCCGGCAGGAAGTAGATCTTGACATAAGGGTTCCTGGGACGGCCATCTTCCCTGGGTTGCAAGTCTTTGGCTCCCAGAATGGTTACAATTAGTTGATGACCCACTTTGTCGTACCAGAGTTTGACCTGTATGGGCAGAGCCAAGACAACATGCTGAAAATGTCCAAAAAGCCAACAAAAAATGAACAAACACACAAAACAAAAGCCAGATGTATTAATGCATTGGAAGATGACTACATCAAGCCAGAGCAGAAGTTAGTACAGATTCATTTAAGTCTAGCTTTACTCACTGTGATAGCTGTTTACTTTTAGTTGGTGTTTGGTTTAAATACAGAATCTTCTCCTTTATCTACTTGTAAAGGCAAAACTGTTTAAACAATTTCAAGTAAAGGAGCCCCAGGTTTGTAGGTGGCCACAAAATTAGCAGGAGTCCCTGTGTTGTGTTGATGGAGATGACTTATAAAGCCTGATAAACTACTGGGCTGAGTGACAACCCTTAGTTAGAGAAGCCTTTAGAGCTTGCGCTGTTCATTTGTGTGGCAGTATTTTGGTCACCTAAAAGAAAGATTGATTGAAAGCACTGCCGCAACTAGCTGGCTTTGTGCTGGTGTTGTTAAAACAATCACAATCAGTTTTGGAGTCTCCTATTGGTGCAAAGCTAAGGAACACATTCAGAGATTTGAATGACTATGGAATGTGGTTGATGAGCGCTATTTCAAAATTGAACTTTAATTACATTTTTTCATTTTTTGCTACTTTTTTGTCTGTATGTCCTATCTGCCCAACAATCTGTTACAGAAAAAAACCTTAATTAGTTCTCCCCAAACACTCTGTAACATCTCATGTTCTGGATTTAACATAAAATCTCTAAAATAAGTGGATACTAAAATTCATTGTCTAATTCAAACTGAAACAAACAGTGTGAAATACACCTTTAAAATAATTTTTTGGACCACTGATTAGGTATTCTCTGAGTGTTGTCAGATAACCATCAGTTATTTATAGGAAGAAATCAACCATGCTGATCAAGTAAAAAGAGAAGTATGGACTTCAGTGAGGGATACTTAAAAGACAAAAGAGTACACCAGAAGCCCTCAGAGAAGCAGATGAAATGAGAAACAAGGCTTCAAAACATTTGTCCATACTTCATTCAAAATATGAACATGGAAAGAAAGTCAACTGTTGACTAAAAAATACCAGCTTTCATGCAGCAAGGCCAGAGAAGCGCTAAAAGACATGTCAGTAAACTTCACTTAGGCAAAAAAAGTTCCATAATTATGTTTGTTTAAAAAATATAATATATGCATCAATAATCAATTTTATTTTGAATATTACAATTAAATCTATGTAAAGGGAAGGTTTTTTCTACACTTGGTGAGAAGCTTAACCTGACTGGCCAACAACTAGAAATCTGCTATTTACTGGACATGGCTAACTCCCCGTTAAAGAGGCTCTATCTAAGCTCTATTAGCTTGTGCTAACCTCAACGCTCTTTAATGCGGATCTTTATACAGCTGACTTGTTGATGCATTTTAGTATCAGAGGGGTGTACAAAATGAGGTCACAGGAATCAGGAATTTTAGACACTTTTTAATAGGAAACAACAGTTTAACGTCAGTGTCAAGTGATCATTTTTATTCTTTTTCCTTTTGTACTATTGGGAAGAAAATAGGTGGTTTTTCCAGAGGTTCTTAATTAAAACCAGCACTGTGGAAAGAACTGTGACTTTCAGTCACATGAAAATCACCAAGTTAAAGTAAAAATCTAAATTCTTTGGGGAATAAAAATATAGAGACTGATGTTTAAAATTAAAACAGTAGTATTGTGAATGGATAATGCAAGATTATAAAACACATTGTAAACATTCATCTACAAATGCTTTTTTTGTAATAAATAAGTAAAAGTAAACACTATCAATTACATTCCACTGTTCTTATTTACAGTAAAGAAAACTTTTAGAAACCCCCTACATTATTCCTAAAAACAAGGCTCTACTTAATGGGCTTGTGTCTGATCACTGAAATCAGTTTGAAGATTTAAAAAGAAGCAATGAGAAAGACTATTAAAAGCAGCGAAATTTAGTTTAGCATGCATTAAAGGGAAAGATGACGTGAATGGGTTACAATGATGAATAACTAATAAGAATCAATCATAACATGATACCAACAGATCAAACGGAAGAAAAATCCCCCAATGCACTCCTTTGAGAGGGAAATTTGATGCTAAGATTTCCCCAAGAATGCATTTCCCAAAATATGAGTAGGAAAAGCCATCAACAGTAAGTAAGCAAAACCAGAGATAGTGGGTGCCCTTTATAAAGGGCCAATTACCTGGACCCTAGGGGCAAAAGGCGTTGTTCTTCTACTAAGGCTTTGGCTCTGGATAAGCAAAATTCAAAAGCAAAAAAACACAAACAAAACAAAAAACTAAGAAAAATAATATGCAATTAAACCAATAACACATTACACTCAAAAACAACAACCACAGTTTGTAGGTTACATTGGACATCTGTGGCGATGAGTTGATTCTTACTCACAAGAAAGAAAAGTGAACAAAATTGCTTTTCCAACAGTTTAGCTCTTCTTTTTATTATTTGGTAGTCTTTTGCTTGCAACAACTTTTATATTACAATCTTCTATGTGCTTTGGAATTAGCAAATATCCACTGAACAGTAAGGAAGCCCTAAGATCACCCAAATAACTAATTAAGCATTAAATGTAGGCCAAGAGGATTAAATAAAGTGTATAAAAAATGGATCACGCTAAGATCTCCTACATAAAGACGACATAAGAGGTAATCAGATTAGAAAGGAAGATAATATTTTATATATATCTACTGTTAAGTTTGTACCTTTTATTGAACTGAAAGAGGTACTTGCATTACATTAATCATGAGCTTTAGAAAGTACCAAACTATACAAAATGTACAAAAAAAAGGTTACAACAATTTAGATTGAAGACATTTTGTGCCAAATTATTTATCTCTATTAAAATGTTAAACATGAGACAGCTATTTGCAGGTGTTACACAACTTTTAAATCAGCTTCCTTTGTGCATTCTCAATTCAAGATTTTCATTGGTTAACGGTTTCATTGCATTTCCTTACCTATTTTACCCCAAGAGGTTTCTTATAGTAGGTAATGGACAACACACTTTGTAACCTGATCCAGAGTCATGTACTGGTTTGGCAAAAGACCAGCTGAAGAAACTGAATGGTACAAATAGAGCACAGAACTCCAAACAATCATCTGAACTCGGACTTTGGTCATAGTTCCAGGGAGTTATAATTTTAACCTTTAAACCTGTCAACATTTCTCACAAAAACCTTAATGCAGTTTATTCTGATTTTATGTGCAACCAACGTGAGTTAGCTTCATGTAAATTGGACTGAAAATAAATATATAATTTTAGGTTTTGATAAATAAAAAACTAAAAAGTGTCAAGCGTCTCTTAATTTATCCCAATTTAAGTTGACATTTTACAACAGGATCCAGTAAAGTTCACCTAACTAATAAGTTACTGTGTTCTTTTCTCTCAGTATAAATACAGCCATGACATGACTGTTGATCCAAACTGTCATATAGTTTTTCTGGAGGAGCTGCACAGATCCACAGCTGTTCACAGGAAAAATGTTATTAATTCACTCCCCAAAGATATATGAAAAATTGGCAAAGAGAAAGCCATTTCTAAGAGAAATCAATAAGAAGTGTTAGTCACAGGTCGCCACAAGAGATGTTGGAGGTAAATAAATACAAATGAGCCAAAACCTGTGGTCAATACTTTTAACCAACCCAGGCTTTCAACTCCAATATGGCTACTAATTTCCTACAAAAAACTAAAGCAGGATTCAGTTACAAATTTCTCCTTCAATAACTGGCCAAACGCTATACATCTGATAATATTAATGTACAAACAGATAAATATATTGTCGTTCAGCCCTCTACTATATTAAAATATATTTTTTCCAGATGCCAAATTCTTGTTCACTGTTTTTTGTAGTGTGTTCCTAATATATTCAGAAATGTACCCTTCTTATAATTGGTTTGAATTTAACCAAAGGTTAATGTGCATTAAAATACACTCTTACACTGTTACACTTACACTGTTAATTTTTATTTTTTTATTTTTTTGTATATGCTTTACAAACGGTTCCCATACAGTACCACAGAAGAAAGTCAGCGAATCACCAGTGGTAGGCAATTTTCTCAGTATCTAGATGTACAAAATTGTTAGAGAAAATTTGCACTATGGCAAATTCGTTGTGCTGGTCTGTTACATAAAATCCTAATAAAATACCATAGCATTGAGGTTTGATGGTGACAAAATGTGGATACTTACAGAGGTCACGAATACTTTGGTAAGGCACTCTAGATTTTCATGCTGTATACCACATTTACATTTAATTATTTTTGCTTTGGTGTGTGTGCAAAGTTGATGTTACTTACTGCGAGCTGTCCTGACAAGTATTGGGGGGCGTCCCGTAGCATACTGGGACTCATAGGGGACGTGACAGATATTGAGGGACGATCCATCTTTTGAGACTCAAAAGAGCTTGAACCTGGCAAACCATAGAAAAACACAACACAGTGCCGATGTTAAATGTATGTTGTATGTTTGTGGACACTATTTTACAAAAGTATTTTGAGAGAGAAAGACAGACAAAGCCCCTTGACACACACAACAACAAGCTAACGTATGAGACTACTTTAGGCGTGTTTCTAATATGCGGACTGCCCAAGACAACTACCTGAAGTCCTGAAAAGGTGTACGAAGTATAAATGTGCCTTTTTAGACTTAATGTTTACAGAGTGTTAACTACTAAATATTACCAAAATAGTGCTCGCAAAAGATCATGGGAATACTTACTTGATTCCAGTTGTGCGTGTGTGCTGTCGGGTATCCTTGGAATATCTCTGAAAAACACAAGTGAATAAGGAGTGAAAAGTACAGTCTGAAATGTTAAAGAACTAAGGGGATACATTTAAGCCAATGATCTATACACTATGTCACATTAACATTCATTCTGTAAACAGCCTCCTCAGCAGGTAAAAATAGGATAGATTAGGAACTGATAACGCAAAGCGCCAGTGTTTTTCTTGCAATACCGTTTGTTTAAAAACATCTGAATGAGCGAATATTGACAAGACGAATAGCAAATAGTAAATTCTATGTACAGACAGGGAAGATGAAGTTTAAAGGTAGGAATAAAACATGTTGAATAAGAAATGTAGCACTGGCTCTTTTAAATCTTATTTTCAAGACAACAAGCTTTGGTCCTTTTTAGAGTTTGTTTTATGTAAAACTTTTCAAGAATGACCTTTCATAGAAATCTAGTAGTCCATATTCCCCTCAGCCGGCCAGACACATTCCTGTGGGAAGTAGGCCAACTAACAGCAGCCCATCCACTTTGTCCAAACACCCACATAAACAACACTAAACCAAAAGGGGGCAGACCCTCATTTATCCCCATGATGCCACCAAAGACCTCCAGTAGTAGGTCTGAACCGCTGTTCCGAGAAAAAGAAAATCCTTCTGGGGGCTACTTCCAATCTATCCCTGTCTTTTTCCACTACTGCCCATATCAACACAGCGCAAACCAAGGCCAGGGATGCATCAGAGTTCTCCAAAGACACCAGCAGTGAGCCCCCCATAAAACAGCTGAGTCAAGAACAGAGAGCTCATCACCAGAAGGTTTTATAATTGTTCAAGATTAGCTGTCATCAATCCATTGGCTATACTTGCTTGTCTTTACAGGACTACTGGGAGGCTGCTGCTTATCTTCACCAAGCACTGGGTAAAAGGTGAGTTATACTCTGGACAGCATCTGTCCATCACACTCCCATGTGACGGACAGATGCAGAGACACACAAACCTAACCAAGGCAATTTTACCAAGTCCAATTAAACTAATAGTTATATTTTTGGACTATGGGAGAAAGCAACTTCATAGTACACATAGAATGAATCTTACTGGTAGGTGTTATTAGAGTCCAATTCTGCATACTCACCCTATAGGCCGGGAGACTACTAGCTCCACCTGAGGCTCAGGCTTGGATTCTAATATTATATTGTAGACTTCTTTAAATGTGGCTCCCTGTAAAATCCGCCCATTCCACTCCAAAACCTGGTCACCTGCAAAAATAGCAATTTATTGTTTATACACAGGACACTGTGTTATAAATAGCAAATCGGGAGTAAAGTAATACTTTGTGTACTTCTTATACCTGGCCTGAGGTGTCCAACTGTGTCTGCTAGACTTCCTTTCCTCACTTTCGTGATAAAAGCACAGAGTCTACCAGATTCTGTAATTTTGCCTCCAACTACCTGTAGAAGTAAAACAAATATCACTGGATTAGCACAAAACACATTTTCTAAGTAAACTTGGGAGTGTGCTGGTATAACTGTAACTGTCCCAAGGAAGACCTATACACACATAGAATCACCCCTAGAGGTTGCACAGAGCATTTATTTATTGTTTGATTTTATGACTATAGGTGTATTCTAAAATGTTTAAACCTTTAACTTGTGAGAAACTGCCCATGGCTTTATTTAAGTTCTTAGGAATGCTTTTTGGTACAGCTCTGTACTTCCACAACATCCATAAGCTAGGGCTGCACTGTACAGTACTGAATTGTTGTACACCGCTGCACTTAGCTTACACTGGCATCCGACAAATACAAATCCTTTTTAATGGCAGCTGAATGGCAACATACAAAGGAGCTTAGAGAAGTCTGCTAAATGAAATGGCTTTATGTAACAGGCAGGAGCTCGAATGGTAGCCTTGCAGAGGAAGATGGCCAGTGAGGGCGAGGCTGTCAGCCTGACGGATGGCTGGCTGGACTGTTGGGCCGGTTGGCTGCAGCTGCTGAGCGGACAGAAATGCGGAGAAGCACTGAGCAGACACAAACATGCCATTTCAGGAGGTTCATTCAATCAGTAATGATTTTTCCCCATCTTGCCGCTCTAGCTTATCTCTCCGCATGGCAGGCTTTATGCAACAGTACTAAGTGACTGTAACATCTACAACTGTAAAAACACAACAGAACAAACAAAAAATGTAAAAAACCACCCAGCTCCGGCAATGAAGTGGTTACATCGTAATAAAACAAAACAATAAAAAATTGTTATTATAGCAAATAAAAAAAAGAAAGATAAGCATGTGAGTTAACAGAAAATAAACAAGCGAATTGAAAAAATATATAAAACTTTTTTTTTTATGTCTTGAGCTAATATTCCTCTGTGTGCCCCCTAATCAACAGCATAATCAAGTCTATAAGTACAAAACATTACAAACACCAAACCCTTCAGCATTGTAGACAATAAAACATATTCAAGTGTAAATAAGCCAAAAAACGGTCATCTAAACCTACATAAACCAAAAAAAAAACCTTACATAAACTTATTACTCATCGACTTCATGTTCCCTTAAAAAGGGGCCGACATGGTAACAATTCTAGCACACAAGTAGAGGAAATTAAGACAATTTAATTGAATCGGTTAATGTTTTTTTGATATAGTATTTTATGGTTTTAATTTTAATTATAGATGTGGAACATTAACATCCAGATAATCTGTCTATTGACTGTAAAGCATATAAAACAGAGGAGGGCAATATCAGTCCTTGAGGGCCGTGTCCTGCAGCATTTAGACGCCTTGCTTTCAACAAATAATCAGGTCATTAGCTGGACTTGAGAGAACTCATGTGCTACTGAGGAGGTGATTCACATGTTTTGGACCATGGAGAAATGTAAAAGTTGTAGGACATTGGTCCTCATAGACTGGAGTTGTCCACCCCTAATTTAGGGTATATAGTTACGATAGAAATTTCCACATATTTTTTCTTGTTTTGCATTTTTTTTGTATATTTAAATGCTTTATATTATCAAACAAATTTACATTACAGATACAATTAATGAGAAAGGAGGAATCCTATCTTACTGTCTAAATTACAGATTTATTAAATAACTCAGAACCTATTTTGCAATGTAATGCAGGCTTTAAAAACAAAAATTAGAAACTAATGCAAAATCCCCCCATTCAAAACAAATTTAATTACAGATTTAATTACATCAGTAAAAGCCATCAGTATGGAAAGGGTTACAAAATGCTAAGGTTTGGGACTCGATCAAACAACACTTAGACAGGGGAAAAAAACTCAAAACAGTGGTAAACCTTTCCAAGGAGTAAACAGGCCCTCAAAATTACTCATAGAGTACATTGACTTATTTAGGGTTGTCACTAAAGAATCTAGAACAACATACAAAGCAGGCCTAACTTGCCTTAATTAAGGTCAGTGTTGATGATTTAAAAATAAAAACACAGGCTGGGGAGTTACAAGGCAAGACTTCCCAGTTAAAAAAAAAACAACAGCGGTAACACACACTTTAATAATGCCTTAGACTTTTAGGAAAAATATGTCTGGTTACAACAGAATATAACAAACCACTGAATGGGAAAAAAACAAGTAAAGGTTTTGGAACAGCCTGGAAAACGTTTGGACGCATTAAAAGACTAAATAAAAATTCTTCCAAAGCGATATAAAATGCTGCCGCAAACATTTTTTAATTAACAAAGGAAATCTATAGGAAGGCAAATACTTTTCTGTATTATAAACTCACTTTCAGACCAAGTAGAGCTCCTGAGTCTCGAGGCACACTTCCATCTTTCATACGCTTGTTGAGCAAAATGCGGCCAATAAGGCGATCTCCGTCTTTGGATGGCTGCCATGTCACCGGGTGCTACAAAGTCAGAGCAACAATACACGTTTTGTTTAACATCTCAGTCACTTCAAATGGGTCAGACCAGAGCAAAGTAGACAACTGTCTCTGGTGAAAAGGGGTATGAAGGTAATACAGTAAGAGTTGACTTGGGGTAGAATATTCACACAAACTCTGAAGGTCTACACGGGTGACATTTTTGTTTGAAAAATACATCGGTTGTTTAATTCTGAATTACCTAATAAATATATTTAGGCATTTGGATGAAAAATACATTTTCACTGTCAAAATTCAGCTGGTAACGAGGTAAGGTATTAACTTTCAGAGCTTGTGTAAACCTCCAAGTGTGAGGTTAGAGTGAGCTTCATGCAGCATCCCATGCAGAGTTAAACAAGCAGCCCCAATACTCCCCCTCAAACCAGCACTTTAAACAGTAGCAAGAAAACAGGAGCAACTCCATTGCTTAACTGCACACAAACAGACCACCGGGGTTGAGTAGTGAGGGGGGAAGCAGGCATCACAAGGGGAGATGAAAGGCAACCCATGGTACAGGTTAAAAGGAAGTAGACCAGTGGGTGCCAGATTAAAAATGCAGATAAAAAGAATATAGCATCAATGATTTATACCAAAGCCATGAGACACAGATAAAGTGAAATAACAAAACCAAAAAAAAGGGAAGGGAAAAAGAAAAACAAATGTTGCAATTTCTGATGCAAAACAAATTCAGTCTTCCCATTTTTGTGTATATTTGGGATTTTGGTATTGAAGTGAGTGGAAAATTGGGCAAGGGGCAGGTTTTGTCCGTACTGGGTGGTGTTGGGTAGGAGAGTAGATTAAGAAGGAGAGGCCTAAGAGGTGTTCCTACTCAGCAGGACTGCTGCAGAGCAAAAACACAATATACGAAAGGAGAACGAGCATGCAACTAGTAGAGACGCAACATTTCTGTGTGCCATGTCAAACAAAGGGTGTGTGTGTGTGTGTGTGTGTGTGTGTGTGTGTGTGTGTGTCAGTGCTATCAATTAACAACTACTGTGACAAGTGTGACTTCTGTTAGGAGAGCAAAAACAGCAAGTAAAGTAGCAAGCAAGGAAAGAGATTCTAAAACTTTTCTTCTTTTTTTTCTTTTTTTTTAGCAAAAGTAATCGAATAAAAAGAAACAAAATTGTAAGGAAAATTGTTTTAGACAAATAAAAGTTCAGAAAGTAAACATCTTCGCTGATTAAACTTAGTGAGAGAAAGTAAAGAAATACTGAATGTGTAAATCATAAACAATAAGAAGAAGAATCACAAAATGCAGGCTACATTTTTCTCAGTACCTTCTCACTATGGCTATGCTCCTCGTTTAGGGTAGTGCTACTGCACGTATCAACTCCCGAGTCTTTAACCTGTGGTTCACACCATGCCAAGTCCTCTTCAAATGAGTGTCCCCCAAAGCGCACCATTTTCTTTTGCCTCTCAGATAAGGTGTGTGTCGGCTCGGATATAAATGCCTGCTCAATAGTTTTTCTTTTTCCCCTCTGACTCTCCCCTACAGGCGTGGGATAAAAAACAGAAAGAAAACAGAAAAAACAACATGCAAAGGTGTAAATAAAACAAAGGAAACATGAAATGACAAAGGACTGGGGGTGATCAGGGGTAATGGGACAGTAAAGACAGAGAGAAACAGAGAGAGACAGGTAGATGGGATTAAAGGACAAGACGTGGGGAGGGAGGGTCAGGGCAGGGCTCCACATGTCTCACCAAAGACATTAGGGAGGCCTCGCTGCTATGCCATGACGCATGGTCCCACCAATGGCCATCCAAATCTCCTGTAATGTGAGGGGCAGGGTTTGGGGGAGGGGGTGGGGGGGTGGCGCGAATACACGAGAGAGGACAGCAAGAGGGACAAGTGAGGACACCACAAACCAGACATACACGAGCACATAGATTACATTTACATCACACCCAAATCACACACAGACACATACATTGGCCAAACTCAGAAGGTGAGATCGAGCAACTTCTAAGTTTGTTGTGGAGAGACTCCTACTGCTCAGGTAATAATATCTGACGGATGATTAATTTTTCTACGAGTTTATTGTTAAACTGGGAGACAGATCAGAGATCTTAAAACAACACACATAAAGGGAATTTAGCGTTGCAGTAATGGATATTAACAAAGCCCTGGTAACAAGTGGACAACAGAGAACTATACGGAGGTCGGGCATCTAACATCAGACGTGCTATAGTTTTATTAGAGATAACTATGTGTGATTATTTTTGAAATAGTTGTTATTCTTTACAAGGAGATATTGCTTTAAAGAAAAAAAATATTTCTGTTTTTAGAGCTCAGTTAAAAATGTTCATATGGTGTTGATGTTGTCTGTATTACAAAGAGACATACCAACAAACCAGCCAAAAATAGGACTCAGATAATGTTCTAACCTTTTTTCTTCAGTTGGGTCCAAAAAAGTTACTGAACATTATGTGTTTTTTTCATTTTTATTTAAAATGCATTTATTATAATATAAGTAAAATACAATAGATGCTGCATAAGCAACATCTGTTCTACAAAGCAGGCTTTTTAAAAAAGGATGCTTGATGTTTTTGATGGCCACACAGCTCTAACGTTAGAATTAAGGATTAAAGTTTTGATTACAGATTCTGTGGCAGCATAACAAGAAAATACAGATAAAAGGGAAATGGTTAGAATGATCATACAGATGAAATGCTTTTTGGACAATGTTATTTTCCCTTATAGTAAAAGATAGATTAATTAAGGGATTAAATTAAGAAAGCCAACCTTTGCGCTCAAGATGTTATGGATCTACTTCAAACAAATCTACACTAGCTCAGTTTGTATCAGACAAGTGGACAATGTATGACTGTAAATCATTGCCAATAAGAAGAATAAAACACACCTCATCAATGTGCCACGCATCAACACAATGTAAATCGCTGGACTTTAAACGTTTATATTTCTACTTTCAGAAGTGGCTACGCTTGAAAATTAAACACCGTTAAAAAGGATCATTGGGTAAGGCAGCCAGCTGTAGCAAAACACAATAACTTTACGAATAACTTTAAACATTTTAAATTGTTGTAAAATAGACATTGATGACTTATAGCAAAAGCTTTACAGTTGCACTGATAAGAAAATACAAAACATTAATAGTGCAATGCGTTTTTACAAACCAAATTCGGGATTAGTTGTCATTCTGGACTTTAAAGCTTATTTACCGTCCAGTACTGCATCCAGACAAGTTAGTTAGTCTTGCTCTCTTTTCTGATTAAGGAAAGACTTTTCAGAGCTCTACAAACAGTTAATAAGTTCCCTTAAGTGATTCATACCAGAGAATCTGTTTTAGCCTGACTTAGCTACATACATTAATTATAAAAAGCCCTCCTGAAAGCCTACTGAAATGAATTACAGCTGTGCAAATAATAAAGGGCCACATTATTAAGGCAATGCTTTTTTCCTGACATCTGCAGGATAGTTTTTGGTCTTCTGAGTTTTGTGTTTTTATTAGCACCATCAAAATATTAAAACTTAATACATTTAATTTAAATGGTACATTTTTGCACTCAGACTATATGCATGCTAAGATTTATATGTGTCTCTCAGTCTGAGACTGCACATAAAATTCGTATTGCACCTGGAAAAGTACTTTAGTTAAATAAGATGGACGTTACAGAAGTTAAACTCAGTGGCCCTTTAAGTAACTGAGAACAGAGATGTCTAAAAATGTCTTCCACCTGGTATTGTGTGAGTTACATAACAACAGAATCATATGGGCCAGGTTTAAGAACGAGGAGATAAAATAAATACTAGGAATAATATGTTACTGTATATTCAAGTCTGACTCCATTCTGTTCATTAATCTTTTTAAAGGAACATTTTAAAGTCTAGTTTTAGTTGCTACTTGTTTTATTTTGATGTTTCAAATGCTTTTCTGTTCTGTCTCATTAATCCATGTTCGCCAGCTCACCCCAGCCCTCACTCAGCATTCAGCATTGACAAACTCTCTTCCCAGAAGCTTTATTAACAGTGGCACACCACATTGGGGCATCGATCCCTACCAAGGCACAGTGTGGTTTTTTAGAGAGCAGGAAACTCATCAAATCCATAAATTATGCGCATCAGCACTCTATGCCCAGTCCTGCCATTTTGCCGTGGCTCTCAGGCTCCTTAAAGTGCTGATTCAGGTCGAAGACAGAGCGCAGGTGGTGGCGGAGTTCACCAACTCCAGGCTTTACATCACTGTGACAGCTCAATAAAAACTAGTGTAAACTATTAATTGCATCATTAATTATTAAGGCTGTTTTTACTTCAATTTGAAGTGTGAGCGCAAAAAAGAAACAGGGGTGAAACAATGAGTATGTTTCAACATAGTTACAATACTATGAGGGTGGTACAGCGTCCCTGTAAAACTCCAAGGAGAATAGAGACCAAACACTATTTTTTTTCTACAACAAAAGGTCAAGCAAACCTTTTATTACATAAAAGCAGCAAAATTACCCATTCAGGTTAAATGTCCAATTGAATAGGACTTTCTTTGTGAGATTTTCTGAGAGTTGACAAACTACAAACCAACAGACTTACAAACTTAGTAACAAAATCCATTAATGACAGCGTAATTTAGGTTGTTGTAACACAGTGTCTACCTGTCTGCAACAGTTAGCTCGCTATTCTCTCCTTTTCTGTGTGTTCGGCACTAGTATTACACCCCCTGTCAGAGGAATCAATACGGAGGAAAAGGAGAGAGGACCATCACATTAAATCAGTCTCGAGTGCTCAAAGACACTAGTCAGACCAATACCAGCAGACAGATCCTTTTTCCTCCAGCTTCATCTTTCTCACAGACCAAGTTATTCTCATTTCCTTGTCCTTTCTTAAATATTCCCTTAGCAGTATTGGAAAAGGGAACATGGCGAACATCATCCGTAGCCCTGTCCTGTGTCGCTTCAGCACCCTCACCGCCATAAAGGACAAATATATGGACAGATAAAAACTTTGAGTCACTAATGTGAACTGACAACAGGGTGCAAATATGTATATGTAATAGAACAACACCACGTCAAGAAGGTGGATGAGGGGAAATTTGAACTTCAGTCAAGAAATGATGAACCGCAGTTGACCTGGGTGAGATGTAATTTAGGTTCTGGTATAGTTTGTTTGTATTCAACTTTCTAAGTCTTAATATCGTCAATAAACGTACATGTAGGCTGTTTCTACAATTTGGTTTCTGCGATGTTATGTTAGTGATAATGATCCTAGTGCTTTAGTAGTGTTATTTTATTCATACAGTTAGTTAAATAGTATTTATTAGTTAGGCAACTAAATGTCTCTGTTTAATAATTAAAGCATATTATGTAATACTTTTTTACTCAGAAACAGCTAAAGCTTAAGTTATTATTCGTACATTCACTACTTTTGTTCAAAGCTAAACCTAAACCCATTTTATTTAAAACATGTTTTGGTGTCTAAATTAAAAATAACTGATTTTGTAATAGATTTTTATATTTTATTTAACTTTTTTTTTAACTGTTTATTTAGCACATTTTCTCATTCATTGTGTTTTGCATTTCTTTTTGTTGTTTTTTGGGGGGGGGGGGTTTGCTTTGTAAAGCACAACGTGAAGCGTTGATGAAAGGCATTTGAGTGGATAGTTTTGTGAGCGTTAATATCTCTGACTTGATACATTTAAAATGTGGGCAAAACAGGCAGTCCATCCAAATTTCCAAATACATGATTATGAATAAACTAAGAATAAATGGATGACAGTGTAATATGACAGTACCTCATGATAGTATTAACTCTATAGCAGACCTTTGTGATCATGATATTACACAAAGTAATATTGTAATATATACATCAATGCAATATCTTAATATCTCATATGTACCTGCAGCTAATTGTTACCAGCTCAGTGAAAGTTGTGCACAGTATTGTCTTTGTATAAATTATCATTAACTTCTGTAACCACCTCTTCAAAGATAACACAGCAAAAACTCTGTGCTCTGGAGCATGCATATGTGTGTATAAACACAATGCCAAGTAGAGGAAACAATAATAAAAATCAATATTAATATAGTGAGTAAGACTACACACAGGAAAAAAATCTAATATGCCTGAAAATGTTTCCAAAAGTAGAAATCTTCAAACATGACCCTAAGATCATACTCTGAAATTGGTGAAAGAGCTATATTGCATACACTTTAACACCATCTTCCTAAATATAAGACTTAAATACAGTGCAGCAAGAACTATTTGCTTAAATGAGTACATTTTGAGTATGTATTGTGGAAACTAAGGTCTGCAAAGCTGCATCAGAATGAACCATTACAAGACTAGAGCAAAGCTGTCAAAAAGACGACGCCATATTTACAGAGGAAATAACTACTTCAAGTTCTTGCTGCTAAGGGTGGTTCTTCAGTCAGAAATGTTGATATAAAGAGGTTTTGCTATTTGCAATGCTTCCATTTGTATAAAACAGAAAACTCATCTTAACAAAATCCCTATTAAACTTTGTTGTAGTGCACAATATCATACAAAAGGCACCTAACCTAACCTAAAAAAAAACCCTGAGGTATTTAACCCAGGAGGAGCAACAACAAAGTCTAGCAAAGTTCCCACTAACTTGGAATATGACCAAGACTCCTAAACATAATAAAACATTGATGTGCTTGAATACTAAATGTAAGATCGCCTTAAAAAATTTGAAATTTTAACAAAGCAACAATGAAGTGCAACGTTTTCATATTATGACTCCACTGCATATCAGAGAAAGAACAAAAGTATTAGAACATGAAGTATTTCTATAAGCTCCAACATAAATGACCTACTGTATAGCTACTCTGGAAACTCGCTACATTTTCAGCTCAGCAGCTAAGCTGTCCTTTGTCCTTCAGTAACAGCCGGCTACTTATGATGAAGACACAGACAGAAAAACAGAAGCTATGTCCCTCTGAAGACCCTATTTTGGCTACCTGTAAACATGGAAACTCCCACATTAATAATATATTGCCAGTGCTGAGCTGCTTCTCTTACAACAATGGAGATAAACTGAACCAGGTAGCAAAGGAAAAATGCAACCAATTCCTACAAACAACATTGTGAGACAGGAATGCATTCAATCCTTCTATTAAATTGTATATATAAGTGTTTCTATCTTAACGCAGCTGTTAAAGCCTTCTTATATTTTGTAAAAAAATCATTTATCTGAATTACTTTTTTCATTATAGTATTTTTAATAATATTTGTGCATAAAATTGTACTTTTTATTCCACAATCTGATGACATCATCAAGTACAAATTAATTAAGAAACTATTTTACCAAAACTTTTTACTCTTATTTAAGTAATTTTTTTAGGCAACTGTACTTAAGGCTAATGGATGCCAGCATGCCCCACTTTTTATTTTAAGGGGGAAAAAAAAAAAAAATTACAGTTTACCCCTGTTGAGACAATTACATAAAATCTAAACAAAACAAACAGAAGTTTGTTGTTGCTGTTTAATAAAAATGTGAAAAAGACATGCTGAAACAAAAATACATGCTGTATTAACCAAAAGGAGGTATTAAAAAGAAGCCTTGATAATAAGTAAAACTGCTAGAGATTCCAGCAGTCATATACACAAATAATGTCTGATCACACTGAAAAACATATCAGGTACACTCAAAAAGCTACAAGGCTCCTCCTTAAAGGCATAGGACATGTTGACGCCAACAACAACTAGAAACCGCAGTACGCCGCTGCTAGAACATGAAGCTTCTTACTCTCATTTGTCACATAATTTTTTCCAAATATGTAATGTTGAAGTTTGTGAATTTATGATGCTTTTTACAGTTAACATGCAGCGCTTGTTTTATGTTATTAAATAACAATTTAAGGTCTCATAACTTTTCGTGTAACATTTCATCACATCAATTTGTAATGCCCTGTGGAAAAGCTGGCGGTCATTTTAGATCTTAGAACTATAGATAGGATACATTTAAATATATTTGAACTGAAAATAATGAGTCATACACATATAACAGTACACATACTTTCAGACACACACAACACACATACATGAATAGCACAGACTGGGGGAACTGAAAGTTAAACAGTATTTAAGTCGTGAACAGCATAAACAATGGTGACACAATAGAGAGGCAATAATCACATTAGAAGCTTTTTCAAAAAAAAATCAATTTTTAAAAATATTTATCATTGTACTTCAGCATAATAGACTAATCTTGTGAAAAGCTTTAACATTGCTATAACATCTAGTAACATTTACTAACAGAAATATGAAAGGACTGACAGGTGGCGTGATGGCTCCTACCTTTTTCACTCACTGACTCACTCTCAATTTCCACATCCTCGCAGCTTGTGTACTCCGGTGTCGTGGCCAGCTCCTCTTCCGAGCTGCTCAGTGACACCTGCCTCATCTTTCCACCCTTTTTGGTTTTATGGGGCTTCGGGGGTGGGGGACGTACTGACTCTGACTGATCTGAGCTAAGAGAGTCATTCCTTAACATACTCTCCATCTTCTCCCTCTTGCTTTTGCGGACAGCCGAATTGGGATCCAAGTGGTGTTGTTGCCTCATCATAGGATCCCCTGTAACCCCTAGGTCTCCTCTTCGCAGGTCCCCAGACCGATCACCGAGCACAGGACTCCGATGTGGTGAAGGCGGGCTGTGGTTGGAGCTTCTGTGACCTCCAAGGCCGGGACCCATGGGTCCTGGGGAAGAACGATCAACAGAGTATGAGCGCTGTCCCACCATAGGCGGCCGGCGCTGGGTGAGATGCTGACGGGACAGTCTGATCGGACCAGGGTCCTCCTCTTCCGTGTAGGCTAGAGAGACATCGCTGTGGCGACGCTCATGCCTCAGCCGGCCAACTTCAGCGTGCATCCTCATTTGCTCTTCATAGGGTTGAGGCTTTACAGGATAGCGTGCTAGATTTGGATCGCTGCGATATCGCGTCTGAAACTCCTCCTGCCGCTGACGTTGGAGGTCAAACTCACTGGGGGGTCCATCTAGCTCCTGGTCAAGTGGATATTCCTGGGAGTGCCAGCGGCCAGGTCCCCGACGGTCCCGATAGCCCATTCTCATCGCATTGACATCTGGGAATATGTGTGGGCCCTGCGGAACCCGCCGTGGGTCCCCATCCCCATAGTCTGACGGTGATCTGGGCATGCTGCCGTCTGTGGGTGCATACTGTGGGTGGTCGCCCCCCTCCCTTTGGTCGTATTTTTGGTTCGGATCCCTGGATGCAGATGGGCTTCGTTTCCTGAAGGAAAGAGCAAAGACGAACACTTGAGTCTACAGTCAGGTGAGTTATCCTGATTGTTTTTGTATGTTTTATAATGAAACTGAAATTACCTAATTTTTAACTTCTCTAAATATTTTTAATATTTTTAAACAATAAAGGTGAACTGCAACATTTTCCTGACACTAAATCTTGATAGAAAATGCACTATTATTGTTGTTTGTTAATATTCAAATACTGACTGGACACTACATTCTGTAAACCACATTAATGGATTAAGGTGATTGTACACAATACAATATTTTATAACATGTATATCGGCAGGGTAGTCCGCTAACAATGTTTTTACACCTGAAGTTACTTTATGTCTCTGATAAAGACCACAAGCCAAAATGCTTTGACCTGATGACAAAGGTGTTTTGCATTGGTAGAAGTGCTCACTATACAAGATGAAGTTACATCTGTACCTATCCTTATACATTTTTATAAAGATAAATAAAACTTAAATTCATGGTTAGAAGATTTTGTTGATATATTAAGAGCAACAGTGAAAACTTAAATTATTGTATTTATCTTATGGGAAATAGGGAATAGGGAAATCGCAAGAAAGAAGAGGAGGCTAATTGATATTAGAACCTGGAGGAGGCTAATTGTCAAGTAATACATTTATTTCTTTATTCAAAGTTAGCTATTCATGAGCCACTTTTTTATGCTTCATTTTTGCTTCAAAGTAATAATGACATTTTGGTAAGGAAAAAGCTCTGCGAAGCATTCCCTTCATTTTGTACCTGACAAGTTTCCATAAATTTTAAAGGGCTTCATAAATCATTGCTGCCATCTGAGCTTTGTGGTCAAGGAGAAAACCCCATGTGTGATTGGCCGAATCACTGAAGAGGAATAACCAGGTATGACCCTTGTCTACTGTCTCACAGACCATTGAGGGTTAGTGTGACCATAACGGATTGGCAATATAACAGATATAAACACAGTGGATGGGTACAGCTGGGCAAAGATGTTTTCTTTGTTCTTTCAGATGAATTTTTATGTTGAACACTGAATAATCTCACTAAAACGAAGTGCCAGTTCTAGGGTGAGACAGAATGATAAACGAGAGCAGTGTACAAGGTTATGAACTGCTGTACATTTAAAGTATGGGCTGTTAGAAAAGGGAGAAAGTTTAACAACTGCGTAGGACACAATGTTCTTTTCAAAACATTGAGCAAAAACAGCACATGTTCTCCAGAGCTGCGGTTCTGTTGCAAATTGTCTTTAAGGATTTTTCTATATTTGCTCTATTTGTTCTACTATATAGCTTTTTACAAGCCTTTGAGGGCTTGGTGTTGGGAAAAATCACCACGGCATGATTCAGTCACCAGCATGCTTTACAATTACAATGCTGAATTTGTGTGTGATACGCAGTGTATGATATCTGCCAAGCATAACTTGTCTGATGATCACAATTATTTATTTTGGTCTCATAAGAACAAAGAACTTTCCTCTTTTTTTTTAACCATGATGTCTTCCTCACACCTTCTTCAACTGTGGGTCTCTCCCATAAAGCTTTGACTGGTGAAGAAATATATAACGCTTGTATGCAGTAACTCCAATCTCAGTTACTGAAGCTTGTAGCTCATTTAACACAGTCAAACATGTCCTGGTAGCCTCTCTTACTAGTTTCCTTCTTATACGGTCACTCTGCGTTTAAGGGGGGTCAGATCAAAGCAGACGTTAACATATGCATTATCTTTCAATTTCTTGATGATGAATGCAACTAAACTCCAAGAAATGTCCAGTACTTTACAGGGTTTTTTTCATGCCATGACTTATACTTTTTAGTAACCCTTTGTCTTTTTCTTGAATTTTTTTTTGTCTTTACGTTGTAATGATAGATAAGAATAGTGTTTAACCAGTGAATGGACCTTCCAGACCCAGACGTCTTTCTACGACTGTCACTTGAGAAAAACTCACTGCAATGAGGTGATCTCCATTCTACTCACTAGGAGACTATCAGCACCAATTGGCTTGAGGTCTTGTGGATTTGTTCAGTCATTTAAAGAAGGGAAATATTTATGCGACCATTTATTTAAATATTAGTTAATTTTTTTTGTATGTCAGAGCATCACAATAACAATACAAACAATTAAACCTCGTTATTTATTATTTATCCTCAGTTGTTATTCTTTACTATCACTACTTACAGAAATAAACTTTCATAACACTTAACGATTTTGTTCTTCACATTCTGTTGCACTCTGTAAATCCTAAGTCATAATCCATAGTTTCATTAGCACAATAAGGGACAATGGAAAGATGTCAACTTACCTAGACAGTTGTCTAAGTAAGTTGACATCTTTGAGGTAGGGTTGAATTTCTTTAAGGAGGGATTCAGCCTTTGGGTCCAGGAATACACAAAAAAGTCAACATGACTAACTACATACGAACATCTATCTGTGTTGAACATCTTTTGCTCACTTTCACATGGCAGTGAGTTTGGGCTTGAACTTGACACATGCAGCAGATGGTACTAATAAAAAAAGTCTTGTAGTTTTAGAATAAAGCCCTATGTGACTTCTTAAAGCCAGGACACAAACCGTATAGACAAAAGCATAGTAAATGCAAATATCATGTAGGGATGACATAAAGAAATGGCATCTGGCAATCAAGCTAACAGCACCACTCCTCAAACGTCCAGCATTCAGACCGCAGAATATCATCACAAATCTGAGCTGCTCATACACACAGCCGCAGTCCCTGTGATGCACAACATTTATGTCAACATGCAGCCAGGTGCAAAAGTCTAATTCTTGAGAACTATCATCCTACATCCACTCTGTAAGTTACAACAACTTTTTGAATTATTACACTGCAATATCACATGCTTTGGAGATGACACAGTGCATTGTCTAATTTATTGGATGACTACAAACCGACCATTTCATGATTACAACTAGAGCAGTAATAAGAATAAGCAGTCAAGCATCTTTATAGGAGCTGAAGAGATAAAAAGCTCTGGTGAGAGAAGCCATACACAAGAAAAGTGACAAGAAAATGTTGAAAAAATTCATGAAGTGCCATTTCATGTTTGCTAGAAGCTATGTAGAAGACACAAATGATGTGAAAAGGGGAGCTCTTGTCAAATGAACCAAAATTGTCCTTTTTGATCTACATCAAAAAATATATATACAGGTACATGTACAAGAAAAAAATATATTGAATTAATGTGAATTAAAGAAGAGTTGCTTTTGCTGTGGCCTCAGATAGCAATAAAAAACGTAAAATTGTCCCGCCATCAGTTTTTGCTGTCAGCCTAATATAAACATCTAGTGTTCCACAGATAATTCCAGTAATAATCATTTTTGTAAGTACACTGTCTATCAAAAGCAGCATAGTGTATTAAATCCATGGATCACAAAAATCATGGGATTATACCATGGCCCTGTAAGATTAAAAAGTGGGACCCAAAAAGATTATTAGTGACATGACATGCTTTGCATGATGAAACCTTTATGCATTTTCCACCACAAAATAGAAAAGAAAAACAAAATTGGTGAAAATCCCTGATAAACTGGTGTGTAATGACAAGTGAGTTCGTCAGTTGGAAAGCTATCCCAGGTTGCTTCAAGAGGTGAGTTTCTTTTTTTATGTCCCAATAACTAGAAATGTCAACCGTTTTGGCCAGGTTTTAATCCTGACACTGAATAATGTGACTTCCTAAGTTTCTGTGAACAGAATCAACCAAGATTACACAATTATACACCAGCATTAACAGTTTCAATTTTGTTAAGTGGAGACAATCATGGAGAAAACAGGTATGATTCAAAGATGATATATTAATAATTCATTTTCCTAGTTAGAGTTTTCATGTTCTCCAGGGATTCTTTTGTTATCCTCTTTTCTGCCCTTTCAATGAGACTGCCTTCAGTAACGGATGCTTCTGGTTTCCTATTATAAGCTGCAAACATCAAGGATGTATGTTCTGATGTAGACTTACATTAGTTTTTAAAGCAAAGCCATAATCAAGCTAAAATGTAGCTACCAAAGCTTTTGAGTCTATGCTTATTAATTCTGTATCTGGCATACAACAATTGTATTTTATATAGTAAAACAGCAGCTTTTAATTAAATGTAATATTTTTTTTTCATTGATTCTCTGTTTAATTGTAATTAGGGGACTTAAACAAGAACAAGAACTAACCGTAAAAGGAAGCTGTTGAATCTCAAGGTGAAGCTCAGTTTAAATCCTCACAGAAACATACTTTGCACAATATATTCCCAAAAGCCACTCAAATCCTGAGCATCCAAAACTCTCCAGCAGTCAAAATATAACAGGGTTGGAGCAGTATTTCGTATCTGCTAACCTACAGGATAAAAAAGCAGGATGATGTGACCGCAGCATTTCTTTCAGAAATGTCTGTCAGCTCTGGTTCTGATGCAGAAACATGATAAAATAGGAAGCCAACAGAAATAAAAATGCATCTACTTTACAGCTGATTTTTTTAAAATGCTCTACTCTCTCACAAAGTCCAATAAAAATGCAAAAAAGAAGACTGTAGAAAAAAAAAAACATGTCCTACAAAAACACAACAGAATGACAGGAGACTGGCAGAAATATCTATGGTCTTTATAAAGCTGAAAGAGTCATTCTAATGCAGAAGCATGAGTCAAGCAGTTTAAGAGTATCTGGGATGTTCCTTAAAGTGAACCAACAACATCCAGTTCCCTTGTTCCCTGGTGAAAAATGACTTAAATTCCTATGTGGAACAGACAGAAAAGGTAAAAATTGTATTATCCAAATCCCAGCAGGATGCGGCATGTTTTTTCTCTGATAGGTTGTGCCAACTAAAACAACCTATCACACTGCTGGATTAGGATCAATGGCACAGTTTATGATTGGGCTCCAAAGCTTTCTGGAGCAAAGAGAGAGTGTATTTTTGTGATTTATAACCAGTCATGCGATCTCCATCTGGCTAGAGACTCAGCAGAGACATTCCTTCTAATTCCCACCAACCACATCAGTGACTAAATAAGAAGATCCCAGTTCGCTCTTAGTGAGCTTGTCTTAGTAGGATCCATAAAATAAATAAATAAAATTTTTAAATTATATCAAAATACAAATTTTCAACCACTAAATTTAAACTGAACAGTGAAAAGAAGAGCAGTAAAATGTAGCTCATATAGTGTAACACTGTATATCCACATGAACACATTTCCCTCTCATGAAAGATAGCACCAGAATCTTGCTTCATGGATGTTTTTCCTTAGTACAGACAACGTAGCTAGTCAAAACTGGGTGGAGTAAAAAATGGAACAATCTTGTTTAAAACTTAAGGATAAAGACTTGAGAATAGGGTACATCTTCATCGTCCAGTATGACTAACAACCTTAAACATACAGCCAGAAGTTAAATGGAAAGATTTAGGATTGTGGCTTCAGTATGACTATGGTTGGAATTATAGCAAACTTCTCAGCCATTAGTAAATAACTATTCAAACTAATAATCCTGAATTCTCACGACACTCTCTAAAACATCAGACTTTCAAAGAAAACATATATTTCCAGAAGTAAGGAAGAAAAACAGAGAAGGATGGATCGATGAATAGTGAATAGATAGATAGATAGATAGATAGATAGATAGATAGATAGATAGATAGATAGATAGATAGATAGATAGATAGATAGATAGATAGATAGATAGATAGATAGATAGATAGATAGATAGATAGATAGATAGATAGATAGATAGATAGATAGATAGATAGATAGATAGATAGATAGATAGATAGATAGATAGATAGA